>CM045759.1:202920720-203166398 GCA_025200525.1 Camellia lanceoleosa | reverse complement strand
GAATGTTCACATTGGTATGAATTTTCAATTTTAAAACTAGTTGTATATTACTTAAATTGTAAACATTCAAGATTGTATTTTGGTATAAGTTTTATTTTTTCAAATGTTAGTTGTATATTTGTTGTTTTTTGTTGCTATGATTGTTAGGTTGAACAATAATTTTTGTTACCATTGAACAATTGTAATATTCGATTTTCATTTTTTCAATTTTGTTTTATATTTGGTATATTGCGTTGGGTAAATGTTTACATTATTGCTATGAGTTATTTTTTAAGGCTAGCTATATGTTAATTACAAATTGTGAACATTCATATTGTATTTTGGTATAAATTTTATTTCTAGGATAGTTGTATGTTTGTTATTTATTGTGAATTCACGCCAGGTACTTTTAGAAGTATGTTGCTTTTATTTTTTCAAAAGTTAGTTGTATGTTTGTTATTTATCGTGAGTATTCACATTGTATTTTAATTATCATTCAAATTTTTTGTTACGTTATTTTTAAATTTTTCAAATTATAAAAAGGTTCAAAATTCATAATTTAAGATTTTCTTAATGGAATGCGAAGAGATTTTCTACTTAGGATAAGGTAGAAATTTTCTCCATAAATTGAGAGATTATTATTATGTATTAATTTCAAAATAGAAATATGTGCACAAAATTAGAAAGGATGATTTAATCATATTACATTAAACAAAACTTAATAAAATACTTCAAAAATATGAATTAGATAGGAATAAAACGCTTTAGAAAGATAATATATCAAAAAATAACTTAAGATAAATCTATAGAAGTGGTTTATTATGCAATTTCATTCCCTCTAAAACATGGAAAATATTCTGTGTTTGTGTTTCTCTCGGTTCACAACATCATATTTAATTTGGGTCAATTATGAATTGCCAAATAAAAAATAAAAAATAAAAAGCCGAGACTCTAGGTTTAGTTTTTTTTCTTTTTCTTTTTCTATTATCTGATTTTTATTTTCATTTTGAAAAATAGAAATTAGTTTGACAAAAGTAAACATTAGAAAAATATTATTTTAAAAATTGTTTTCACTCTCCCAAAAAAAAAACATAAAACCATATGAAAATAATAAGTAATTTTTTTAATATATTTTCTCCCACTAAATTAGATTTTTTTAAAAAAAATTCATTAATGCTGTGTTTAGTTGGAGGATTTGGGAGGATTTGAAAAGGAAAAGGAAAAGGTGTGTGAAACTATGTGAAATTTAGGCATATTTTATTCTCATTTCACCTATTTTTTTTCATTTCTCTTTCCAAATCCTCAACCAAACACAAAGATAAGAAGATTCTAAAATCAAACCCAAAGACTTTCTAGATCTAGAGAATGTAAACTAATAGGAAGTCATTTATCAATCATTGTCAAATTGGTCTCATTCATGTTTGGTTTAGACTGATTTTCAAATTCTTCGTGATATTGGAAAAAGTCTCTAAACTTAAAAGTTGTTTTCAGTAAAAATTCCCGATTCGTAGCTCGAATTTGGAGACTCGAATTTGGAGCAGAGGAAGAAGAGAAGAAGAAGAAGAAGGAAGGAGGAGGAGGAGGAAGGAGGGAGGAGGATGAGGAGGACTGGAGGGGAGGGGCCATAAAAATGGGTCGAGGAGGAGTTGGGCCTGAGGCGGGTCAGCGATAAGTCAAGCGCGAGGTCGCGATTTATCGGACTGCAAGCATTTACGATCGGCGGTTATGCATTTATCGGGCGGCAAGGCCCTCTTCTCTCCTCTCTCTCTTTCTCTTGTGTTGCTTGGTTCAACTAAGAAGAATAAGAAGAAAAGAAAGAAAGAAAAGGAAGAAAAGGAAGAAAAAAAAAATACGAGATCTGTAAACCTCCTAATTCGAGCCACTAATTCGAGCTACGAGGCATTTTTCTTCGTAAAATTATTTGTGAGATGTATAATACATATTAAAAGTGTTTGTTATGGACTAACATCATGAATTAATTTGGACCATTGATTATCAATTCTAAATATTTTTCGACTCAGAGTTTCATTTACCTCGCTTAGTTTTAATTTTTTGAATTCAATATTTTGAAAATTGAGTTTTTATTTTATTTTTTATATGTTTTTATTTTCAGTGATTTTTTTATAATAGTTTAAGCACATTTTTTATTTTTAGACGACTTAATCTAAATGTACTTAAAAGTAAAATATTTTTAAAAAAATTAATAAATACACAATAATATGAAAATGTACTAAATTTTTATATATATTTTTTTTTTTGTATATTTAGTATTTAGTGATTTTTTTTATAAAAAATTCACAAATATTATATTTTTAATTGTATTTATATTAATATATTTAAAAAGTAAAAAAAAAATTACTTAAAATGTTAAAAAATCACTAAAATTAAAAAAATTAGAAACAAGATAATTAATTATTTACACAGAGTGTTAAAGTAGTAAACCAGCATGTAATGTGGGATGAACCATGACATGCCATTCGGGGATTTAAATGTAAGTGTGATTTCATATCCCTTCCTCAGTAGCAATTTTTTTTTATTTGCACTCTTATCGCTTAAATTTTTATTTTTTATTATAAATTTATTTCATAAATTTTCAATTTTCTTTCCATCCCTAACCCTACTTCCAACCCAACCACCAGCGCCAGCCACCCTCATTTGCCCTTTCCCAGTCCTTCCTCACCACCGGCAACTTATGCTCCATCTCCTTACGACCCTTCAATTTCATTTCACCACCCCTACAACAACACAACCCCAACCCCAACCCCAACCCCAACCCCAACTCTTTCCCACCCTAAACTCTTTCTAGAAAGAGAAAGTCACATAAAAACCCTTATAAGTACCGATATCCCATTATATTAATTTTTTACATAAATATTTTACTTAACAAATCTTAAAAAGTGAATAGTCAGATTATTAAAATTGGAACTAAAATGAGTCTATCAAACTCAAACGTTTCTTGTTGAGATGGCTAACTTGAGAGAAGTTAAACCTATAAATTTTACAAAATGATATAGACTTTTTTTGACCCCCATAACCACCATGTACACATATGTCAATTAGAGATAGGAGGGGGAAAAAAATGAAACAAAAAGTTAGCCAATCACAATGCATTGGAGGTGGTGAGGTTTCTCAAAAAGGGGTCCCAACATTTTTCCTAAATTTTATCCTTGATTAGAAGGAAACATATAGTTTACTAGGCTCGGTTGGGAACTTGGTTTATAGTCAAAATGTTAATATAACTTATCATATCACCTTTTCTAATTTTTACATGTTTTTTTATAAATAAAAAAAAATCAATTAACTCAATCAATTTTCAAACGGAACTTAAGCTATAGTGGATTGATTTTGAATTTTGAAGACAAACAACATTGAGATAACTGAAAATACATATTTCAGATGTTATTATTCAAGACTTTCAAAATATTTTATAGTATTATTTATGTAGTATTTTCGATTAATTATGATTTGTTAACTCATACTTGTTAATTAATTAGGAGACAAATAATTGTTCATTTAGTATATATAAAAATACTACCACATAATTTGTTTGGAATTTTTTTTTTAAAAAAAACAACTTTAAGGTTTAAGCTTTATAATTAAATAAATTGTGAGTTTTTAATTTTATTAATTTAAACCTTAATTTTCTATTTGTATTTAGTCAAAACCATTCGCCTATTTTTATTTAGTAACATCGAAAAAAAATATATTTTAGTCATTAAACTCAATAAGAAAAATGTATAAAATATCCGCTTGTATTGAGTTTAATAACTAAAATATACTTTTTCTAGTAGTAGACAAATGGTTAGATTGAAAATAATTCAAAAATTTTTTGTTATAAGGCTCAACCGTAAAAGATGATGACTACGATTTACGATTTAGAGATCATCACCAAACCGATCAAGATAGAGCAATGGAGCTCGTTCAACAATAACGGGTTACTGAGATCCGTTCAATGACGAGGAACATCGATGGAAAAGGATGGAAGAGCATCGACGAGGACAATAGAGGAGTAGTGTTGGAAGAGTAGCGAAGGAGCGTAAACAGAGATAGGGAGTTAAGGGTTAAAGAGGAAGAGTGAGAAAGAGTGCCTGTATGTTGAAACTATGTATATATATGATATTTTGGTCATTTTGCTTAATCTTATCTTTTTGGACAAATATTTTAACTGCTAGAGTGTTGGTGAGTTCTTATATCAGGACTGTGTGAGGAGGGTTTTTTGTGCTTTTGAGGGTTGAGTGGTGAAAACCTATAATTAACTAATTATCTTGGTACAGCAAGTAAGTAGTCAGAATTCAAGAAAATGGGGCATAAATTAATGACAACATTAATTTTTTTTTTTTTTTCATAATAAACAACAATGAGATATTACTAAACTTAAATATTATGAGTTCAGTTGGATGAATGTGAATTTTAAATTAAAGGATTTGAGATTAAATTTTATACAAATATTGGGGAGTAATTATTTTATAGGTGGTTTGGAAAATTAAAAAAGAAGATAAGTTGAAATAGAAATGATATATTTTAGTATAGAAATTCTATAAAATATACCGCAAAAAAAATGTCTATCATATGTTGCAATTATGATCTTCGTGGCCTTTAGTTATAACACATTATAGTGTTATATATAATTTAATTATAACTTCTTGTGATTGATATTTTGGTTATGACTATATATCAAGGAATAGTTAGTTATGACTCATTCTGATATTAGTTACGATGTTTTGTAATTTTCTTTTTTTTTATAATTGAAGATGTGTTCCTGATTATAATTTATATGGTTGTCATTTTAGTTATGAATAAAAAAAATAAAGCAAATGGACGATAAACTTCACATGTTAAATGTAAATAACAATTCAATAAATTCCATATATTCATTGAAATTAATTATGTTTGCATATCAATAATGATAGACATCACCATTATATTAAAATTTTCATATATAATAATATGACTTATCATAGTCTCTTTATTTTCAATCAAAATAACCATTATTGTTCTCATAATTTTAAAAATATCATTGACATTTCACTTTAAATAATATTTTATAATTTTTTTATTTAAAATACTTTCTTAATGTTTAAAATAAAAAAAATCCTAAAACCCAAGGAGGACACGTTACCCCCTGGGCCCTATGTGCCTCCGCCACTAGGTACTGTAATTAACTGCCTAATTTAGAGTTCTTCTTTGTGGGTTGAGTGATTGAGGCATATATTGTTGAATAGTTTTGTGTTGTTTCTCATACATTATAGTCAACTGTGTAGTGTTTGAGTGTACTTGAGTGTTGAGTGCAAAAGATTATATGTGAGCTTTTGCGCTTAACTATTGTGGAATTCTCATACCGAGTTGGTGATTGCTTGGCTCTCTTAGGATCATTTGACTGAATGATGGCCTTGAGCAAATAGCCCAGTTTGGTAGGTCTTGTTCCAATTTGTTGAATGTTGAAGCTTCTGGGTGCTGCTGCTATTGTCTTTTCTATTGTTTTGGAGTTTTGGCAGGCCAATTGTTGTAGTTTTGGCATTTGTCAGCCGTTTGCTTGCTTCGCTTGCCGCTTTGTCTATTGTGGCTTGTCTATTGTGTGTTGTTGCTGCCATTTTGCTTATGCCTTTATTTGATGTTACATGATATTTAGAAGGCTATGGTGTTTGTTTTATAGTCTTTATTTATTTATTTATTTATTTATTTATTTATATTAGTTTATTTATGACAAGCTCTACTGGTTATCTTGTAATCCCAGGTCCTGTTTTGGCTTTGTACATGGCTTTACTATGTTAGTAGGTTTTCTTTTGAGTTGTTTGGGATCTGAGTTGTGGTCCAGGAATCTCTAGGCTTTTCCTTCGGTGTAGTTTTGTGTTGGCCTTGTTCCTGCCCCTCATTTGCTATTGTTGCTTATGTGGTGATTGAACAGGTTTTTGTCTAGTTGTTGTTTTGGTTTGTTGTTGCTTGTGTCTTGTATAGTTTGTTAGTTCCGCAGGTATGCCTCTTGTAGTTTGTAATTATTTATTTTTTCATTTATAATTTATTCACCAAAAAAAAAAAATTAACATTTAAAATAGCCCCAAATCTCGTTGCCAAACGGAGCCTAAATTTATGGATTGAGTGTCCTAAATAACCTTATCAATGGTAAGCTATAGAGAACTTCAAGGCAACATATTCCCCCCTCCCACATTAAGATTAAATATGCAGTTATGTCGCATCAATTTCCATTGCATTATTTTTTTTCTTCTTCTCTTTATAAAATCACAAGTTGCTTTTCAAGTTTCATGGTGGTGTGGCAAGTTTATTGATTTACAATTGGAATGACCAATGAAGTTGATGAACCTGTTGTAAATTTACAATTGATAATTTCAAAAATTTATGATACCGTTATCATTTGATACTTCTCATATAATTATATGGTAATAGATATTAATTCATTTCAAGGATATTAATTGTAAGAGGGGCTAATTTGAGCCCACTAAATTATTTAGGCCCAATAGCCCAAGATTAGTGGGCTCGAATTTATCGCAAGTCCAAGATTGGTGGGCCCGGATTTATCACCGTCAAACGGATTGAATGGCTCTAAGCCTCGAAAGGGTTCGGATCCACGAACCTAGAGACTTACTCCCCGAACTCGAAATGGTATTAAGGTTTCAGAGATCCGAGGCACTGGACTAGAAAGGTTTCGGATCCACGAACCAAGTGGTCCAAAGCACTTGGCTTCCAACGGATTCAGACACAATCTAGAAGTCACTCCGCTAATGAGTCCTTAACACTTGCAGCTCGAACTTTCCGGATCTACGCATCGTAACCATGGGCATAATGGAGTCCGAACAAAGGACCCGATCCCGAGGACGGTGAGTGGAGATAAATTCACTCTTCGATTAAACTAGCCTATACCCGGGTCGAGGTGGCACGATTTAGGAGATCCCTAAGACTCGCAATATTTGCAGATCGCTCTCTTGAACTACCCTTGACCCTTATGTGGTAGGACGCCCTCGACTACCCGACCCTTTGGGATGATTAAGGATCATTGGTTAGGTGGCTAAGAAGAAGGGTTCGCCGAGGCGATCTCCTCTTCGAGGTTTTCTCATTCTGAGAGGTCACCTCCTCGGACAAGGTGGTTAGAGAGAATATTTCCCATGTGCCTTGCACATGGGCTCCGTCCTACATCATGAGGTGCCTATAAATAGCACCCACCCATAGCTTTACAAGGGATGGATTTTGAAGAGATGATTCTTGGGAAAGAACTAATTTTCCATCTCCATTATCAACCTTGAGAGTGAAAGTGGAAGATCCATGGGAGAACCTTGCCATTATTCTCTCTCTAGCCATTTTGTCTTCTTCTTCACCCAATCTCTTATCTCCATCATCTCCTTTACTCTTGTGTTCTTGAATTGAGACTATTAAAGAATCTAAGCCTCTCATAATCTTCTAGAGAATTCGAAGTTGTTCTTCAAGGATCTTCGAATTTTCTAACTACTTTCTTGAACCCTCTCATACACTAATATTTAGAGGAAATTAGCAATCAATGGCAGTACTATGAAAAATATATTATAAAATCATGAAAAGTTTATATAATTAATTATTAATGTGTATAAAATTTACCACTTATATGTAATTTTTTGAAAACATACACCGAATTAAAATTCCTCCTAATATTTAAAACGTTAAAAGTTATTCAGTTGATTAGAAGGAAACATAGTTGCAAAGTTAACTAAAGTGATTGGGAGACAGTGGGTGGGTTTACAGAAAAAAGAACATTGAAGATTGCTAAATAAATTATGACTTTGAATTCTTTTAAGTTGTCATTTTAATTTGAATGAATGTTTGGGTTTAATAGATTCATTTTGAGATTAATTTTGGTGATTTAAATTATTCATTTTTTAGAATTCATTGAGTAGAATATTCATATAAAAAAAAGTGAAGATGATTGAATATCAGCAACTATATGTTTGAATCATATTTGTTTTAAAAAAATAGGCGATAAATATAATTTTAAAAATAATCATTCATTTTTTGTAATACAAATTTGATTTAAACATATAACTATTGATGTCTAATGAGTCAAAAAAATGAACGGTTCAGATAATTAAATCGGTATTAAAATAGGCTTATCAAATCCAAACATTCTCTCAAATTGAGATAGCCAAGCCATACCCATAAATTATATCCTTGAATAGAAAGGAAACAAAATAGTTTACTAGGGCCGTTTGGGAACTTGGATTTATAGTTAAAAAAGTTAATATAAATTCTCATTTAACTTTTTTTATTTTTTATATGTTTTTTTTTTATAAAAAATAAAAAAATAATGAGAGCTTTATTCATAAATCCTATTTTTAAGACTTTTATACCATAAAACTCAAATCATTTTTTATTATTCCATTAGGTTTCATTTAGTGTAGTAAGACCAAAATACTCTCCATCCATTTCTCTTGCGCATACTCCATTCTCGAAAACCCAACTGCCTATTTCATCTCTTCACTTGTCACGTCCCAAAATTTAGATAATTAAATATTAAATTAGGATTAAATTCTAATCAATATTCCATCATCCAAATCCTAGAGGTAAAACAAAATCTAAACGCTCACGCCTCCAAAGAGTTTAAGTAAATTTCCATCCTCAAAAAATTACAAGGGATAAAAAAAAAACTAACAAAACGCCAACCAAACTATCCACCATAATTTCATAACTAACCAATATCTCCAACATTAAAGTAACAATAAATAGTTAAAATAATTTAAATAATGTAAAGTTACAAACCATGTAAAATTATCAAAATACTAAGGTCATTAAAAAAAATAATAAATACATAAACTAAAATTAACTCTAAGCTCAAGAAAATAAAAGAAGTCCAAACGATATATCCAATAACTATAGTTATTTCTCGTCAACACCGTAGTAATCCTGCAAAGGAAGCTCGACTGCATTCACACGTAACGCACAGGAGTTGTCAAGAGACAAAACGGGTTAGTATACAAGTATACTGGTATGAATACAAATATTTGACACTCACGTGTCCACCAGACACAAATAAAAGTACATTTAATTCTTGTTACGGAACAAGACAATTAGTTCCACTCACTAAGATGCAGAGGCGCTTGAGATACGGTGACATTTAGTTTCTTACCCGTACACAACTAAATATAAATTGAGTATAAAATAAACAAAATAAACATAAAAATTATGGTGGGTCAGCCCTGCATAAAAAGTTAGTAAGACCCATCATTCTACAAAAAAATAAATAAATAAATAAATAAAGTTAATATAATTTAATAATAAGTAAATTGCTAAAGCAGTATAAAAACGCATTGTTTTATGCTTAAATTATTCGAACTGACTAAAACTCAAAGAACAAAAGTTGTATAGAATCAAATTTTCTAAAAAGTAATGTGAACTAATTTGATAGAAACTGAACAGGTTGAGAGAAAAACTTAATAGAAGAACGTAAACGAAATTCGATTGAAAAAAATCTAGAATTGAAAACGAAAAGAAACTGCCCTAAGATGATTTTTTTCGGAAAAGTTCAAAGCACGAAAAGTGTTCAGAATAATGTTTTATTTCATTTTATGAGAAATCAATAAAAATGAGCCCGTTTTGTGGGTTAAAGAAGCCTTTAAAAGTTGCATTGCTAAAATGAATAAAAACTACTATAACCAAGATCATTCGATTACAAGTTCTAATCGATTTTTTTAGTACAAAGTTAAAATACAAAATTGTCTGAAATTACGTATACATGCCTCAAATTTAAATTTCATAATTTATCAAGATCATTTACTATTCTTCAAGTTGTACAAATCAATACAATTCACATTATACCAATATACTCATATTTAATTATTTGTACCTTAATTCCACCACTTCGGCTCTTCACTTCCAGCCTACACATATATTCCATGTGCCACCCATATACCTAACACCGCTCAAGTCAACTTGCACGGGACATCGTCCCAAGTTTGACCCACACTCTAATGGTTAGCATATATGTACACGCCAGAAATCAAAGCACTCGCTTCACTCATAAGAACGAGACAACAATATATATACACAATCTCTCATCTACTCATGAGAACAAACATAACAATGCAAAGTCTAAGGCATTCAAATAAATCTCAAAATCCTCACGTTTTTTTTCTTCACTCTTTCTTGCCGTCCCTCTTGATTTCTCATGTTGTCTCACTCTTTCTCTAAGACTAACTCTCTCTCGCTTTCTTGGATGAAACATAGCCTCTTGATTTTGATTAATCTCTCTCTCTCTCTCTCTCTCTTTTTTTTTTCTTTTTTCTTTCTAATGCGCCTCCTATGATTTAACCTAATTGACTATTATATAATATTATATAAATACACATAAATATAACATATATAAATATATAAATATTCAAATTAATTATATATAATTAAATAACACATTAAATTAATTAAATACTACATTAAATTCTCATGTAGCTATGGAATTAATAAAGCCAAAAATAAAATAAAGTAATAGTAATAAATAATGACTTATGAAAAATCAAGGTCGTTATAATATACACACCTCAAAAGAATCTCGTCCCGAGATTCGATAGAAGAGAGTACTAAACAAAAAGCTCCGGGTGCATACGCCAAAGTTTCTCTTCTAATTCCCAAGTGATATCGTTCTCATCCTCACTCCATTGCACTTTCACCAAGTTCACTTTCTTGCACCGCAATTGCTTTTACATCCCGGTCTAGAATAGTAACCGGTTGCACCACATACGTTAGATTGTCACTAATCTCCAACACTTTTGGTGATGCTACTTGGGAAGGGTCTTGCACACACTTCCACAGTAAAGATGCATGGAACACGTTGTGAATCATGGCTAAAGCAGGTGGTAGAGCTAATTTGTAAGCCACATTACTACTCTTCTCAGTGATTTCATATGGTCTCACAAATCTAGGTGCCAACTTTCCCTTCTTTCTAAACCACATGATACCCTTCATCAGCAAGACCTTCAAAAACACAAAATCTCCAACATTCAACTCAACCCCTTACGCTTATCAAAGATAACTTTTCTGACGACTCTGTGCAATCTTAATACGTTCCCGAATAATGTTCACCTTCTCTATAGTCTCTTTCACCAACTCTGGCCCTAACAACAGTGCATCTCCTACCTCTATCCAACAAGCAGGTGATCGACATGGCTTTCCATAAAAAGCCTCAAAAGGTGTTATCCCGATACTGAAGTGATAGCTATTATTATAAGAAAACTCCACCAATGGCAAATGTTTTTCCCAACTACCACTAAGATCGATGACACAAGCTCTCAACATATCTTCTAAAATCTGATTTACCTTTCGCTTTGTCCATCTGTCATGGATGACAAGCAAAGGCTCATGTCTAACCTAGCACCCAAAGCACGCTAAAACTCTCCCAAAACTCTACTACAAACAATGGATCACGATCCAAACTATAAAAATTAGTGCACCATGAAGTCGCACCACCTTCACGCACTCCAAACCCGCCCGAGAAGGTTGAGATCAGAATCGCCAAGAATCTTAGATTACCACAGCCTTCCATACAAAACATAAGTAATCGGCTCATGGAAGGAAAAACACATAACAATAGTCCAAAGAGTCGTGCATAAATATGAACATACATTTACATGCCAAAATGTTAATTTACCCATAACTGTACATCACATAACATGTATCGAGGATCATATACAAAATTTAGACATCTGCCACTAACAACAAAACTAAACAAGAGTTCACAAAACGGCCTTCCAGGTCTAGCCCCAGCTTGGAGGCACCCAAAACTCTGGTTAGGCTTTCAAAACGGCGGATTGGCTAGAACTCCGCCTAGGGTTGACTCCCAGCAAGCTCACCTATAATACAAAAATACAAACAATGAGCTAAAGATCAGCAAGTAACCTTTACGAAAAGGGGTTAGTGAACAAACTCCAACATTTCATAAATCTGTAAAACGTAACATTCATAAACATAATCATAATCATCCCATAAGAACATACATAATGGCATACCCATAGAATATATCATGTGTCGACTAACGACTAGAGTACCCGGTCCCGAACACCGATTAAACACATACCGAGATCTCGTAAACTGGTCATGGGTTTGTCCTTCCATGCCGTCCCCCATGACTAAAGCGCATGGGCCTGCATGTTCTCGCCCCCACGATCGACTAACTATGGATGCCATACTAGATTCGCAAATAGGACATCTGCTCACGCCTTAAAATCACATTCATAAACATATCATATCGTATAGCATTTCAGATATAACAATTCAAATACATTGCGATTAACATAACTTTACGTAAATGTTACTCATGGGTTTCTAAAACCGAGGCACGGTCTTCACTTCTTGACCGCAAATCATCAACAAGATAATACATTTCTTATCATTCGTCATCAATACATCACATAAGTCATGCCATTTCACATTCATTTCATACTCAATCTAATCCTTCTTTACTTTAATTCATGCTCATGAGATGCTAAAAGATGCCATTAACATGACAGAATCACGTAATTCAATTTTCTAAAATTTTCTGAAAATAAGCCCTTCCGCTCGACCGCTACTTTGTCCGCTCCAACGGGCTGCACATTTCCAAAATCGCCGAGAGATCGATTTACCGCCGGCGGCTCCTCCGCCGAATCTGACCTGCGAAAAGTCTAAAATTCTGGTTCTTCTTCTACACTTCATCCTTTTCTTTGAAACATTAACTTCCCTTCCTATGAAATCAAAACCCAAAACATTTAAACTACATAATTCAACATCAAAGCTTCAAATCAAAACCCACATGAACCATAAACAAGATCCAACCCATGAATCAAGGTGGAAAACCACAAACATATACATACAAGCTTCATATCTCTACATCTATGGAGATTCCTCCTCAAATTGGCCAATAATCATAATTTCATGTCATATATGCTCAAATTACACATAATTTCTCTTCCATTCTATTTACTTGCCATGCAATCATGGATCATTTAACTTCTTTCAAGAAATTAGAGAAGAACTTCTTACCTTGATCACTTAATTGAAAAGTTTGAGCTTGATCTCCCTTTTCTTTATCTTCTTCCTCCCTTGATCTCTCTCTTTCCGAATTCTCTCCCTCTCTCTTTTTTCCAGATTTTTCCTTTCTCTTGTGTTGAGTCAAATGAGTCAAAGAGAGGCATACATCCTTATCTCTAAGTCATATATATATCCAATAAACCATTATGCCCAAAACATTTAAGCCAAACAAGGCCTAACGAATCGCATTTAAATTCACTTCAATTTATTGTTCCAAATGGCTCTAAGAATTCCCAATATCACATAGGCGTGTTCAATTTCATTTTCTGAACCCGTTACGGTTGTCAATTTCAGTCCCGAAGTTGTAATTTCAACAACTATTTTCTAATTCAAACAGATAGTCTTTAATTAAATCATCCCTAAGCATAATTAATTACTGATAATCAGGACGACGATTCCGGTCGTTACACTCTCCCCACCTTAAGAAGTTTGGTCCTCCAAACTTTACTTACCCCGCGTAATTTCAATCAATTCATAGTCACATGTCATTATTCATTCCAGAGCTATTCAAGAGTTCATGTATGTCATCATGTAAAGAGAACAATTCAACGGTTCTAGTCATTACTTAAATAGTTCATGTGTCAATCTCATAGCGGTCTAACATATAAGAAACATATTTCACACATGCCGATGTCACCTAACAAGTTCCATAGCGCTCAATTCAAAGGTAGTCACGTAAATATAAATCCATAGCAAAGGTAATAGCGAAGAATTTGTTCCATCATAACCATAGTTAATTGTTCTAACATCATTTCAATTATGTCCATGTTCCATCTTCTCCTTTGCATAGGTATCAATGCTAACATCATAATAAATAATTGAAATTATACTGCCTTCGCTTTGCCAAGATCCCGTATCTTATCCGGAATTGTCAGAACTCGCTTGTCTCAAAGTATTCCCCTGGGGTAGCTGCTGTGGTGGTTTTCGGTGTCATTGTTGATGTATTACCACTAATCACGGGTCTTTCATTTCTGGAGTAGAGTTGTGGGCAGCTTTGGCTATGTGTCCCTTCCATTCACATTTGTAACAAGCTCCGGATCCACCATTTACAAACACCCCAATGCTGCTTTCCACATTCTTTACAAGTAGGCACACCTCCCTTTGTATTCTCATTAACAGTTAAGTTCGATTTATCATTCACGGAGCCCACAGATTCACTAACCATTTCTACCTTCTGTTTCTTGAACTTCTTACTTTCTGCCTCGATCTTTGTTGATTGGGACATTTTCAAATTAGCAATATTTGTTTCGGACATTAGAGCTCACAAGCACATCAACATACTTTTCCAATTTCAACACATTCACCCCGTCAAGTACCTCGACATGGAGGCCACCTCAAATTTCTCGCTTATATTCTCAGGTCAACTATATGTGGGGCATAACGAGCTAATTCAAGAAATTTACTTTCATACCGCCAATCGACATTGTACCGCTTTAGTGTTCAAATTCAGATATTTTCCGTCTCGCATACAATGTGGAAAATACTTTTCAAAAATATCTCTTTAAATCGATCCCATGTCAAATCCCTATTCCGATCCCGCATCAAAGATCCACCATCTTCTAGCTTCTTCGTCAGAGTGAATGTTGCTAATGTAACTTTATATACATCATTGCATGGAAACACTTCAAAAATCTTTTCGCTGCTTCTAATACCCATGCTTCGCTTTTAAGGGTTCAATTCTCCCGCAAACTCCGGTGGTTTCGGCCAGATATTTCTGCGCCAAAGTAATAACATCATCATTATTCATCGGTTCCACTTGCACCGTGGTGGTGGAGGAGGCGGGAATGGCTGTCTCTGTGGTGGTTGGCCTTGCTCTAGTTGTTGTCTAACCAATCTAGTCAAAACCTCTACCATTCTTTCTAACCGAGTCATTCTGGCATCAGAAGATTCTGTTTCATCTACATTTCTTGCATTGGTGGTCTCCATTTGTCTATAGAACCCATAGCAAATACAACATTTCATTTTCCATATATTGTTTCCTTTACTGTCTCATCATTTACAGTTCTTATTCCTTTACATTTCAAACACACACACACATGCATATATGTTTATGCCATGCTCTAGTTCTTTTCTAATGCACCTAACAGCTCTTATGGACTCATGTGTGGGTAAATTAACTCGTGCATTCTGATACCATTCTGTCACGACCCAAACTCGCCCCGAGAAGGTTGGAGATCAGAATCGCCAAGAATCTTAGATTACCACAGTGCCTTTCCATACAAAACATAAATAATCGGGCTCATGAAGTTTAAAACACATAACAATAGTCCAAAGAGTCAGCATAAATATGAACATACATTTACATGCCAAAAATGTTAATTTACCCACAATCAGACATCACATAACATGTATCAAGGATCATATACAAAATTTAGACATCCGCCACTAACAACAAAACTAAACAAGAGTTCACAAACGGCCTTCCGTGCCTAGCCAACTTCTGAGGCACCCAAAACTCGTTAGGCTTAAAACGGCGGCTCGGCTAGAACTCCGCCTAGGCTTGACTCAAAGATGCTCACCTATAATACATAAATACAAACAATGAGCTAAAGCTCAGCAAGTAACATTAACGTAAAGGGGTTCATAAATCTGTAAAACGTAACATTCATAAACATAATCATAATCATCCCATAAGAACATACATAATGGCATACTCCATAGAATATATCATGTGTCGACTAACGACTAGAGTAACCGGTCCCAACACCGATTAAACACATACCGAGATCTCGTAACCTGGTCATGGGTTTGTCCTTCCATGCCGTCCCCTATGACTAAAGCGCATGGGCCTGCATGTCCTCGCCCCCACGACTGACTAACTATGGATGCCATACTAGATTCGCAAATAGGACATTCGTTCACAGCTTAAAATCACATTCATAAACATATCATATCGTATAGCATTTCGTATAACAATTCAAATACATTGCGTATTAACATAACTTTACAGAAATGTTACTTATAGTGGGTTTCCAAAACCGAGGGCACGGTCTTCACTTCTTGACCTGCAAATCATCAACAGTATAATACATTTCTTATCATTCGTCATCAATACATCACATAAGTCATGCCATTTCACATTCATTTCATACTCAATCTAATCATTCTTTACTTTAATTCATGCTCATGAGATGCTAAAAGATGCCATTAACATGACAGAATCACGTAATTCAATTTTCCAAAATTTTCTGAAAATAAGCCCTTCCGCTCGAGCGCTACTTTGTTCCGCCGAGCTGGCCGCACATTTCAAACCGCCGAGATCGATTTACCGCCGAAGGCTCCTTCGCCGAGGACTCGCAAAAGTCCGAAATTTCGTTCTTCTTCTACACTTCATCCTTTCTTTGAAACATTAACTTCCTTCCTATGAAATCAAAACCCAAAACATTTAAACCACATAATTCAACATCAAAGCTTCAAATCAAAACCCACATGAACCATAAACAAGATCCAACCCATGAATCAAGGTGGAAAACCACAAACATATACATACAAGCTTCATATCTCTACATCTATGGAGATTCCTCCTCAAATTGGCCAATAATCATAATTTCATGTCATATATGCTCAAATTACACATAATTTCTCTTCCATTCTATTTACTTGCCATGCAATCATGGATCATTTAACTTCTTTCAAGAAATTAGAGAAGAACTTCTTACCTTGATCACTTAATTGAAAAGTTTGAGCTTGATCTCCCTTTTCTTTTATCTTCTTCCTCCCTTGATCTCTCTTCCAATTCTCTCTCTTTTTTCCAGATTTTTCCTTTCTCTTGTGTTGAGTCAAATGAGTCAAAGAGAGGCATACATCCTTATCTCTAAGTCATATATATATCCAATAAACCATTATGCCCAAAACATTTAAGCCAAACAAGGCCTAACGAATCCATTTAAATTCACTTCAATTTATTGTTCCAAATGGCTCTAAAATTCCCAAGATCACATAGGCGTGTTCAATTTCATTTTCAACCTGCTACGGTTGCCAATTTCACCCGGTTGTAATTTCAACAACTATTTTCTAATTCAAACAGATAGTCTTTAATTAAATCACCCTAAGCATAATTAATTACTGATAATTGTGACGCACGATTCCGGGTCGTTACAACCTCCATAATATATAGCCTAGCCAGTTTATCCGTAGTTCGATGAACACTGATAGAAATAAAATGAGCAGACTTGGTGAGTCGATCTGCTATCACCCAAATAGATTCATTGCCTCGCTTAGACTATGGCAATCCATCCACGAAGTCCATAGAGATGTACTCCCATTTCGAAGTAGGGATCTCGAGAGGCTGCAAAAGTCCAAATGGTCGTTGGTGTCCTGCCTAAACCTGTTGGCACACATAGCATCGAGAAACATACTCACCTACGTCTTTTTTCATACCTTCCGACCAAAACATCCTCTTCAGGTCATGATACATCTTAGTCGCACCAAGGTGAATGGTATATTGGGACCTATGGGCATCATCCATAATCTCTTTCCTTAATTCAACAATGTTAGGTACACACAACCTACCCTTGAATCGCAATCTCCTATCTGAGTCCACAGACCAATCAGTAGGAAAATCATCAATCAAATCCACCATAAGGTCATCGAGCTTGCTGATGAGAAATCCATCTAAATTTTGCATTTGACGAACTTTACCCAATAACGTTGGTTGCACGATCAAACTACTAATGTATGCCCTTTCGACATTCTCTATTGGTTGAACATCATGTATCGAAATTAACTCTAACGACTTCCATTCATGAATCATCAAAAAAGCTATAATCCCATGTTGTCGACTAAGTGCATCTACAACCACATTTCCTTTCCTCGGGTGGTCAAGGATCTCGAAATTATAACTACTGATGAATTCAACCCATCTCTATTGCCTCATGTTCAACTCTTTTTGAGAAAAAAGATATTTGAGGGTCTTGTGATCTGTGTATAACTCAAAGCACTCTCTAAACAAGTAGTGTCGCCACACTTTTAACGCAAAACAACTACTGTTAACTCTAAGTCATGAGTAGGGTATCATCTCTCATAAGGTTTTAATTATTGAGAAGCATAAGATATAATCTTCTGATGCTGCATCAACACACATCCCAACCCAATTCTACTCGCATCAGTAAACACTACTAACTTTTCCCCTTATACTGGTATAGTTAACATCGGTGCTGTAGTCAAATGCTACTTTAACTCCTAGAACGCTCTCTCATAATCATCTGTCCATACAAACTTCACATTGGTCGACTTGGTCATGGGTGTTGCAATAGTGGAAAACTTCTCTATAAATCTCCTGTAATAACTAGCTAGTCCTAAAAAACTCCTCACCTCTGAAGGGTTCGTGGGCTGCTACCATTCTTTGACCATAATAACTTTCTCAAGATCTACTGCTATCCCCTAATTGGATACAACATGTCCCAAAAACCGAACTTCTTTCTCCCAAAAGTGACACTTACTGAACTTAGCATATAATTGCTGCTCTCTCAAAGTCTGTAACGCAACTTTCAAGTGTTCTCTGTGTTCTTCCTCATTTTTAGAATACACTAGGATATCGTGCTTGTTTGGTAGAGCTTAATTACAGCTTATTTCAGTTTTCAGCTTAATTTAAGCTATTTTGATGTGTTTGGTTTAGCTTATAGCTTATAGCTTATAGCTTTTTGGAAGTCAGAAATCAGCTTATTCTTTGAGTGGGCAGAGATGCTTTAAGAATAAGTCGGAAATCACTTGTCGAAGTTACAAGCTATAAGCTATTTAGGCATAAGCTATAAGCACTTTCCCATAGCTCTACCAAACAGGGCCATCATCTATGAAGATAATCACAAACTTATCTAAATACAGTTGAAAAATTCTGTTCATTAAGTCCATGAAATAGGTAGGAGCATTTCTCAAACCAAAAGGCATTACAGGAAATTCGTACAACCCATACCAAGTTTGAAAAACAATAAGCGGTATACTTTCCTCTGACACACCCATCTGATGGTAACCTGCTCGAGATCAAATTGAGAGAACATAGTCCCTTTAATCGATCAAACAAGTCATCAATTTTAGGAGTGGATACTTGTTTTTGATAGTCATCTTGTTCAACTCTCTATAATCTATGCACATGCGAGAGTGCCACTTTCTTGGAGACAAAGATCGCGGGTGCTCCCTACGGGGAGTTTCTTGAACGTATGAACCCTTTTTGAAGCATCTCTTCTAACTGCTTCTTCATCTCCACAAGCTCTTTAAGCGCCATTATGTATGCCGCCTTAGAAATTGGTGCAGTTACTGGCATTAAGTCAATGCGAAATTCTATTACCCGTCGAGGTGGAGGTCTAGGTATCTCCTTAAATACATCCTCAAACTCACGTACCACATCTACCTCACTAATATCCTGTTTAGGGATTTCTCCGAGCATAGAAAACTCGTCATTATCGATTCTTCTCCATCGCTAAAAGTGTGGGTAAGCCGTGGCATACCAGGAGTATCTATATTTACAGTCCTTCTAGCACAATCTAAAGTCACAAAGTATTTTCACAGCCAATCCATACCCAAAATAATTGTAAACCCCTCAAACCCTAACATAATTAGGTCCGCATACAAGACTCTACCCGCAAAGTCAATCTCAAAATCATTACACATCTCATAAAGAGTAACTGCCTCTCTTAAAGGGGTCTCAACACAAATAGGTCTAGATAAGGAAGTAGTTACAAGGTGTTCTCTTTGTACAAACTATCTAGATATGAAAGAATGAGAGGCACCAGTATCAAAAAGTACTCTAATGGGTTCTTGAAAAAAGATTAAAAGTACCTTGCACTTTGTCATTTCATGGCATCACTGCAAATGCCTTGGCTAGAGCTGTCTGACCCTGTTGCGCCTGTTGTCTCTAAGGGCAATCCTTGATTACATGTCCCAACTACTAACACCCAAAACACTTCCTATTGATCGGTTGAGGTGCTACTGCTCTAATAGGTGGGGGTCTCTCCAACTGAGGTATGGGAGGACGATAACCCAACTGTGGCACCTGCTGCTGTTTTTCCTTGATAACCCTGTGGGCGCGGACCACCCTATCTCTGATAATAGTGCCCCTGGGGCTGGAAATTGCCCTGAGGTCGGAAATTACCCTGAGGTCTGAAATTTCTCTGACTACCCTACTACTGTGGCCTCTGAAACTGCTGACCCCTATGCCTTTGATCGTAGGGTCAGTATCTGTTCCCATCACGCTGTTGGAAATGACTCCGTCTAGAAGTCTCTCCAACCCTAGCATTCCCTTCTTTAAACTATTTCTCTTTTTCCTCATACATCAGTGCCAAGTCAAGAACTCTATAAAACAGTTCAGCATCAAAGGGAATAAGGGGCTTAGACAGGTAATGATTTAACCCCTTAATAAACTTCTCATTCTTCTTTTATTGCATATCAACCAAGTAAGGGGCATAATGAGACAACTCATTAAACTTGGTGACATACTCGATCACTGTTCTACCCTTTTGAGTCAGCTTCGAAAATTCATCACTTAGCTGAGACCGAATAGCAGTAAGAACAAACTTTCGGTCAAAACGGGTCTTGAAATCTGTCCAAGTCAAAGTTGTCAAATCTAGACCCTCCTTTCACGAGTTCTATGAAAATAGGGCTGCTCCTTTAAGCTGATGTGTCGCTAACTCCTGTTTTTGGACCTCGGTGAGTTGTATACAACCAAACACCATCTCATATTTCTGAACCCAAGCGTCAACTGCAGTGGGTCGTCCATCTCCAGAGAATTTTTGACCTCCTAAAGACCCAAAGTCTTTGCTCTCTTCGCAAAGGGATCTCCCTGTTGGCCTTGATTACTGTTCTGCACCACTTGAAGTAACTGAGTCATCATTTCCCCCACATTAACTAGCACAGTATTGGTTGCCCTAATAGCAGCCACCGCCGTCATTGCTGCTACCGTAACAGCCATCGTGTTAGCAGTTGTTTCTTCCCCTGTGCCTTTGGGCTCAACACTTCTCAAATTATATATTCCAGCCATCACCTTCAAGTTAAACACACAAAAAGAATTCTTTCATAAATACTTAGAATAAATTCAACCACTAAACTAAACCAGATAACTCATGTTTCCACAATCCGAGGATCACCTAAACTCTCATAAGTCTAGGGTAACCAAGAGCTCTGATACCAAATTGTCACGCCCCAAAATTTGAATAATTAAATATTAAATTAGGACTAAACCCTAATCAATATTCCATCATCCAAATTCTAGAGGTGAAACAAAATTTAAACGTTCACGTCTCCAAAGGGTTTAAGTAAATTTCCATCCTCAAAAGATTACAAGGGATAAAAAAAACTAATAAAACGCCAACCAAACCATCCATCATAATTTCATAACTAACCAATACCTCAAACATTAAAGTAACAATAAATAGTCAAAATAACTTAAATAATGTAAAGTTACAAACCATGCCAAATTATCAAAATACGAAGGTCACAAAAAAATAATAAATACATAAACTAATATTAACCTTCAGCTCAAGAAAACAAAAGAAGTCCAAACGACATATCCAACAACTATAGTTATTTCTTATCACCACCGTAGTCCCAACTAATCCTGCAAAGGAAGCTCGACTGCGCTCAAATACAATGCACCCGAGTTGTCAAAAGACAAAACGGGTCAGTATACAAGTATACTGGTATGAATACAAATATTTGACACCCACGTGTCCAGCAGACATAAATAAAAGTACATTTGATTCTTGTTACAAGACAAGACAAGTAATTCCACCCGCACTGAGATGAAGGGGTAGTTTCCCGAGATACGGTGACATTTAGTTTCTTACTCGTACACAACTAAATATAAATTGAGTATAGAATAAACAAAATAAACATAAAAATTATGGTGGGTCAGCCCTGCATAGAAATTAAGTAAGACCCACCATTCTGCGAAAAAAAAAATAAAGTTAGTATAATTTAATCATAAGTAAATTGCTGAAGCAGTAGAAAAATGCATTGTTTCATGCTTAAATTATTCGAACTGACCAAAGCTCAAAGAACAAAAGTTGTACAGAATCAAATGTTCTAAAAGGTAATGCAAACTAATTTGGTAGAAAATGAATAGGTTAAGAGAAAAACTTAATAGAAGAACCTAAACGAAATTCGATCGAAAAAAATTTGGAATTGAAAACGAAAAGAAATTGCCCTAAGATGATTTTTTCCAGAAAAGTTCAAAACATGAAAAGTGTTCAAAATAATGTTTTACTTCATTTTATGCGAAATCAATAAAAATGAGCTCGTTTTGTGGGTGAAAAAAGCCTCTAAAAGCTACATTGCTAAAATTAATAAAAACTACTATAACCAAGATCATCCGATTACAAGTTCTAATTGATCTTTTTAGTACAAAGTTAAAATACAAAAGTTGTTTGGAATTACGTATACATGCCTCTGCCCAAATTTCATAATTTATCAAGGTTGTTTACTATTTTTCAAGATGTACAAATCAATACAATTCACACTATACTAATAAACTCATATTTCGTTATTTGTACCTTAACTCCACCACTTCGGCCCTTCATTTCCGGCCTACACATATATCCCATGTGCCTCACGTATACCTAACACCACTCTAAAGCCAAACTTGCACGAAGATATCATCTCGAGTTTGACCCACACTCCCCGAATGGTTAGCATATACGTACGCGCGTAAATCAAAGTATTCATCTACTCATGAGAACAAGGCAACAATATATATGTACACAATCTCTCATCTACTCATGAGAACAAATATAACAATGCCAAGCCTAAGGCATTCAAATTAATCTCAAAATCCTCACCTTTTTTTTTTACACTCTTTCTGACCAACACTCAAATAAAATAACAATCCATGGAATCATGGTGGAGTGTAAGGAATTTATCTATGGGTTCTAAGTTTATTTTGATTTCATATAACCATGAGTGTGATTACAATCATAAAATAAATAAAAATAAAAATCATAAACCTAACATACACAACTAATTAAAATAATTAAAATCAATTTATCATCTTCATGTAAAATACAAAATCAAACTTACATCAAATAAATAAAAATAAATAAATAAAAACAACGAATTAAACATAAATCAAGAGAGGAGGGTTTTGTACACACAATTATTTTTCGATGATCAAGGAAATATTTGAAAAATTAATTAAGCTACCAAAAAAAAACCCTAATCTTTTTTTGCTCCACTCTTCTTTCCTGCCGTCCCTCTTGATTTCTCATAGTGTCTCTCTCTCAAGACTAACTCTCTCTTTCAACTTTCTTGGATGAAACATAGCCTCTTGATTTTGATTAATCTCTCTCTCTCTCTCTCTAATGCGGCCTCCTATGATTTAACCTAATTGACTATTATATAATATTATATAAATACACATAAATATAACATATATAAATATTCAAATTAATTATATATAACTAAATAAAACAATAAATTAATTAAATACTACATTAAATTCTCATGTAGCCATGTAATTAATAAAGCCAAAAAGAAAATAAAGTAATAGTAATAAATAATGACTTATGAAAAATTAGAGTCTTTACATCACTCCACAACACATTTATTCCCTAAAAAAAGCTCATCGTTGGCACCAAAAAATTCTCAAACCATAGCCCTAGATTTTACATCGCCTCACCACCGTTATCCTCCACCGCTAACCATCGTGGGCCACTGCTATTGCACATCAACACATCACTGTGAAGGTTTACATGGAAAGGATTGGGGTTTGTTCTTCCTTGGTTCTCGTCAGCCGTCGATTTACATATCCCACCCACAATAAGGACCAAAGGTAAGCACCATCCTTCCACCCTCTATTTTTCAAACAATGATAATATAATCTAATCACAAATGTATATGTTTACATTGCCCCTGTTATTATTGTTGTTTTTTTATTTCATTTTGTAATGAACTCCCTATTTTCACTCTTTGTCCATGTTGGTGATGTTGATTTTTTGTTGAATATGAATAATATTAACAAAAGAATGTATAATTTACATTCATTTGTTGTTAATGTTGTTTGTGGTTGTGATTTGGTAATGAAATCTGTTTTTTTCCCTCTATTAATGTTGGTATTGCTGATTGTTGATGTCCATAGAACCTCCAATTTCCCCCAAAATTGAAATATGATGGAATATGATGTAAACGTCATATTGGCAACTGAACAATATTTATAGGGTGATCGAATATGATGTGAATATGGTGTAACTATTGACATTGATTTAAATATCTACTTCAATGTCAATATTCACAATATGAATATAATGTAGATATTCAACTTTTGACATCAATGGCATATGATGTAAATATTTACAGAGTCGTTAGTATTGTTGCTTGTTGATGGTTATAAAGCAATTAGAGCCCCTAATCTTTGATGGTCGTCAACCATCTTTTGGTTCAATGTGTATTCCATTATACATGATGTCAACATTTACATCAGATTGTTAAATATTGGTAATGACTTGTTTGTCTCAAATTGTCAAGTGTTATTGTTTTGTAATACACTCCCTATCTCCTCCCTTATGTCAATGTCAGAGTTGTTAGTGTTGTTGGTTGTTGATGGTGATGAAATAATTACATTTTGAACATAATGCCAATATTCATATTCTGATATCAACTTCAATATTCACTTTCTGACATCAATGGAATATGATGTAGATATTGACAAAGTTGTTAGTATTGTTGCTTGTTGATGTAAAGCCCATAATCTTGGATGGTTGTCAACCCTTTTTTAGTTCAATTTGATTTCCATTGTACATAATGTGAATATTTACATCAGATTGTTAGATATTAGTAATGACTACAAACCAATGGTAACATTAACAACATAAGACCGTACCCATCGCACACTATAACTCGACTTTTCGTGCTCCTTCCAGATACGACTAGCCCTACAGTTCAGACTCCCGCGGTTTTGAATCTGATTTCACAAGTGCAATGTGAAATAGATAAATACCAAAGAGTCCAAATCCAGCAAATCTTTGGGAAAATCGATTTTGAATCAAAATGTCGAAAATGGACTGCTTTGCTAGATACAGAATCGCCACCTAAATATTTTTGGGAAATTTAGGAAATCTATGACTCGCTGTAGCTTGACTTTTCGTGCTCCTTTCGGAAGATGATAAGCTCTACAATTCGGACTATTGTGGTTCTGAATCTGATTCCACTAGTGCAATGTGAAATAGAAAACACAAAAGAGTCCAAATCCGACAAATCTTTTGAAAAATCAATTTTAAATAAAAAATGTCAAAAATGGATTACTTTGCCAGATACAGAGTTACCACTTAAATATTTTTGAAAAATTTAGAAAACCCATGACTCGTGCCAAAGGCCACGTGTCCGTCATCATCAAGATTGTCTCGGCTCGGGAACTTAGGTACGAGAGGGAAAGGTCATGAATTGAGCACTCCACTCGCCCGATCAAAAATCGGCCTCTACTAATCATGATGTGCATCTTATTTACATTATAAGCTCTTGTTTCAGTTTATTAGGCTAACTTACTATGTGATGCGCATACAAGTATAGACTAACTTGCAAAAATTGAAACAATTTGATTTCATGTTTGTTTGCAAAATTGTTTCGAATATGTACCACTTGAAAAAATGATCGCATATGTACATTACTAAAATTATTCCAATTCAAGCAATTAACCTTCATCCACAGGCATTCAAACAGTTTATCACTTAAGCACTTAGCCTCATGGTGAACATGCTTTGACATGGTAATAACCACACTCATGGGATATGCTAAAACAAATAAAAGCTCACCTAGTACTCTAAGCCCAAAAAAATTGAAAGAGTTAGAAAAATTCGTGATCCTAACCATACAATGTACTAATGCAACGCATGTGATATGCAATTTACTAGGCTTAGCTACTAATATGGTGTATGAATCAATTTGATAGCATGCGGTCTAAGTACATATTCAAAGAAGTATTAACTAACAATGAAAGTTAGAATGATGTGCTAAGCTCAATGCATGCAAGACAATGGATGCAAGGCAAAAGAGACGCTAAACAAAACATAATGTCCTAAACTAACTATCATAAGCAGGTAAATAAAAGGGAGAAAGACGTAGGGTTGGAAGACATACACATTATTACAACTGTGCCTGGAGGGTCCGAATAAACTAACTACCTAAGCTAATTAACTAGCTATTACAAAACGAATTAACTAATTATTACAAACCGAATAAACTAACTATGCTAGCTAGTTATTACAAAACCAATAATTAGCTATTCTATGAAACTAACAAATTAATTGCACTAATTAATTAATTACAAATTAGAATTAACTAATTAATTACAACATGAATTCAATATGAAAGAAGTAACTAAGCTAACTAATTAGCCCAG
Source organism: Camellia lanceoleosa (assembly GCA_025200525.1). Classification (NCBI taxonomy): domain Eukaryota; kingdom Viridiplantae; phylum Streptophyta; class Magnoliopsida; order Ericales; family Theaceae; genus Camellia; species Camellia lanceoleosa. The sequence continues at coordinate 203,140,066 of CM045759.1, read as the reverse complement.
GAAGCGAGGAATGCCCATGCATGCGCGGATTTTCACCCAAAAAGGCCACTGTTCCGTTGCCAGAATACCTTTGTTGCACAGTCAGAACATCTTTTCACCTCAACATTTGCTCTGTTCTGTTCCAAAAAATTGCTGCTTAATTTGACAAAAGTGGCTGGAAGGCCAGAAGTAGCGGCTGGCCGGTCACAAAAGGTAGCCTGCCGTCCAAAAAAAATGGCCTGCCAGTGTAGACTCGACTTTCTTCATACGCCCCCCTTTCGGAGAGGCACAAATTGGTCCCTTACAGTTCAAACTCCCGTCACGGTTCTGAATCTAATCTCACAAAATGCAATGCGAGACTAATAAAGACCAAAGAGTCCAATCCAGCAAATCATTTTGGAAAATCGATTTTGAATCAAATAATGCCAAAACTGGACTACTTTGCCAGATTACAGAGTCACCACCTAAATATTTTATTTTTGGAAAATTTAGGAAACCCTAACTCGTGCCAAAGGCCACGTGTCTGTTATCACCAAAGTTGCCTCGGCTCGGGAACTTGGATACGAGAGGGGAAGGTATTGAAATGAGCACCCCCGCTCGCCCAATCAAAGATCGGCCTCTACTACCATGATATGTTGTTTTATAAACCTCATGTGTTCTTATCCAGTTATTAGCTAACTTTACTATGTGACGTACACAAAAGTATAGACTAAATCACGAGAATTGGAACAAATCAACTCATGTTTGTTTTCGAAAATGGTTTGAAGGTGCCACTCGCAAGTGGGTTAAAACTCGGATTTGCCACCCTCAAGTGGACTTAAAACATGATTTGCCACTTCGCAAAATGGGCTTAAAACTCGCATTTATCGAATTGTTCCAATTCAAACAACCAAGCCTTCACCCACAGGCACTCAAGCAGTTCAGCACTTAAGCAAATAGCCTCATGGCAAGCATGCGATCATGGCAACACTCATACTCATGCAAGTATACTAAAGCATAAAGACTTACAGTGTACTCCAAGCCAAAACAAAAGCTAGTTAGAAATATGCATGATTCTCAACTATGCAAGATACCTAATGTAACACATGCAATAATGCAACTAAATAGGCTTGGCTATCTAAGATGGCATATGAATGCAACAATTTGATACACGTATTCAAATAAGTATTGAAATATGATGCAGTTTGAATGATGCGCCGAACCCAGTGCATGCAAGACAAATGAATGATGCAAACATACAAGCATAAGATATGCTAATCAAAATATGACCCTAAACTAACCATCGAAAGCAGTTAAGTAAAAGGGAGAAAGAAGTGGGATTGGAAGACATGCACACACACGCACACACTTATTACAACATTGTGCCCTCTCGAGGGAGGGTCCGAATAAATAAGCTAAGCTACACTAAGCTAAGCTAATTATTACAAAACAACTAATTAACTATTCTAAGTTAACTAATTATAAACCGAATTAAAACTAGCTATACAAAGCTAATTAAAATATTACAAAACAGATTAAGCTAATTAAATACAACACATGTATTAATTAACTACAACTAGCTAATAAAGCAATGAAGTGGCCTCGTGGGCGAGAGAGATATGCATGCTCGGATGGCTTTTTTTCGAACATCCACCGCCTTGCTTTTGGATGCCTCTGTTTGCACTTTGCTCTGATCTCTGAACCTTACACCATTTAACAGATTGCCTTTGCTCTAAAACAGGAACACTTTGAACAACTTTTCAACTAGTGGCCGGTTGGCTACCATAGGTGGCTGTCGGTCACTACCACTGGCCAGTCGGCTACTATTTGTGGCTGTCGACCACCATTTCCCTGGAATTCTCCTTTTTGCTGCAATGGAGAGCAACAGAGGCAAAACAGTGTATTCTCACACAATATATGTACTATTACCCTCCTTATTATTTCTCAAGCTCAAAGAAGTGTAATTCTTGGCTCTCAAGCGGCCAATCAAGCATTCTCATGCATGATGGCCAAAGAGTCAAGCTTGTACAAGTCAATGAATGCACAAATAAGACTCAAAGGGTCACAACCCTATCATGCATGATCAAGGGTGATGACGACCAAGAAATGTGACACGTTTCATCACTTTGAGTATAAAACGTCCCACATTTCTTGTGTTTGGATTACTGTCCGATCCAAACACATACAATGCAACACACATGCTTATATTGTTGGGTTTTACTTTGCTCATTTTATTTACACATTTTAGCATTACCAAGCCATTCTTTAATCGGTTAAGTCCAAAATGAGTGTCTTGTAATGAGAGAGGGGTCAACCAAAGGATGGTTTAAGACATGAGAGAGATCATACCTTTGGCTAGTAGAAACCCTCGAAAGAGAGTTAAAGCCATTGAGCACAAGCTTCATCTTAAGCATAAACACAAGCATAAGGTTAACCAACCCTCAAAACAAATGGAAAAATAAAGAAATGAGGGAGGTTGCAAACTTTTTTGGTGCTAAAATGGCATGCTAAAGACCTTAAATCATGCAAGCAACACATGCAAGACATGTTTAAAAGCCAAGTATATTAAAGCTAGTGAAGAGCATTACACTGGAGGCATGCAATATCAAACCTGAATGACCAAACCAGCTTTGGACAGAGCTTAAACATGCCAAAACAGTGGCTAAATCATGCTGGAATTGAAGCACAAAAAGCTAGAAATGCATGCGCACATGTTGGCTCGCAAGTAAGACACAAAGCACAACTCTCAAAAGCAATAAAAGAGTAAAGTATGTGAGAGTGTGACAGAGGTATGTGCACTAAAATCACATGTTAAATGATGCCATAGCACGCAAACATCTCAAGCAAAGCATGTTAGAGGCCTTAAAACACAAAGCTAGTAAAGGCCTTTGACACTACAACCATACAAGGCAAGACTCATATGACCAAGGAGGCTCAAAACAGAGCTAAAGCATGCTAAATCAGTAGCAAAAACAAGTTGAGATCAAGTCACAAAAGAGTAGAAAAACATGCTCACATGTTAGGCCATCTACACATGCAAACAAGACACAAGAAGGGGAGCCCACCCCCTCCTATTTTGGACCTCAAGACACACTTTTTACCACTGAAATTCCTTTGGAATTCAATGGTTAAAAGGCCACAAAAAGTTACTTTAAAAGACTTTGAAAGATGGCTCAAAAGGCTTTACAAGCCAAAGAGCAAAGGGGGAAAACCACCCCCTAACTAAACAAGACTCAAACCACCATTTTGAAACCTTAAAAACAAATTTTTTTAGAGGTTAAAACCAGCCTCAAAGTAGCATGCAAAGGTGGTCAAACCAGAAATGAAAGCAAAGCTTAAAAGGGACAAGTCCTTACCCTTGAAACACAGCAACAAAACAACAAAGATTTTAAGCTAAAACCAAGCTTAAGACCTCAAACCAAGCTTTAAGGAACCTTAGCTCCAAGGTCAAGGTGTTCGGCTAAGGGTGATAGTGCAAATATGTAGAGAAAACTTACTTTCAAGCATTAAATAGGAAGAGAGAGAGAATTCTAGAGAGAGTGAGAGAGAAATTTTGCTCACAAATTTTCTGAACCCTCAAAATGGGGGAGAGACCTCCCTTTATATAGAAAAACAAGCCAAAAGCTTGGCTTCATCCTTCCATACGCATGTATGGAGGATACACTCAGTGATCAACAGTTGGCATAGCTGGCACATAAAATATCTGAAAAAGGAAAAAAATGGCCGTCAGCCATCAATAGTGGCCGACTGGCCACATATGTAGCCGATCGGCCATCAGTGTGGCCGATCGGCTACCACTGATGGCCGGCAAGCACAAGCCATGGCCGATGGACACTGGGGATGGCCGACAAGCCACCATCTCCTCCAGATTCAAAGCAACAAGTTCTTGGTCCACAACCAAGCACAAAACAGACAAGTTGAGAGACTCCAAGGCAAGGTGCTCAGCCGAGACCTTTAGAGACTCAGAACGAACACGAGCATGCACAATCATCGGGTGTTCAAACGATGACGTCCACGTTTGAGGACGGTCAAAAATGGGGTGTCTACAGTTATCCCTTTTTGACAAAACTCGGAAGTCATGAAATGACGAGAGTTGATGTCAAAGCCCAGAGATGACTCATTTTTGACGAGGCCGAAGATTTAGACAAACAAGCAAGATAACAATATATATGCGCCCGCAAGCTGGGGCAAAATGCAAATGACATGCACAACGCAGAACATAACTTATGATCATGCAATGAGGGCTGTAATGAAACATCTAGATGCAAATGTTATGTAAAGAAATGCTACAGCAAACTTGTACACGAGCAAGTTAACATGAACCAAGCCACATTTCATATAGAAAGGATGTAAGAAAATTATGCAATCTTAACTGCGTCTCACGCAGGAAAGGCAAAGAAACATAACCATCAGACGCACCCGAGGCGGCAAACAAGATCCCAACGCGTGGCATACGTGAGGAAAGAAATGGTGTGAACCCAGGCACACATCCCAAGGTTCTGAACCACAGCGAACAATAATAACAGGTGAAACACATCCAACTATTATGCAATCGAAACAAAGAGCGGTATAAGCATCAGGATCCATCCAGATGCATTTAACCAAAGCATCCTAACGCGTCGCGCACGAGAGGGAAAAGGGAGCGGTGCAAACACCGGAAGGTGGTATAAACATCAGAGCACGTTCCAATATTTTTAACCAAAACAAGGTGGTATAAGCGTCGGACACACGTTTCAAACGCTTCTAATCGGAAGGGGTGGTATAAAAATCAGACACACAACCCAAGTGTTTCTAACCAAAAGGGGTGGTATAAGCGTCTGACACACGTCCCAAACACTTCTAACCGGAGAGGTGGTATAACCATCGGGTACACAACCCAAGTGTTTCTAACCAACGGGGTGCTATAAGCGTCAGACACACGTCCCAAACGCTTCTAACCAGAGAGGTGGTATAAACATCGGGCACACAACCTAAGTGTTTCTAACCAACATGGTGGTATAAGCGTCGGACACATGTCCCAAACGGTTCTAACCGGAGAGGTGGTATAAACATTGGGCACACAACCCAAGTGTTTCTAGCCAAAAGGGGTGTGGTGTAAGCACCGGGCGTACCCGAGTGCTTTTAACCAAAACAAGGTGTTCAAAGGACAAGAATGATCTTACCCGGAATCCTTCTGAATGAACCGTACATACAATATCGTTTGGTTGCACTAGCTTTGAATGAACCATACATACAATATTGTGCCTACGCAAGACAGAAACTTTGACAAGTACAATGCAATACAAATGCATATTCCATGCGAGATTGGCGGTATGTTTTATGCAAATGAAAAGAACATATTCTATGCGAATATAAGTGCATGCACAATGCAATATAATACAACATGCATAATGATAACAATGCATTACTGAATACAACATCAATAGTAGGTTCAATGCACAATATCGAATAGAGAAATGCACGTCTTAACAAGAGCGATTCAGACGTAACCTTCGATTTACCTCTCAGAGGAGTTGCAACAAATTAAAAGGATACACCTCGTACGCACTGAGCATCACATGCTGAAAACACAGTCTGAAGCTTCCACAAAGGCCACTTAAGCTTAAAAAAATATACTTCCCTTACATCTTCTTAAGGGATCCAGGCACAAAACAGCAAAACATAACCAAGGAGAGCATCAGAGGCCTGCCGGCCACTCTAGGAAGCCACCGGCCACCTATCGGCCACAAATTAAACTCATCGGCCACCGATGGCAGATTCGAGGCAAATTGGAGATTTCACCTCGGGCTTTTAAATATAGGGTTCCAAACCCTATTTCCTCACTCCTCCTTTGCCAAAAAACATTCCTCTTGTGCTCTAGACCACTTTTCCCTTCCCGATTCGAGTTTCAAACTCGTTTTTGGACATCCCACAAACATCTGATTCGCGAAACCCTCCTAGTTCATAGTACTTTGAACCGATTGAAAAGTGGTCTTGGTGCCCATTTCTTGATTTCCACCACTTGGGGTTCGCTTCCCCGAGTTACCCTTGGTTTTGGTGCCCTCTTCCGAGCCTTGACCTTTTTTTCCATTTTTCCTCACCCGGAGTTGACTTTTGTTGACATTTGGCATACCCGCCCGTTTTCCACATTTTCGACCATTCCCACATCCTTCCTCGAGATAGCAGACGACATCCCACATGGCGGAGCTCCTCCGGGGATGGAGATAGACCCCGGGTTTGAGCCATTGCCGCTCAGCATTCAACTGTTCGACCCAGCGACGTATCATCCTAAGGTACACGTGCTGTCTCCCGATAGCATCCGCCAGTTCAGGGGGTTTGCGCGAAGTACACCGGAGGACCTCCTGCTACGTGAGCCGGAGTCACACTTATCCCACGGCGCCTCTGAGGTATACGCTTCCTCTTTATTTTCCGCAATGTAGGTCGCATTTCTTGTATAGCTCACACTGCCTTTCACTCATTTGTCCCAAACACACTTGTGCACTATATTTCTTATACTGCCTTGCATCTGTTTGTTCTACTTACAGGGAGATTCACATGCTTTCCGAGGACACGGGACCACCTCCGCAAGGGAGTGGTATTTGGAGCTGCCCGACGCAGTATGCCACATCGTCGACGAGGCCGGCTTCGGTGCACTTTGTATGGGGCTCACATGTCTTATTGTGAGCCAGCCTCTACTGGGCACTTTAGTAGAAAGGTAGTGGGATACCACCGATTCCCTTTATTTCTTTACAGTAGGGGAGATGACGATGACTCCCTTTGACTTCTATATGCTCACCGGTATAGCAGTAGGGGGTCATCCGATTCCTTACGACACCGACATGGGCGAGTAAGAGGCCACTCAGATTTATCTACTGGGGATTTGGCCACCCATCTCCCGATCAGGGATGGTGCGATATACATGGTTTGCCGACCATTTCAGAAGGACGATGCCGACGACCTGCAAGGAGACCGAGTACTACGCCCGGGGGTTCCTTATGTTCTTGTTTGGTACCACTTTGTTTGCTGACTAGGAAAACACCGTCGGGCTCTACCTCATGAGCGCTTTGGTGGACCTATCTCGTATCCGATTCTACGACTGGGGCGACGCAGGCTTGGCCACATAATACGAATACATGAGCTCTTCCTCTCGTCGGAGCGGGCATCTGTTAGGAGGTTACTGGAGAGCTTGGGAGGTACACCCTATCTTTCTGTTTTATATTTCTGCTTCACATTTCCCGTATACCACACACACTGTACACTGCACTGCAAACCCTCTGCTTTTTGCTTTACATTATCTGTACACTGCACACACTATACACTGCATTGCAAACCCTCTGCTTTCTGCTTTACATTATCTGCACTCATTTGATATACACTCACTGTTATCCTGCCACTTTCTGTGGATATGGGTGTATGCCTATTTCCCGAGGCTCGCTCCAGAGCCAGAGGTAGAGATACCTCCTATGGTGCCGTACTTGCACAGATACAACGGGAGATGCCATTGGAGGCCCCGAGAGTCATTCTCCTTCTTCCGCCGATTTTTCGACGGAACAAGTATAGACTAAGTCGCGAGAATTGGAACAAATCAACTTATGTTTGTTTTCGAAAATGGTTTGAAGGTGCCACTCGCAAGTGGGCTAAAGCATGGATTTTCCACCATCAAGTGGGCTTAAAACATGATTTGCCACTTCACAAAGTGGCCTTAAAACTCACATTTATCGAATTGTTCCAATTCAAACAACCAAGCCTTCACCCACAGGCACTCAAGCAGTTTAGCACTTAAGCAAATAGCCTCATGGCAAGCATGTGATCATGGCAACACTCATACTCATGCAAGTATACTAAAGCATAAAGACTTACAGTGTACTCTAAGCCAAAACAAAAGCTAGTTAGAAATATGCACGATTCCCAACTATGCAAGATGCCTAATGTAACATATACAATAATGCAATTAAATAGGCTCGGCTATCTAAGATGGTATATGAATGCAACAATTTGATACACGTATTCAAATAAGTATTGAAATGCGATGCAGTTTGAATGATGAGCCGAGCCCGGTACATGCAAGACAAATGAATGGTACAAACATGCAAGCATAAGATATGCTAATCAAAATATGACCCTAAACTAAGCATTGAAAGCGGTTAACTAAAAGGGAGAAACAAGTGGAGTTGGAACACATGCACACACACACGCACACTTATTATAACATTGCGCCCTCTCGAAGGAGGGTTTGAATATACAAGCTAAGCTACACTAAGCTAAGCTAATTATTACAAAACAACTAATTAATTATTCTAAGCTAATTAATTATAAACCGAATTGAAACTAGCTATACTAAGCTAATTAAAAAATTACAAAACAGATTAAACTAATTAAATACAACACATGTATTAATTAACTACAACTAGCTAATAAAGCAATGAAGTGGCCTCGCGGGCGAGAGAGATATGCATACTCGGATGGCTTTCTTCTGAAAATCCACCACCTTGCCTTTGGATGCCTCTGTTTGCACTTTGCTCTAATCTCTGAACCTTACACCATTTAACAGACTGCCTTTGCTCTAAAATAGGAACACTTTGAACAACTTTTCAACTGGTGGCCGGGCGGCTACCATAGATGGCTGTCAGCTACTACCACTGGCCAATCGGCTACTATTTGTGGCTGTCGGCCACCCTTTCCCTGGAATTCTCCTTTTTACTGCAATGGAGAGCAAACAGAGGCAAAGCAGTGTATTCTCACACAATATATGTACTATTACCTTCTTTATCATTTCTCAAGCTCAAAGGAGTGTAATTCTTGGCTCTCAAGCCACCAATCAAGCATTCTTATGCATGATGACCAAAGAGTCAAGCTTGTACAAGTCAATGAATGCACAAATAAGACTCAAAGGGTCACCACCCTATCATGCATGATCAAGGGTGATAACGATCAAGAAATGTGACACGTTTCATCACTTTGAGTATAAAAACGTCCCACATTTCTTGTGTTTAGATTAACGTCCAATCCAAACACATGCAATGCAACACACATGTTTATCTTGTCGTGTTTTACTTTGCTCATTTTATTTACACATTTTAGCATTACCAAGCCATCCTTTAAACGGTTAAGTCCAAAATGAGTGTCCTGTAATGAGAGAGGGGTCATCCAAAGGATGGTTTAAGACATGAGAGAGATCATGCCTTTGGCTAGTAGAAACCCTCAAAAGAGAGTTAAAGCCATTGAGCACAAGCTCCATCTCAAGCTTAAACACAAGCATAAGGTTAACCAACCCTCCAAACAAATGAAAAAATGAAGAAATAAGGGAGGTTGCAAACTTTTTTGGTGCTGAAATGGCATGCTAAAGACCTTAAATCATGCAAGCAACACATCCAAGACATGTTTAAAAGCCAAGTATATTAAAGCTAGTGAAGAGAATTACACAAGAGGCATGCAATATCAAACTTGAATGACCAAACCAGCTCTAGACAGAGCTTAAACATGCCAAAACAGTGGCTAAATCATGCTGGAATTGAAGCACAAAAAGTTAGAAATACATGCGCACATGTTGGCTCGCAAGCAAGACACAGAGCACAACTTTCAAAAGCAATAAAAGAGTGAAGTATGTGAGAGTGTGGCAGAGGTATATGCACTTAAATCATTTTAAATGATGCCATAGCATGCAAACATCTCAAGCAAAGCATGTTAGAGGCCTTAAAACACAAAGCTAGTAAAGGCCTTTTACACTATAACCATACAAGGCAAGACTCATATGACCAAGGAGGCTTAAAACAGAGTTAAAGCATGCTAAATCAGTAGCAAAAACAAGCTGAGATCAAGTCACAAAAGAATATAAAAACATGCTCACATGCGAGGTTATTTACACATGCAAACAAGACACAAGAAGGGAAGGCCACCCCCTCCTATTTTGGATCTTAAGATACACCTTTTACCACTGAAATTCCCCTGGAATTCAGTGGTTAAAAGGCCACAAAAAGTTGCTTTAAAAGGCTTTGAAAAAGGGCTCAAAAGGGTTTACAAGCCAAAGAGCAAAGGGGAAAAATCACCCCCTAACTAAACAAGACTCAAACCACCATTTTGAAACCTTAAAAACAAAGTTTTTTAAAGGTTAAAACCAGCCTCAAAGTAGCATGCAAAGGTGGTCAAACAAGAAATGAAAGCAAAGCTTAAAAAGGACAAGTCCTTACTCTTGAAACACAGCAACAAAACATCAAAGATTCTGAGCTAAAACAAAGCTTAAGACCTCAAACCAAGCTTTAAGGAACCTCAGCTCCAAGGTCAAGATGTTTGGCTAAGGGTGCTAGTGCAAATAGAAAGAGAGAGAGAATTCTAGAGAGAGAGAGTGAAATTTTGCTCACAAATTTTCTGAACCCTCAAAATGGGGGAGAGACCTCCTCTTATATAGAAAAACAAGCCAAAAGCTTGGCTTCATCCCTCCATACGGAGGATGCACTTAGTGATTAACAGCTAGCACAGCTGGCACATAAAATATCTGAAAAAAGAGAAAAATGGCCGTCGGCCATCAGTAGTGGTCGACCAGCCACACATGTAGCCGATCGACCATCAGTGTGGCCGATCAGCCACCACTGATGGCCGGTAGGCACAAGCCATGGCCAATGGACACTGGGGATGGCCGACAAGCCACCCTCTCCTCCAGATTCAAAGCAACAAGTTCTTGGTCCACAATCAAGCACAAAACAGACAAGTTGAAAGGCTCCAAGGCAAGGCGCTCAACTGAGACCTTTAGAGACTCAGAATGAACACGAGCATGCACAATCATTGGGTGTTCAAATGATGACGTCCAAGTCTTGAAGACGGTCAAAAATGGGATGTCTATAGCCAGCCAGAAAAAGTGGCCGGCCGACCACTAAAGCTTGGTTCCTCCTGCTACAATAAAAAGCATACAGAGCACAAACAGGGTATTCTGAAGTTATGTTTGTACACCTTACCCCTCCTTATCATTAAATAGGTCAAAGGAGTGGTAAGCTCAATTCGCAAGCCATCAATTGATGCAATTTCATTGCATGATGGCTTATGAACCAAGGTGTACAATTTCAATAAATGCACAATAAAAGACTCTCAAACCTCCTCCCTATCATAGATTGATCAATGGAAGTGGTTGACCTTGGAAACTTGAACCATTTTATCACTAGCAAGTATGAAATACTTCAAGTTTCCATGTGTTCAATTAACGTTCGATTGAACACCAAATTGCTTATTATCTTGCATCATGTTTAGTCCCAATTTATTACTTCATTTTAATTACCAACCATTCCTTAGTCCATCAAGTCCAAAAGTAAAGATTAAGTCCTCTAATAGAAAGGAGTACCAAACCAAGTGTTGTTTTAGGCATAAGAGAAGTGTCATGCCGTTAGTAATGAACCCCCAAATGGATTAAACCATTAAGCACAATACCTCTCTCTCAAGCTTAAACAAACAAGTAGTTTGAAACAACTTTTAAGACAAAGGAAAAGCCAATAAAAGAGGGAGGTTGCAGGGCTGATTAAAGATGATCACAAGTATAGAAAGCAAGAAATAAATGCTATCAACTCAAATAGGTTGGTGGCTAAGGCCTAAACCACCCAACCTATGAGGACAATTACACTGCAAGCATGCTATACAAAGCTCAAATGCAATGAACACTTAAAAATAGCCCGAAAATAGTGCTAAAATAGTCCTAAAACATGCTAAAATTAAGACAAAAATAACTAAAATAATAAGCTAAAACATGGAGTAAGTTAAGCTAGCAAGCAAGCACAAGGAAATGAGGCTACCCCCTCCATTTTTGGGACTTCAAAACATGATTTTAACTACTAAAAAAAGCTCTGAGATTTAGTAGTAAAAAGCTCAAAAAAAAGATAATAGAAATGTAGGAAACATAAGGGCAAAGGCCTAAGAAGTGAGGTACAAAGAAAGGCGATCCACCCCTCTACCCTTAATGGCCTTAAACCATAAGTTTCAGCCTAAAAATACAAAGTATAAACCGCCCAAAAATAGTCCAAAAACAATAGAAAAAATAGCAAATAAATCGAAGAAACAAGCTAAGACTTATACCTCTTGAAGAGGAGAACCCTTTTTAAGTGACAAATCAACACTTACCCTCAAGAGCTCAAAAGTACCTCAGCTCCAAGACCACAAGGTCTGGTTTAGAGTGTATAGGAAAAGGTTTAGGAATTTGCCAGAGAGAAATGTTTTTTGCTCCAAAATTTCCAACCCTCAAAAATGAAAGGGGAGGTCTTCTATATATAGAAAAATATGAAACTCCCTGAAAAATATCCATACATACACATGTAGGCATGCATGCACCTGTGGAAACAACTGGCACAATTGGCATAAATATCTGAAAAAACACACAAGTGGCCGGCATGTCACACACACGGCCAGCAGCTCACATTGGTGGCCGGCTGCCCACACTAGGGGGCCTGCAGGTCCTAGGGTTTTTTAGGCTTGAAAAACCGTTGTTTTGGTCCAAAATAAGACAAAAGGTGTATAGGGTTTGAAGGGTCAAAGTTGTGGCATTCTGCTAAGGACTTTGAGCACTTGACAAGCATATATAAATTTATGATTGGGTGCGCAAACGGTGATGCCCAAGTCATAAAGGCGGTCAAAAATGGGGTGTCTACAGTTGTCCTTTTTTGACAGAATTTCAAAGAGTTCACCTTTAGATTCTTCAACTCCAAACCTAGTCAAAAATGGTTTCGGTCCAAAATAAGGTGCAAGGTTGGGATTTAGAAGCTCTTCTTGCTAAAGAAATCGAACGTTTGTACAACATAATTTTCATCATTGAGTGATCAACTTGAGGCGTCCAAGTCTTAAGGGCGGTCAAAAATGGGATGTCTATACACACATTTGCATCATATTTGTTTTTGTTGGTTTGTTGTATCATGTTGGGTTGTCATGTGCTATAACCTGTTCATGTGAACATGTACACCAGCTATTCACATAATATTTCACCATGATCGTCCCATTATTCACATGACATATAATTTACAGTTATTATCACTATTCATTTATGAACAGGAACGTTAAATTTGTTCGTATTTGAACAAATAGGTGTTCCCCGTAAATTTCAAGGCAAAAGAAATAGAGAGAAAGCCCATGTCAAAGGCAAACCCGATCAAACAGCTAGTCGAACAAGTGAACATGAAAAAGGTCAACTACCGGTCTAATTTACAAATGGATTGGTGAAACTATTGAAGGGTACAAAATTTACAAATGGTTAATTGAAATACCTTAGGAAAACACCATTTTGGCCCCTATTTGATTGTTTGATCAATAATGAAGTTGAACTCAATCATTGCATGAAATACGATGATGTCATTGTATGTATTATGCAAACATTCAAGCTATCCAGTGGAAGGTTTTACATTGGGGAGAAGAATATTCAGATTTTTAGAAGTGATGTATCACTTATTTTTTGGGTAGATTACAGCACCAAGCCAATAGACCTCTCTTATGGTGCGAAATCAACGACCGGCGTCATACACCGAACGTGCAAGGATATCAGTCGGTTAAGTGCAGCAAAAATACATGAAATTCTGAATAAAGCATTAAATGGCATAAAGAAACAAGACAACGAAGAGATTACAAGATTAGTTTGTATGTATGCATGCATGCACGAAACTATTCTTTTCCACGTCTGAAGAAACAATTGGATGGGCATTCTATTCATACATGGACCCATTAGACAAGATGATCGAGTATGACTAGGCTGAGAGCATTCGGGCAACTCTCATGGGGTCAGTGGGCCAAAATTGGGAAAAACCAGGACGAGTCACCGAATGTGTTATGTTGTTAATAGTAAATCCCATAAATCTTATTATATATGTACTATGAACATTCACAGGGTCTGTTCACTCCTCTTTGCAACAAAACAAATGTGACACACACATCGATAGACACTAGTGTGAATGTTGGCATCATTACAAATTGGTGTGAATGTTCACAATAGTATGTAATGGTGGGAACATTCACAATAAACTGATCTAATGTAAACATTGACACCAATGTTTTGCTCATTGGTACCAAGACAAATATAACACACACATTGGTAGGCAATGATGTCAATGTTAGCATCAATGATGTGAACATGCACATCTGTGGACACCCCATTTTTGACCGCCCACAAGGCTCGAGTGCTTTGCCCGGTACACTCGATGATGAAAGTAGTGTTGTGCGTAGTTCGAGGTCTCAACGATGGGGCTGTGTTTAAGCTTCGAAACAATCCCAAACCATCCATATTTCCACTGATTATACCCCAGAAATCCATTTTTACACATTATACCACCCTGTGTTGAGTCTGAAGTAGAAAGACAGAGGATCACTTTGAGGCCCGATCGTGCATCATTGAGGACTGACCGTGGCTATTGATGGCCAGTCGTGCCTTAGTTGTGAGAAACACTATTCTAGGTGGGAGCCCTCCAACTGTCCATTTTTGAAGATATTTATGACCCCTCTTGCTCAAATTATATAAAAAAAAAGTTGTATCTCTGTTTTGAGGGTTAAAGAATTTCTAAAATGCTTATACAACTTCTTGAGAGCTCCTTCTTCTTGTGCAAGCAACCCTTTGAGCAAACTTACCACCTTGAACCTATATCCATACACCATATACACCTTCACAACTTAGCCTAGGAACCTTGGTTGAGACTTGAGCATTACAATTTAAACTTGAGAGTGTATTTGGGCTTAGTTTGATTCACAAAAGAGCTACCTCTGTCAAGAGGTACAAGCTTGCTATTTTCTCTTTTGCTTTCATTTCTATCATTTACTATTAAGTTCTTGTATTTTGTGTTGTTTTGATCTCCCTTCAAGTGTTTAAGTTTGGGTTTGGAGAGCTACCAAAAGGTAGAGAGAGTTAACACTCTTTCTTACACCTTCACCTGTAGCTCAAACCCCTTGCTTTTACACTCTTTTTCTTTTCTTTCTAAATTGATTTTCAAAGTTAAAAAGAGGCTAAAAATCATGCTTTAAGGTTTCAAAAGTGGAGGGGTTAGCCACCCCTCCTTGTTCTTGCTTACTAGCCTTGTTTTTCTTCTTTGTGGTTTAGCTTTTTAGGCTCTTTTCATGCACTTTGAGCCACTGTTTTTCACCCATTAAGGGCTGTTTTAGGGCTTTCCTAAGTTGTTTAATTAGTTCATGCTTAAATTAGTTTGCTTGTTGCCTTATAAGTTTGCATATATGACTTGTTGTATATTGTTCTTGGCCTTTCCTTGCCTAATTTACATGTTTAAGAACCTCATTTTAATAATCAACTTACCATTCATTTCTTTCATTTGAGAGTTGTTTCGATCGGTTGATGGTTATTGAAGAGATGAATTAGAGATCCATGCTTAGTGGCTTAATCTCTATAGAGGTTCATTGTCAGCGGTATAGTCTCTTTTTCATGTTGAGAATCACTTCCCGTTTGACATATTTCTCATTTAGTGGACGTAACAATCATCTTGGACAAATGGGTTAAAGAATAGCAAAGACTAATGAATTTGGCTTAAAATGAACCAACCCATATAAAAAAAATGAGTTATGTTGCTTGGGCTCGGCCGGACATTATGCTGAGTCCATTGTGTCGAGGCTTGTCATACGTCAATTCATGATGTTTTGATGAACCTTGAAGCGTCTCTACCTCTCTATTTGAGTTCACTCTATGATAGGAGAGAGGAATGGTTGTTGTTCATTGCATTTATTGATCTTTGTCCAAATTGTATCTGAAATCATCAAACAATCAACTTTCTCATTGATGGTTTTGGAAACGATTCTAACCTTCTCTTGAGGCTTTCCCATGACAGAGAAGTGTGAGATGAACAAACAAAGTTCAGAATAACTCTGTCTACACTGTTTTCACTTCATAGCACAAAAAATGATTTTGCATAAAATTAAAGCACGACCGACCTTATTTAGGCCCAGCCGGGCCTCATTATGGCACGGCCGACCATCAATGTTTGGTCAGCAATATGTTTTGCAGAAAACATAGGGCAGTGGCTGAAGGTAAAAACAAAGTAGGCCTAGGCAGATAGAACAGTTCTTGGACACTATGCATGCAACCCTTGTGCATCCTTGCTTGCATCAATGTTGTAAATTAATGCTCCAAGTATTGTTATAATTAATTATTATTATTGTTACAATTAGTCTTGTTGTAATTAGTGTTGTTTATTTGTAATTGTTATAGCTGTAGACACCCCATTTTTGACCACCTTTAAGACTTGGACGCCGCTGCAGGCTATGCTATGCAAAGGTTCGATTTTTTTGGCAAGGAGGGCGTCAAATCCCAATCTTACACCACATTTTTGGACCAAAACTATTTTAGACCTTGAAACCCTCTCTTTCAAAATATTTTTGAAAATGATTCTACGATGTTCCAAAGCTCGCATTTTGTTAAATGTTGCACTTTTCGGTAAACCGAGCAAGGACAAAATGGAAATGAATGAAAAGAGGTGAAATCTTTGAAAAAAATATTTAAAACACCTTATTTAGAGGTTTGGAGTTGAATAAAATTGGAGGAGAGGGAAGAAACCTAGTTAGGGAAGAAGTTGGGCATGAACCATTAAGAGAGAACCGGGCAACCTTCACTAAATCAGGTTTATCCTTTTTTTACACTTGGATTTCAGCTATGACGCCACCACCATTGAAAAGAAGACTTCTGGGGATTCATTTTACACTCAAGAATCTCCTAAAGTCGAGTCCGGATGAGGGAGATATGGCTGGTTGAAGTTAGGCGTCAATCCGGTTGGACCGAAACTGAGCAGTCTTCACTAAAAGAGGGATATCTTTTAGAACACTTGGAATTTTGATATGAGGCTGCCACCATTGGAAAGAAGACTTCCAGAGCTTCAATTTAAGCACAAGAATGACCTGCAAAAGAGTCCAGACGAAGGAGATATCCCCATTTGAAGTTGGACATGGAGAGCAGAGTTTTGCTATCGGCCACTAGTTGTGCTCATCGGCCACTGGTGTCCAAAACTCAGATATTTCGCAGATATTTCTCCTCTAGCTGTTCCACACTGCTCCAAATATTTCTGAATTGATTTTTTTTACTAAGGCTCTTGTATTTCTATATATAGAGGCCATATCTCTCATATTGCAAGGTCCGAAAGTTTGGGAGCCTCTCTCTCTAAAATCTCTCTCTCTCTCTCTATAATCCTCTCTCTCTATATTTCTCTCTCTCTTGAGCTTTTGTGCTTAGAAGCTTGTATACTTCAAATTTTAACCTATCAACCCTTAACCAAAGTGGTTCATCTTTGGGCTGAGGTTGCTTGAAGCTCTCTTGGAGCCTCATTTGAGCTCTAGAAGGTGGTTTAAGCTCAGATTTATGCCTATTTTGTGCTTTGGCTCCGAGAGGTATATTACTTGCTTTGCTTGCTTGTTTTGAACACTTGTTTTGCCATCTTTTCACACTATTCTTGAGCTAGTTTTCAACTATAAAAACCTCTGTTTTTTAGTCCTAAAAATGGTGGTTTGAGGTCATTTTGTGTTAAAGGGTAGTCTACCCTTCTTGTTGCCTAATTGTCAAGCTTTTTGTGCTATCTTTCAAGGCTTTCAAATCAAACTTTTTGGACCTTTAAACCACTGAAATTTAGAGTTATTTTAGTGGTGGAAAGCATGTTTTGAAGTCCAAAAATGAAGGGCTTGGCATCCCTTCCTTGTGTCTTACTTGCATGCCTAGCTAGCATCACATGGTAGCATGTTTTTGTGGCTTAACTTAGCTTATTTCCAGCATGTTTTTGCCTTTGATTTGGGCTGCTTTAGCTCTATTTTAGGCTGTTTGTGTTGTATGAGTATTCTTTTGCATGGTTGTAGTGTAACCATATGTTTTAGCTTATTGTTTTAGCTACTCTTGTCTTTATTCCAGCATGTTTTCCAACTGATTTTGGGCTATAAAAAAACTCTGTGTTTTTGGGTTGAAGTTTGGGTCCTAAGGCCGTTAAAGGTTGAGGGGTTGATAGCCCTTCTTTGTACCTTGTTTTGGAGACCTTTGCTGTTGCGTTTTCCACCATTTTGCTATCTTTTTCCAAGCTTTTAAACACTATTTTTCAGAGCTATTTCAATGGATAAAAACATGTTTTGAAGTCCAAAAATGGAGGAGGTAGCCTCCCCTCCTTGTGTCTTGCTTTCTAGTCTAGCATGCTTCATGTTTTAGCCTATTTTTCTAGCTTGAGTTAGCTTAATTTTAGAATGTTTTAAACTATATTTTGGGTTGTTTTGGCTCTATTTTGAGCTGTTAGTAGCATTTGAGTTTTGCTTCGTATAGTTGTAGTGTAAGTCCTTTTACTAGCTTAGTGTTTCAAGGCTTTAAACATCATTTGTGAGTCTTAGTTGCATGTTTTAATGTTTTTTCCATATAAATCCAGCACTTTAAATCTCTATAACCTCTCTCATTTCTTCACTTTTTCATTTGCTTTGAGGGTTGGTTAACCTTCGGGTTGTGTTTAAGCTTAAGATTGAGGTTCGTACTTAATGGTTTTAATTCTCTCTTGGGGGTTTCTACTAACCAAAGGCATGACCTCTCTCTTGCCTTAAATCATCCCTCGGTTGACACCTCTTCCATTATAAGACACTCACTTTTGGACTAATCAATTAAAGAATGGATTAGTAATCTAAAATGAGTAAACAAAATGAACAAAGTAACAGAGGCAAGATTAAGCATCTTTGTGTTGCATTGCATGTGTTCGGATCGGACGTTAATCCGAACACGAGAAAATTGGGATGTTTCATACTTAAAGTGATGAAACGTGCCACTTTTCTTGGTCACCGTCACCCTTGATCATGCATGATAGGGTGGTGGTTGTTTTGGTCTTGTTTGTACATTCATTAAGCTTGTACAAGCTTGGTTTTCTAGCCGTTATGCATTGAAAATGCTTGGTTGATCGTTCGAAGGCCAAGAGTTACCCTCCTTTGAGTTTGTGTAATGATAAGGAGGGCAACAGTACACACATTCCTTGAAAATACATTGTTTTGCCTCTGTTTGCTCTCTGTTGCAGCAAAAGGAGAAGTCCAGGAATGTGGTGGCCGATCGGCTAGTTGAGGTAGATGACAGCTACTTTTTTAAGCCAACCGACCACCAATCAATTTTTGCACAAATGTGCTCCTGAATTGGAGCAAAGGCATTCCGGGAGTTGGTACAATTTTTAGTGATCAAAACGAGTGCAAACAGAGGCATCCGATAGCAAGGCAATGGCATTTTTGGGTGGATCAACTGAGCATGCATACGTCCCTCGCCGCCGAGGCCATTTAATCGCTTTAGATAGCTTAGAATAGCTAGTTAACTCGAATGTTGTACTTAATTAGTTAATGTAACTAATTCTTCAATTTTGGTTTGTAATATTTAGCTAGCTAGGATAGTTAGTTAATTTATTTCGATTGTATTATAATAATTAGCCAGAATAGTTAATTAGTTTTGGTTTGTAATATCTTAGCTTAATTAGTGTAGCTAGTTAGCTTATTCATTCGGACCCTCCTTCGCAAGGGCATAATATTGTAATAAGTGTGCATGCGTGTGTGCATGTCTTCCAATCTCACGTTTTTCTCCCTTTTATTTAATCGCTTTTGATGGTTAGATTAGAGACACGTTTTGATTAGCATACCTTATGCTTACATGTTTGCATCCATTCATTCGTATTGCATGCACCAAGGCTTGGCGCATCATTCAAAGTGCATTGTTATTTCAATACTTCTTTGAATACGTGTTTCAAAGCATGCTATCAAAGTGTTGCAAACACCATGATTAGGTAGCCGAGCCTATTTTATGGCATTATTGCATGTGTTGCATTAGGCATCTTGTATAGTTAGGATCATGTATTGTTTCTAACTAGTTTTTTTGGCTTGGAGTACTCAGTGTGTTTTATGCTTTAACATACTTGCATGAGTGTGATTGTCATATTGCCATGTTTCGCATGCTTGCCATGAGGCTATGTGCTTACTTGCTAAACTGCATGAATGCTTGTGAATGAAGCCTTTGTTATTTGAATTGGAATAGTTCAACGAGTGTGAGTTTTCAGCCCACTTTGCGAAGTGGCAAATCATGTTTTAAGCCCATCATATTTGATGGCAAATCCATGTTTTAGCCCATTTGAGGGTGGCAAATTCAAACCATTTTCGAAAACAAACATGAGTTGAAATGTTCCAATTCTCGCGATTTTAGACTATACTTGTTTGTGCATGTCACATAGTAAAGTTAGCTAATAACCGAAATAAGAACACAGAATGTTTATAAAAGAATATATCATGATTAGTAGAGGCCGATCTTTGATCGGGCGAGCGGGGGTGTTCAATTCAGGACCTTCCCCTCTCGTATCCAAGTTCCCGAGCCGAGGCAACTTTGGTGATGACGGACACGTGGCCTTTGGCACGAGTCAGGGTCTCCTAAATTTTCTCAAAAACAAATATTTAGGTGGCGACTCTGTATTTGGAAAAACAGTCCAATTTGGGCATTATTTGATTTAAAATCAATTTTCCAAAAAGGTTTGCCGGATTTGGACTCTTTAGTGATTATCAGTTTCACAATGCACTTTGTGAGATTAGATTCAAATTTGGTAGAGTCCGAACTGTGAGGCCTTCTTTTCAAACCCTTTTCGAAAAACGGGGCCGTGGAAAAAGGCGAGCTACAATAGCTAATTAACTTAGATAGCTAGTTTATTTCTCAATATTATCCTTGTTGTAATAGAGTAGCCAGTTAGTTAATTCTTTAATTTATTCATTCGGTTTTGTAATAATTAGTTTAATTTGGACTTTCGGACTTTGATTCGCACCCTCTTGCATGAGGGCCAACAAGTAATAAGTTGTATGTCTTCCAACCCTATATCTTTCTCCCTTTTACTTACTTGCTTATGATGGTTAGTATAGAACATCATTTTTTAAACTTAGCATTCTTATGCTTTGCATCCATTGTCTTGCATGCATCCAAGGTTCAGCTCATCATATTAACCCAATATCAATGTTCAAATTCATTGCTTGAATATGTGCTTTATCGCATGTCTTGAATGGAATCATATGCCATGCTCATAGCCGAGCCTATAAATTACATAATGTGTGCGTTGCATTTAGTCATATTGCATTAATTAGGAGCATGCATAGTTTTCTAATTATTTTGCTTTGTTTTGGCTCAGAGTACTAGGTAAGCAATTTTGAGTTTTAGCATCTTGCATCGAATGTTCATGTTACCATGCCAAGCATACTTCCATGAGGTTAATTGCTTAAATGATATAACTGTTTGAATACTTGTGGATGAAGGCTAGTTGCTTGAATTGGGATAGTTTGATTAATGTCCATTTTAAGCCCACTTTTTCAAGTGGCATATTCATAAACAATTTTTCAAATAAAACATAAAATCAAAGTGTTCCAACTTTTACAAATTAGTTTATACTTGTGTGTAACACATAGTAATGTTAGGCTAATAACCAGAACAATAGCGTATAATATAAATAAAAATCACTTCATGATTAGTATATGCCGATCTTTGATCGGGCGAGTGGGGTGCTCAATTCATGACATTCCCCTCTTGTACCTAAGTTCCCGAGTTGCGACACTTTGGTGATGACAGATAAGTGGCCTTTGGCACGAGTCTCGAGTTTCCTAAATTTTTCAAAAATATTTAGGTGGCGACTCTGAAATCTGGCAAAGTAGTCCATTTTTGGCATTTGATTTAAACATCAATTTTCCAAAAGTATTGTTAGATTTAGACTCCTTTGTGTTTTTACTGTCTCACCTTGCACTTTGTGAAATTAGATTCAGAACTATGAGAATCCGAATTGTAGAGCTAGTCGTCTTCCGAAAGGAGCACGAAAAGCGAGCTACAACATTAGGGTGTATTGACACAACCATTCATTTTAGTGGATACTAGTATGAACATCCACATCAGTGTGCAATGATAGGAATATTTACAACAGTGTGCACTGATGTAAAAATTCACATCAGTAGACACTGGTGTGAACATTCACATCAGTGTGTACAAACAAATATACAAATGTAGCACACACAATAGTATGATCTAATGTAAACATTGACACCAGTTTGGCATCATTACATTCAAATGTAGCAAACAAA
Source organism: Camellia lanceoleosa (assembly GCA_025200525.1). Taxonomy (NCBI): domain Eukaryota; kingdom Viridiplantae; phylum Streptophyta; class Magnoliopsida; order Ericales; family Theaceae; genus Camellia; species Camellia lanceoleosa. The sequence continues at coordinate 203,118,097 of CM045759.1, read as the reverse complement.
TGTACAAATGTAGCACACACATTAGTTTGTAAACTGATGTGAATGTTCACAACAGTATGCAATGGTGGGAACATTCACAATAAAATGATCTAATGTAAACATCGACACTAGTGTTTTGCTCATGTTGGCACCAAGACAAATGTAGCACACACATTGGTAGGTAATGATGTCAAGGTTGACATCAATGATGTGAACATGCACATCAATTTATATTGACACAAACATTCATTTCAGCGGACACTGGTGTAAACATTCATATCAGTTTGTAATGATAGGAACATTCACAACAGTGTGTACTGATAAAATTCACATCAGTACACACTAGTGTGAATATTCACATCAGTGTGCTGCTGACGGAAACATTGACAACAATGTTTACTGATATGAACATTTATGCAAATGTTAATTTTTCTAAAGTCAACATTGATGTTTGTTATTTGTTTTAGTACTGGTTGTGTGAGCACACAACCACCTTATAACCCCGCAAACCCAATGCCATTCCTCAGTGTGTGAAGTGAGACCTTACAGCTTTACATACCAACATCAAGTCCATATCTTTGCCAAAGCTTGGTTTAAATGAGGTAAAAGTACACCCCAAAATGTTGTGAACATTCACGTATTGACACAATGAACTATGTAACTAACATAATGTTTTCAACTCTAGGTATATTGCGGCGAGCTGATGGCATCTCCAATAGAAGCAAAGATGTATCATCATACCAATTTGATGGTGGATCTCAAACATGAGGATTCATCGAGTGCAACACCCAAACAAGATGAAAGCAACAATGATGAAAGCAAAGACAATGAAGGCAGTGACAACAGCGATGGAATTTTTAGGGATGCAATTGACCTAAATGATGTTAATGATCACATCAACACCAACTTTAACAACCCCAATGCTGAGAGAGGTATCATTGTAGCACAATCAAGTGAACTGGACATCGTTGATATGCTTATAGAAGAAAACCAAAAAGCTTGGGGTCTCATACGCCAATGGCAAGCAAAATACAAACACTTGGAAGAATCATGGGAGTTGAGGGCAAGAGTGATCATTGTACTTGAAGCCAAATTATTCAACCAATTGGCCCATCCAACGTGGACATAGAGATCAAGAATTGCATGGAGTGGAAGGATATAGAAATTGAGCGGTTGACAAAATTGGTCATCATCCTAGAATGCGAAAAAATAATTCTTCAAGACCTTTACGATGGTCAGTCCGTCCATATTATCACGCAAGCCGAAGCACAAAAGGTTCATGACAGCCTTAAGAAGCATTCCATTGCACCACTGAAAGACATTCTCAGCCCACCATCTAAGGTGAAGCATATCAAGAAGAAGGTACGAAGAGAGCACCGCTTGGTTAACTTTCAATACCCCAACCTGCCTGGCCAAAAGAAAGAGAAAGAGGGAGCTAAAGACCAATCTCATACAATTCGCATTGTACAAGATGTGGCCAAATAGCCACAAAGGCCCTGTTTGGTAGAGCTGTGGGAAAATGCTTATAGCTTATGCCTAAACAGCTTATAGCTTATAACTATGAACATAAGCTGATTTCTGACTTATAAATTAAGCATCTCCTGCCCCACTCAAAGAATAAGCTGATTTCTGACTTCCAAAAAGCTATAAGTTATAAGTTATAAGCTAAACCAAACACATCAAAATAGCTTAAATTAAGCTGAAAGCTGAAATAAGCAGCTTTTAAGCTACACCAAACAGGGCTAAACAAAGCACCCAACAAAATCTAAGAAGTTAACATTGACCAATAAAATGAAGGTTTGGGCTAATATGAGCAAACTCAACAGGCAAAAGGTCCAAAATTTGCACAAGAATGGCGGTAATGAGTAAGTGATTATACGCATTGGGATTGTATTTATTTTATTGATGATGTAAAGCTTAACATCTATACGTAATGGATTAGATCATTTTATAATTGTACAATGTTAACATTCACATTTTTTGGTATCACAATGCATAGGTTGCTTGTGTGGTGAGGAGACTCAAAGTTTAGAAATGTGTATTTTGATGACATCATACACATCATCAATGAAGAATTAATACACAACAACGTATAACACTTGTAAATTTATACAAAACATACATACGCACAGACACACTGTATAAACACTAGAAATAATGTACTACACCCCTCTGTTTGTGCAGGTGACAGATGCATATAGTGAAATACTACTCGAACTACAAGAGTTGGTCAACCCAACTTTGGAGGATTCGACATTCATCTTCACAGGCACATGTTTGGTAACAACTAGACTATTGGTTTGTTTATGCACAATGTTGATGTGAATGTTCACATGAATAGTATTTGAATTGGATATTGAATAGATGTGAATGCTCACCTCAACATTGTGTGATTATATTATTAACTTACATCAATATTATATAACTGATTGAGAAGTTAACAAATGTGAACATTCACAACCATAATACATTATATGATTGATTGACAAATTAAAGATATGAACATTCACATCTTTAACAGTGAACATTGATATAAATACTTGGTACATAATTATATATCCATTGTGTGCAGAAAGTTATGCAAGAGTACCCACTCCACAAGAAAAATAAACTAATTGATGTACATATCAATAACTATCAAGGTCAGAGATATTTCATCTTCCCAATACACCATGACTTCCACTGGACAATCGTTGTCTACGACGTCAAAGACAATCTATGGAGGCATTATAACTCATTACGACCAAGATCCGGTATACATAACCCATTTATTGACCAAGCACAAATAGTCGTAAGTGGCTGACACATATAATAGTTGTCATGATGTGTAATTTTGGAACTTGGACATATGCACTATATTGCTTTGTGCCTAATATGAAATTTCATACTTCTCCCCCCCCCATGACATAGGTACTACATCGAGGCAGTGGTGTGCACTATTGGACCATCATCACCACTATGGACCAAGTTATTAGGCCAAGATCCATCACAACCAATCATATCAGTAGACGTCTGTCCTCAACAAGCATCAGAATAGTAAGCCTCACATCAATTTGTACACATCTTCCATAACCATTATACACACCTAAATTTCAAATTCTAACAATAACAACTTTGCATTTTCAGGGTAGATTGCAGGCCCGCAGTGTGTTACATCATTAGGGCGCATGTATACCTTGAGGAAATTATTGACAGCCTTAATCACTTTGAATAGTATCAAATAAGAGACTCATTAGTACCTTTTCCTGAATCACACAAAGACAGTGCAATATGAAAACCTATAGGTGGGGGGTGTTCACCTATAACTGTTATCCATAATTGTTATCCACATTTAAGACAATTTAGTATCAATAGTTTTGACATATTGGAACAGACTAGCTTAAGTGTAAATCAATTCTTTGTCATTGTTTGTACTTCAATTTTTCATTCAATATATATATATGCATTTTGAGGCCTATTTCGTGTTGATCATTCACATTAAGATTGTATTTATTTTTTGCCAAACACGACATAATGTGAATTTCTATAACATGATGGGATCAGACACATTCTTATATATTTAAAGCCTCACTCCATGGATGTGAATATTGCTCAAAGTATTATTGTAACACAATGTAACAAGTGTGAATATCATATTTCTTAACACATAAGTGAATATTCACAGCAAATAATTTGATGATGTGAATGGTTACAAATGATGTGAATATTCACATCAAATAACATATTACAGATGATGTAAATATTTACATCATATTTTTGTTGTTGTAAATGGTAACAGGCATGCCAATATTCACATCGCGCCCATGCATACATCATAATATACGCAACAATATCCTATTTTGCTAGCAAAAAACACTCACAATGACAATTCGTAATACAAATCTAAATATTCACATCAAATGATTTGGTAATGTGAATGGTTACAGTGATATAAATATTCATGTTAACTACTTTGATGCTGTCAATTGTAACAAAATTGCGAATATTCACACCACACATACATGAATCATAATATATACAACAAAATCTCATTTTGCTAAACAAAACCACTCACAATGCCACTGTTTTAGGTACAACAAACCAAAAAGATAAACAAATCAATACTAAGGAAATTTGAAAAAAACACAATATTATGTTTGGTAAATACATGAACTTGATTCCAACACACTTTATGCCCGTTATCACACAAAATGTAATCTTATTCCAAACAAGAATAAAATTCCCCATGGATAATGTTGAAATGAACTTTGCACATCCTATATCGGCTCCTTGCATGATTTCCGATTGTGGCTTCCCAACTTATCACATCTCTCACACCTTATTTGCTTCAATTTCTCCCCCCTTGATGGAATTCGGCTTGCCAGGTGGTATTTTCACAGTTGGTAGGTATATGGTGAAGTCAGTGGGATCGAAAAACTGCTTCTCCATTGATGATATAGGAAATATGGCACCCGAGTATGCTGCACGATACGTCTCGACATGAAAATAATATTCAACACAATTGTTGAGATTGTACCGACTCTTCTAAATTGCAACAACAGCATGGTCACATGGGAACCCATTGATTTGCCATTGAAAACAAGAACAGGTATGCCTCGCAATATCAACCGTGACATATGGTATTGAATGAACCTCGAATACATTCTCATTGGCCTTGTTAACCTACCAAGACCTGTTGTCATTAAACGAATCAAGAAGCATGGCTTCAAATGTAGGACAAATAGCCTCATTCCATTTGTTTGCTTGGTCCCGCCACGCTAAAATTTGCCGTATCAACTGAGTATAAATAGTGTCCACCATCCGATTGATAGGAAGATTACATGCTTCTTTGATCCAATTATTAAGCAACTCCGCTGCATTGGATGTCATCTCCCCATAACGCATGCCCTTACAAAATATAACAACATTACATAATAATTGAAATAAAGTTTCTCGACCTGAATATGAAATTTCACATCAGAGATACATTAAGTATATAAACCTACTTGAAATATGAATTTGCCCGATGCTCAGGTGCCAACTCCTTCAAGAAATTATGTACTCATTGCTTACCCTCCTCCTTTAATTTCTCAAGTTTTTATGAAAACCCACCACAGTTGGCTCATATGCACAATTAACAAACTACTAACCAAGTGGTCCCTAAATTGATTATTATTACCCTTCATCTAATCCCTTAAATTGTTCTTCAAGTGCTGTAAGCAATAATCGTGGTGAGCTGATGGCAATACCTTCGGCATCGCTTCTAACAGCCCAATATTACAATAAAAAATGAACGTAATTTGTCGCCTAGTATCAACAACCTTTCCAAGCTCATGCAAGAACCATGACCAATTGGTCATGGTCTCTAAATCAACAATCACAAATGCTACAGGAAATAAACCTACGACAAATATAACACAACAACATCGAACACATGAACACAATATTCCAATGTAAATATTAATAACGAAGTGTTAAAATAAAAACACGAATCAAACAAATGCTATGAACATTTACATTATGTCCATATTCTATTACTCTGTTTTGCTTACATGTGAATTTTTGTAGGCATGTTGTAAATAATAACATCTTATTATTTCACTTGTTATTTAGTAACATCAATGACAATATTCACATTCTGAACAGAATGTCAATATTCACATTCTGACATGAATGGAATGTAATGTAAATATTTACATCAATTGAAAACCAATAAATACTAACCACTGTTCCCATCTTTTGCTGTTGCGGCAAGTAGTTGACCTTTGTACCTTCTTTTCAAAAACGTCCCATCAAGGAATAACAACGGTCGACAAAAATTGAACCCCGAAATACACGCAACAAATGATACAAAAAAAAGGGCTAAACTTTTGAGTACTCGAGGCATAGTCAATATTAACATAACGCATCACGACATCCGAATACCATTACAACTCGTCAAAAGATAATGAGTGATCTCCATGAATAACTCTCCTTGTTTTCTTTATGACCAACCACAAAACATAGTAACTTACATCCAACCCATAGTCCAGCTTCAAAATACCGACCACCTCACACGGGCGAGTTAATGGCTCATCCCTAACAATTTCAAAGATAATAGTAGATAACAAATCAGAACTGACTCTCGGATTTTTCGACATCCGTACCACAGCTATGTACGTTACTTAATCTCTTAATATAGAAAAATTCATTTGCTGGTTGTGCTCTACAATGTATAGCCCATAGGAAACCCCTATCCTCACGCATCGTACATACCACAGTAACCCTTGCTCTCTCATTTTTGGCATACTTAAATTGGAACCCACATTGGATTGCATACTTACATAAAACATCACGAAATTCTTCAGCACCTCCTACAAATCGTTATCCCACATGTGTAATACCATTAGCCCAAGGGGCTGACAATAATTTTTTCTCCTTATGGTGGCAAAATCTCTGGAGTGCATCCAATTCATCTCCACCCCCCATACACAGCGAACCAAAGCTACAAGACTGACCAACTTCACTTTTCAACTCAATGACAACCTCTACATGTTGAACCCCCATTGATTTGGCAAATAATAACATACTTTCAAACTCATCAACATTGTCCAAATTACACCTATTAATCCCAGGTAGCCGACAGAACAATGAAACACAATCAACAGATAATTCGCTCCATTTTTCATACACACACACACACTCCACGAAACGTGTATAAGACAGTGCTCGCACCATATTTATTACAGTAGTACTGCTCGCATATGAGCACACCAACAACATAAAGGTATCCATCTGTTGCAAATACATAAAAACAAAGAAGTGAACAACCACATTACACAAACACCACAAAAAAGATTTATAACAATTATATATGAACATTGACATCATGCAAAAAAAAAAAAAACGCTAAGTCTATAATTTGCACACCTAATCCCAAAACCAAACACTTTATGAACATTCACATTGTTCATGCGATGTGAATATTCATCACGTTCAAAAAACAGAAACATAACTCAAACACATAACCAAGCAAAACCCATATCCCCATACAACCAACTAAAATCTAATCTAGATAATGATGTTGAAAGCAAACAGATCATACAATCATTCATATACATTTACATTCTTAATATGATGTGAATATTCACCACATTCAAAAAACAGAGCCATAACTCAACCACATAACCTGCCAAAACCCATAACCCCATACAACCAAATAAAACTTGCATGTCCATCAATACCAGAAAATGAAGTTGGAAGCAAAAAATAGAGCATACAATCCTTCATATAAATCCAATCACGAATGACATGCATCCATTATATACTAACCTTAAGACAATGTAATCAAACAGAGCACAGTATCCGTCTTCTTCAAACAGAGCACTACTCATTCTCTCCTCTGATCAATGTTTGACTTCGCAATAATGTAAACAAACAGAGCACACTGTTCCTCTTCTTCAAACATAAGAGAAACCCTGACACAACCAAAAATCACACAGCACATCAATTCACAATGACATTGAAACTGCATGACAACCAACATGGGAACTACAAAAACATAATGATAGTGTTTATTTTTTCTTATGTAATATATTACAATATTAAATATAAGGGTATAATAGTCTAAAAAAGTAATGTAAAATAAGAAAAATGACTTTATGGAATAAAACTATAAATACATGAGACTAAATAGAATATAAATTTCCTTCATGGACTTCTTGGGTTAAAACACTCTTAAATGGGATTTATCAATAAAAACTCCAAAAATAATTAAAATAAATAGAACTTAAGGTAACAACTGATTGGGAGATAGTGGGTTGATTTGAATTTTGAACACAAACAACATTGAGATAACTGAAAATACTTATATCAAATGTTGTTATTATTCAAGTAGTTTCAAAGTATCTTATAATATTAGTTTAAATTAATTATGATTTGTTAACTCATACTTGTTAATTAATTAGGAGACAAATAATTGCTCATTTAGTATATATATATAAATACTACCCCATTGTGGACGCGCCCCGCGTGAGGGCCTCCGTGCTACAGTTCGGACTCATTTTGTCACGGTTCTAAATCTGAACCAAAGAGTCCAAATCTGACAAATCGTTTTGAAAAACAGATTTTTGTAAAGAAGTGCCAAACATAGACTGCTTTGCTAGATACAGAGTCGCCACCTAAATATTTTTTAATGGGGGAATTTAGGAAACCCTAACTCGTTTGCCTAAGGTCACGTGTCCGTCATCACCAAAGTTGCCTCGGCTCAGGAACTTGGGTACGATTAGGGAAGGTCAACTATGAGCACCCCCTCTCGCCCGATCCGAAGATCGGCCTCTACTAACCATGATATCTTGTTTTTGAAAACACATGCGTTCTTATTCCGATTAATTAGCTAATCTTACTATGTGATGCGCGCGACATAAAAGTATAGACTAGATCGCCTAATTTGGAACGACACATTGCATATCCGTTTGTTTGGAAAATGATTTGAGATTTGCTACTCGCAAGTAGGCTAAAGCACGGATTTCAATGAGTTGTCCCAACTCAGACAATTCAACCTTCACCCACAGGCATCAGGCAATTTATATCACATAAGCATCTAACCACATGGTAAGCATGCTGTCATGTTAACATTCACACTCATGTGAGATGCTAAAACATAAAACACTTACAGTGTACTCCAAGTCAAAACAATAAACATGTTAGCAATCATGCATGATCCAAGTCCATGTTAAGTGGCTAATGCAACGCATACAGAATGTCACTAGAATAAGCTCAGCTAATCCTAGGATGGCATGTGGGATGCAACAAGTATCACGTATTCAAGTTAGATTTGGAATACTATGTTGTCAGCATGATGCGCTGAGCCCGGTGCATGCAATACTGATGAATGATGCACGCATGCATAGCATAAGGATGCTAAATTAAACATGTCCTAATACTAACCATCAAAAGCAGGTAAGTAAAAAGAAGAAAGAAGTGGGGGTTGGAAGGCATGCACACACGCACCCACACTTATTACAAATTTGCCCTCGTTCGGAAGGACCGAAAGAATAATACAGATTTAACTAACCTACAAGCTAATTAAATATTACAGACCAATTAAACTAGTTAAGCAAATTAACTAATCTAATAAAACAGTAAACAGCCTAGGGAAGAGGGCCCAATGCAATGCGTGCTCGGCTCTGCTCGGAAATCCACTACCATGCACAAGTTGCCTCTGTCCACACTGTTTTCCTTCTCTGATCAGTGCAAGATTCCCAAGGTGCACTCTATGAACCCTGAGGGACACCACCGGCCAAGGGAATTGGTCACCGGCCAAAGGAAATAATCACCGGCCATCAATTGTTGGTCGGTCGGGACTGAAGATGGCCGGCTGGCCAAATTTTCTTGCAGAATCCTGTTTTGACGGCAGCAGAGGGCAAAACAGGGCATAGCAATGCATTCCAAGCAAATGTGTGCACCAACACATCCCTTATCATGTTTATGACTCAAAGGGACATGGTTCTCGGTTCTCGGACCACCAATCGCGCATTTCCATGCATGATGGCCCAAGAAACCAAGTTATGCACTTTGATTTCAAATGAGATGCACATCAAACAAACAAGTGAGGCTCAACCTCTATCATACTCAATTCAAGAGGCATAGCATGCATGCCAATGCAATGCAACCTAGGCATGTTAACTAAGCATGCAACATGGGCATGCAATGCACAATGCATACTAAGCGTACAACCTCTGCAAGCAAGCATGCAAGGCATAAGGCAATGCAAACGAACAAGTGTGCAAGATGCAATGTGGGTTTTCAAGCATGCAACAACACATGGAGCAAACACGTTAAACAACCTAAACATGTAACAACACACAAGTATGCAACAACACACAAGGTGAGCATGCAACAACATGCGAATAATGGACTTAAACTAATTTGGGCAGCTCTATACTAAGCCCAAAATAGTGGCCAATTGCTAAGAGAATGAGGACCAAATAACATGCAAGCATGCATGCACACAAGGACCAACACTTAGGCATTGAAGAGCAACTCTCAAGCACACTTAAGAGGATGAAAACATGAACAAATGGCATGCATTATAGGCTCTAAAAATCAAGTCATGAAAGGTGCCAAACCAATTATACAAGACAAACAAAGCATGCAAGCAAAGCCAAAATTCAAGGTAAGCCAAAGGTGTATTGAACTACATTTTGCAAAATCGAACATGGCATGAATTAAGCAACCAAAATCAGAGTTTTAGCATATTAAAACAAAGCCAATAACACATCTAGATGGCATCTAAATGGCTTAAACATGCAAGCATGCACAAGGGCCTAAACAAGGGGCGTAAGACAACAACCTTTTAACACATTAAAGAGGCATCAAATGCAAGCATGCAAGCATGTCATGAGGACTGAAATGACATGTTAAATGGTTCCAAACCACTGGAATAATGAAAGTAATACATGCGCACGGTTCATACACTTGAGGCTTACAAGCCAAGAATGCAAAGAGGCTAAACAAAGCATGGCAAGCATGGCTAAGACAACGTACATCAGACCTTAAGCATGGCAAAACAAGCCTAAAAGCTTCACAAGGCTTGACCAAAACAAGCAAGCATGGTAATCTGCATGCTAAGTACATGTTAAGGCAAATGATGGCATTACAAGACATGTATGCTAAACTAGCATGGTATGCCTAAACCAACATAAAACAGTGCTATAGCATGGCAAAATAACACTAAATAGCAGCTAAGATATGTCCAACATGAACCTAAATAAGATGCTCACTCAAGAGGCTAAAATGGCCTTTTTCAAGGACAACAAGAAGAGGGGATGACCCTCTCCTTCTTAGGACCTTAAGGCACCATCCTCACCACTGAAATCCCTCAAGATTTCAGTGGTGAGGAGGCCCAAACAAGGTGGTCCCGGAGCTCACCAAAATAGCACAAAAATAGGGCCTAACAAGGCTTATGAGGGGTCAAACAACCTCAAACAATAAAACACTCTCAACAACTATTTAAAGCACCCAAAATCAAGACTTTTATTAGTTATACACAAAGTCTAAAAATAGTTGCAAGGTAGGCTAAAAAGCTATGCAAAAATGGGGTAAAAATGAGTAAGTTCTCACCCTTGTTGACCCTCTTCAAAAATGGAGTTCCAGCTGCTGTTCTTGGCTCAAAACCAGCTCAAAACCTCTGAAAATAGCTCCTTAGTACCTCAGTAGCTCAAGGAAGGTGTAATGGTGGATGTTTGTGTGCAATAGTAAGGATAAACACACACTAAATACACACAAGAGAGAGAAATATAGAAATAAGTGATACACAAACCCTAACCCTAAAACTCAGAGCTCTGGAAAAATTGTCCAACCCCAATGGAGAGAGAAGGGGCTCCCTCTTATAGACAATCCCTCTTGTAAAGCTTTCCAAACAAGCTAGTCAATAGGGAGAGCCCTCCATACACGTGTATGAAGGAGAGCAAAATGTATGCCAGCTAGCACAGCTGGCATAAAAATATCTGCAAAAGCAGATGAACAGTGGTCGGCCAGCCAAAAATGCAATTTGACCAAAATAGATGGTCGGCCGCCCACAAATAGTGCCGGTCGGCCAAACATTTGGCCGATGGCAACAAACCAATGGCCGGTGGCCTCAAGCCATGGCCGGTGATGTGTGGGGGTGGCCAACAAGCCATTCCCTGCCCCTCAAAGGCAAAACACAAGTGTTTGGTGCAAAACCAGACACAAAACAGTCGAGTCGAGAGATCCTGAGGCAAGGCGCGCATGGCTGAGACCTCTGGGAACTCAAGATAAACACAAACATGGATGATCACCGAGTGTTCAAGCCGTGACGTCCTAGTCTTGAGAACGGTCAAAAATGGGGTATCTACACCCATAATTTGTTTCGAATTTTTTTTTTTTTTTATATAAAAAAATTTAAGGTTTAAGATTTGTAATAAAATAAAATTTGATTTTTTAATTTTATTAATTTAAACCCTAATTTTTTGTTTGTATTCAATCAAACCTATTCGCTTATTTTCGTTAAGCAAAATTATCAAAAAAATATATATTTTAGTCATTAAACTCAACAAGAAAAATGTATAAAATATCTATTTATATTGAGTTTAATGACTAAAATATACTTTTTCTAGCAGTAGGCAAATGGTTTAGATTTAAAACAATTCAAAAAAAAAAAATTTTGTTATAAGGCTCAACCATTGTTTTTTTTTTTTAAATAAAAATTTCTAATTTATTTATTTATTTAATAATTTTTAAAAATGTGACACAAGGCTACTGTATTAGTATTGGTTGCATTTTTTTTTTTTAAAGAAAGAAATATAGAAAGTAGCACTACCAGTTTGTGGTTAGTCGGTGTCATTTAGGCAAACACCTATTTTTATTTTTATTTTCGATTCAAAAGAAAAGGAACAACAGAACAGAGTACTAAGGCATATTGCCCTAACAAACAGAGGATAACCCAATTATGTTTGCAACAAGCATGTTTGCAATCTCACTAGGAGGGTCATTAAAAATGACAAAAGAGTCTTGGTGATTAACACCTATGTTTGCCAAGCCATCTACACTCTTGTTGCCTTCTCTAAGGATATGCACTATGGTGCAATTGCATCTCTTCATCAAGAATTTGGTGTCCTGAAGTAGTGTCCTGTGCTGAAAGTGTTGAGTAGGTTCATCTTGAATGAGCTTGGCAACTTGACTAGAGTCTGTCTCAATGCATATGTCTCTCATCCCTTTCTCATGTATTATGGTTAAGCCTCTATAAACTCCCCAAAGCTTAGCTTCCAAACTAGTCGCTTCCTCTAGTTTTCCATGATAACCATGCACCTATGCTCCTCTCTCATCCCTAAAAAGTCCTCTATATCCAATTGGTCCATGATTGCCCTTTGAGCATCCATCAGTATTAAGCTTGATTTTTCCTGTAAAAGGCAAAACTCAATTAGTTCTTTGATCTAGGGATTGGCCAGTAAATTGGTCAAATTGGAAAGCTTCATAAGTCTCAGTTGCTTGGTGTTGGATATATCTGATGGCTTCATATACATTGCCTTCCTCTTGTCTGAAAACAAAATTATTTCTATCCTACCAAATTGTCCAAATAGTGAATAAAAACACAATTCGCCAAGGAATATGGTAGTCTCTTTTTCCTTTCTCTTCAGATTTACTTGAAACCACAGCTCCAAAGGTTGTCTTTCACTTATCTCTACCCACCTGTGGCTTCTTGTAGCTAGCCATATTTCTTTGGCTTTGGGACATTCTCTGAGCAAGTGGTTGATGTCTTTTCTTTGCACCTAGGGCACCTGTCATCCATGGTTAAACCTCTAATGCTTCTATGATGATTGGTTAGCAGTGTCACATGGAATAGTAGCTAGCAGAGGCCTTTTAGTTTCTAAGGGATTTTCTATTTCCAGATCCAGCTCCAACTAACCTTAGTACTACTCTCACCATTACTTGTTAACAGGTCGTATGTTACACTTATAGAGAAATTTCCTGTTGGTGCTCATTTCCAATGGGGATTGTCTGGGATTTCAACAAATTGTGACAGATGGATTTGAGACATATTCTACAAAATTGATTATAGAATGATATCTGTAACTTTATCAAGCTTCCAGGTCCCATCTTCCTTAATTACATCAGTCTCTTTCATACAATTTGAGGTGTAGACACCAGGGCATTAAGATGCAATGGTGTTATCTCTACACCACCAATCATTCTAGAAGGATATGTTCTTGCCATTGCCTATTGTCCACTTGACACCTTTTTTTAGAAGTTCTCTAGTCTTGATAATACTTCTCCAAGTATGAAAAGCAATTCTTTTAACAAGCCAATCCATCAATGATTCTTTTTGGAGATATTTATCTTTGAGAATTGTAGTCCAGATGGAGCCTTTTTCACTAATTATGTTCCATCCAAGCTTAGCTAAGAGTGTTATGTTCTTATCTTCAACACTTTTAATGCCAAGTCCTCCCTCTTGCTTGTTCTTGCATACTTGTCTCTAATTTACTAGATGAACTTTTCTCTTGTTACTCTGGCCCCCCCTCCTCCCAAGAAATTTCTATTAAGCTTGTCAATTTGTTTGCACATACTTTGAGAAGTTTGGTTGTTTGCATGATGTAAGAGGGTATGAATAAGGATACATACTGTACAATGATAGTTCTTCCAGCCAGGGAGAGAGTATTGGCTTTCCAGTTGGATAACTTTTTTTGAATTTTCTCCAAAATATTATTATATATAAATGTCTCTATCAACTCTGTTGTGAAGAAGAGGCACTCCTAAGTATTTCCCAAAATTCTAAGTTAAGGCTATCCCACAGTAGTGACTCAGCTCTCTAGCCTTTCTGCTAACCACATTAGGAAAAATGAACATTTTAGACTTTTGCAGGCTAACCCTTTGACCAGATATAAGGCAAAACTCATTGATTATTGTGATACCCCTGTTCCGTAGTATGCTAAATTGGTCCTTAATTTGAATATGATTATGTGTTTAGCATGATTTTATGTGCTATTATGTGAATATGTGATTTTGAAGTTTTATCTGTTCACCATAGGCATATCTGTTTGAATAATCTGCTTTGGAAATTAAATTGAGGGCCTTATCGGCCACAAAACCCGAAATTGATTACGCCAGTGTGACTGGCATAATTTTTAGAGCCTACGGTGAAATTTAATTGAAAATTGATTCGAGTTAGATTAAATCGATTAAATTGATGAATTAGAGCCCAACCACTTTGGCCTTAGTGGGTTTTGTTGTCAAGGCTTTAAACACTCAATCTCTCTCCCCCTAGCCTCATTTTTGACTGATAATAAACTCAAAGAAGAGAAGAGAGGGTCGGTGGGAAGAAGAGAGGATAGGAGATTGAGGGTTTGGTTTGAAGCTTGGAAATTTTGGAGGTTAAGCTCAAGAATTGCCATAGATTGTGAAGATTAAACTCCTTGGTGAGTAATTCATGCATTTTTAGTCATTATCTTGTGAATTCAAGTTTAATAGATGGCCAAGGGCATGAATTAGTTTGAATGTGAGGGGATTGAGTTGTATATGTTGGATTTCAAGCTAATAGAAGCATGCATGTAAAGAATTGTTATAGATTTCCATGTTTGAGCTTAATTTGTGTAATCTATGTTGAAGTTTGAATGAAATCCATGTGTATGACCATTTCTTCACCAAATAAGTTGTGTATAATGTGTATTTCTTACATGCAAGAATAGATCATGAAAGAATAAGTTTTGCATATTAGAATTTGACATGTTGGTGATGAATTTGAATTAATTTGAGACATACATGTAAATGATATAAGAAATTGAGCTTCCTAATGTTGTAATCTTGTATTGGTATCATATTAACATGTGTACATTTGAGATTTGAGCCATAACATGTATATTTGGTTGGTTAGAATTCGAATTGGAGCTCAAGAACTCAATCTGGAAAACCCAAATTTTTGATGTCCGCTCGAGCGGGGAAATGGCCGCTCGAGCGGGAAAATCGTGCTCCTAGCACTTTTTGCAAAATTGGATGTCTGCTCGAGCGGGATATATCACGCTCGAGTGGGGAGTTTTGTAGACAGGCCTTACGCTCGAGCGCTCTATTCCACGCTCGAGCTTATTTTTCATGCAACCAGTACTTTTGCAAGCCTTAAAGGTCCGCTCGAGCGGGTAAGTAAACGCTCGAGCGAGGACCCTGTTTTCTGAAATATTGTTCATGCGTTCCGTGTTTCGTTTTCCGTTCTCTTTCACTTGTAATCACTCTTAGGCATATGTTAAACATTGTAAATGAGTTAATGAGATAAGAATAAAGCATAGAGAGAAATATGTGAATTAAGGAATGGATTGAATTGTTAATGACCCTTTTATGTTCATGGAATGTGTAGGGTCAAGCTCCAGAGCGAATCCACAAGCCGATCACTGTGAGTAATATCGATATTTGAATGCTTGTAAATGTCCAATTTTTTATTCCCTTATAAGCTTTATGAGTTGCTAATTGGGATTGTGGACAGAAGTCCGACATGAATAAGTGAATGGATCGAAGGTCATTTTGATAAACACAAATGGACCAAAGGTCGTTTTGATAAACACAAATGGACCAAAGGTCGTTTTGATAAGAACTGAGTAGACCAAAGGCCGTTTTGACATGAATGAGTGGGCCGAAGGCCGTTTTGACATGAATAAGTGGGCCGAAGGCAGTTTTGATATAAATGAATGGGCCGAAGGCCATTTTGACAGAAATAAACGGGCCAAAGGCCGTTTTGACATAAACGAATGGGCCGAAGGCCGTTTTGACATGAATGGAAATCTGAAGGGGCCAAGGGCCAGAATGGTTGAAACTACAGTCACTTGATTTGAATTTCGTATAATATATCTGTTAAATAGAAATATGGATTGGGCCTAAAGCCGTTTGGAATACGTTGTTCTACATTGTTATGTAATTTCTGTATTTGATATTATTCACTGGGCTATCGCTCACGCTCATTCATGTGTTTGTAGGTGAGCCAAGAAAAGTCCAAACCCAGCCCCAGTGAAGTCTACCAAGAACAACAAGAGTTTTGGAGAGTCAGCTTTGTGTCTCACGACCCATCCTTGCCATTTTGTTATGCATTTATACTTTGTCTTGTTGGCAAGGTCTTTGTGTATATTTGTATAAAGTCTGTTATGGGTTGGCTCAGTTTAGATGATCCTGTTTGTAAAGAAGTTTATGCTTCTGTACTTTTGATGTGGGTTATTGACGTATATGAGTATGGTTTGTTTTGATGTGCATATAAGCACAGCTTTATGGACAAAGTTTTAAATTTTTGCTTTCGTTTGGCCAGTTTACTCTGACGAGTTATGTCTATTTTGGTCTGAGGCCATAGGTAATCACAGGATTACTGGCCAGTTATGTCCTTAACCCATAGGGGCGGGTTCGGGTCATGACAATTGTATTCATGATGGTCTCACAATTGGCTTGATCTACTTGAGCAAAAAGGAGAAGATCATCTGCAAAGAATAAATGAGATATAGATGGCCCCTTTCTAGCTGCTTTGATGCCCTTCCAATGTTTTTTCTCCACTTGACACCTAATGCTCGTGAGCCTTTCCATACACAGAACAAATAAGTAGGAAGATAGATAAACACCTTGTCTCAATCTTTTGCCAAATGTAAATTCATCCATGGTTTCACCATTCCATAACAGTGAAAATCTAACAGAAGAGACACAAGACATTATAAGATCAACCTAGTGAGAGTTCAGATTAAATTCATAAAGGGTTTCTCTCAAGAAATCCCATGAAATCTTGTCATAGGCCTTTTCAAGATCTAACTTGATAATAAGGCATGTTTCCCTTTTTCCTATACTCAAATCATATCTCAAAAGCATTGTTCCTCCTCAGGTGCCTCCATCTTCTTTTATATATAGTTTTTAAATCTCTCTCTCTCTCTCCCCCTCCTTCCATTAGCATTCTCGAGTTTGCCCATCCTTTTTCTAAAGTGAAACAAGTATAAAAGAAAAGTTATAAATCTCCAATCCATTTCTAGTCAAAAAAATAGATACCTCCCATTAAGTATATTTTACACGGAGAGGTTTCTCTCCAGTTTACATAATGGACTGGAGTATACAGTTGGGCTTGTGAGGCTCACTATAAGTCCCGTTTCAATTATTCAAACTGTTCAATGTGTAGAGTTCGTCGAGTACTTTATGCTTGTAAAAAATCACATTGATCGAATATTGGTAGCCCTTTTGATCGGAACACATTTTTATTAGCAATTTATTTTTAAAATTATATTTACTAATGACAAAAATGTGTTCTGATCAAGGGCTACCGATATCTGATCAATGTGATGTTTTGTAGGCATAAAGCACTCGACGAATTCTACACATTGGACGGTTCAAATTATCGAAACGAGACCCATGGCCTCATTGGCCCAATAGTACGCTCTAGCCTACTATGTGGCAGATTGGAGAGAAGCCATCTCCTATTTTACCTTAGCAAAGAAGGAATTGAATAACAAAAGCACGCACTCCCCTCTCTTTTCGAAAATTATTTTATTTACACAATTTATTATGTAAATAAAATATATTTTTTAATTGATTAAGACACTGTAATAGATTTTATTTAAAATAGAGGGCCTATGTGTTAGATAAGTGAACAAAATTAAAAAGAAAAAAAATTCTCATTTTTAGTTCATTTTCTTTTGTAGTCTTTTTCAATGTTCTTTTATTTTCCATATGCAAATTTAAGATTGCTAGTGTTGATTGCTTTATATTATGTTTTGGTCGATATTAAATATGTCAAAATTTTATAAATAGAAAGTGAAAAAATTAGCTTAAATATTTTTTTTTTCCTCCACAAATTTAATATTTAAACACAATCTTTCATCCATGTTAAAATAATCAAACTCTTTTGCCTATTGAAAGAGAATCCAGCCCACTATGACTAATTAATTGTTGAAGTATATAGTTGCTTGAAAATGCAGCAAAACAAGCCATAACATTTGTCATGCACCCAAAAGTCACATGTTTGAGCAAAATTCACTTTTGCTCCCATAAAGCTGGCTGTTCTAATCATATGTTATGAATAAGTTTAGGTATACAGAAAAAAAAATAAAATAAAAAATAATAAAAATAAAAATAAAATAAATAATAATAATAATAATAATAATTAAGTGAATTTCATTAATAAATTATGTATAATCTTATCTATTCATGTATATTCTGTACTCAATTTTTATATTTGTAGCATAATTGATATGTTATAAGTAGGTGATTAGAAAGAAAAAACTCAACCCATATTTTCTCTGCTTCCATTATCATTATTTTTTCTTATTTAAGGCAATTTTTGCATTGCCAGTCTCAAAATCAGGGTGCAATTCAATGGAGCATCTTTGTGAAATTAAACATTTAATCTAGTAAAAATTCATTATATAAAAGCACAAGAAAAGAAAAAAAAATGAACAGTAAGAATTTACAAAAGTTAAAATGCATCAAAAAAGTGAAAACAAGTGATGGGTTGTTTCCTTGATTCAATTAGTTGAGTGATTGGTAGCGCTTAATTAAAAAATATTTAAAAAATTAACAACTTGTCCTAGAAAGATTCTCAAAACCCATTTCTCCTAAAAATACTATACAAAATTACAATTTTGACAAAAAAAATTTTACTACTTGACTTATTATACAATAAAAAAATTTTAAATTTGAAATACCATCCAATTTAAAATATGTGTACCATTTGTTAGTTTATGTAGTATTAATCTTTATTTTATTTTCATTTTTTTCTCCGAATAGTCGATAAGTTCACAAGCTGTTGGTAGACAACTGGCGAACACGTGGAAAGAGGCTGCATAACAATTTTTTTATTTTTTATTTTATCCTCAACTTAAGTTTGACAATATTCTTAAATAAGCAAAATCAAATCTTTAATGTAACTGATCTATTCATGTTCAACTCTACTACCCTATTTGATGCTCACACATGCAAAAAAAAAAAACAAAAAAAAATTCCCTTTCTTTTTCTCTTTTGATTGAAGAAAAAGAAAAACATGGAAATTGTAATTCTACCTTATGGAGTTTGACCTCGACTAAATCCTGTAGAAATGTAATTCTTCTAATCAAGAAATAGGAAATGGAAGCCTCGACCAACTTAAATAACTCAGTGGTTGTACCCCTTCACACTACATGAATCAGACATTTTAATCAAAGTGGACTTTAAGGCCCGTTTGTTTTGGGGGTGTAGAGGGGGGATGGGATTAAGATAGAGATGGGACCTATTTAGTGTTATGTTTGTTTATAGAGTTGAAGAATGGATTAAGATGAAGTAGGGGATTAAAATGTGAAGGTTGGAAGAGAGATTGGGATGAAGAAGGTGGAGATGGAGATGGTATTAGAAAAATAGTGAGAGGACTAGAAATTTTTTTATTTTTTTATTTTTTACATGTTGGGCATTTTTTTTAACATTAATGTTTAATTTTTTATATTTTTTTATTTGTTTTATTATTTTATATAAAAATAATTTAACAATTCCTACACTAACAACTATCATCAAAACAAACACAATTTTACTTAATCCCCTCACTATCAATCCCCTCACTATTAATCTCCTTCATTCTACCTCTGAAAACAAACGGGGCCTAATAGTGTGTTTGGACTATGGATTTGTGTAAAAATTTATAAACAAAAATAGAAATTAAAAATACAAAAAAAAAAAAAAATTCATTCACATTTTTATCTTACATTTTTTTTTTTCCTTCAAATTCTTACTAAATTCATGATCTAAATACAACACAAAAGATCAAATAATAATCATTTTCTAACTATCTGATCAATAATAATTGAATTACATAAGTAAAAACTTGACATAGAACACTCAGAGAATTATAAGCTCTACTCAATTTATAAATGACTCATTCTCATATAATTTTTATACTTTGTGTCAATTTCTGTATTTATAACTTTAATAGTTTAATAAATAACTTGATCGCACCTTCTACCAAGAAATAAAGATTAAAAATATGGAGGAGTATTTTGTGAATGACGCTATGTGGCTAAAAAAGTTTGAGATGTCAGCTAAGGTGCCACGTGGATGAGTCATGCTGTCGAGGTGATTACGACATTGTCGAGATGCTTTGCGGTGATGCCGAAATTTTGAGGTATCCGAATAAGGGACAAGAATTCTAGAACAAAAAAGACTCTTAATTTGGATATGGATAAGGCTTATGAAGAGTTTATACCTATCTGGCCGAGAGTCCAGTATAAGTATTGAGCCTAAGTCCAATGAAGTGAAGCTTCTAAGTGACTAGGTCACTGCTAGTTATAAAAGTGAAGCATCCTCGTAGATCTAAGGTATGTGTTTTTTGACTTGTGAGTTTAAGTACTATTACTATTTGTGAGAAATAAGATTACTGACTTGATTATCAGAGTGCCCGTAGGTGGACGAACCACTGTAGAATTTTCATCTTCTTGTTGGCAGGTGGTTGACTCAATCTATTCTACCGGTACTTTTCAGCTGAGTTTCCCATTTAGTTGTGTGGTCGGAAATTAACATCCACAAAAAATAAATAAATAAATAAAACTTTGATTACAAAATTGAATTGGCAAGTATATTAAGATCCGTACTAGTGTAATTAAGGGGTTGTTTGGGATGTCCTAAATAAGTGTACTTTTTGTCTTTTTGAATTAAAAAGTTGAGGAAAAAAAGATAGATGTTTGAGTTAACTTTTTGTCTTTTTATGAAAAAATGTGTAATAAAAAATTGTATAAATAAAGTGTGTAGTGGAAGAAATGTGATTGATTGTACGGCTGCCTGCGGCTGCCCCAGCATGTCTATACAGAAAAATAATCAACTCCTTCGGGGCAAATAACTTTTGGACAGTGATGGTCGATCTGTTGGGGCCACCATGGATCCCATTTTAATAATCTGAACCGTTCGATATATACAATGTGTAATGCCTGTCTCTATCACAAGACGGTTGAAAACAGTTGCTCAGTCCATTTGTAGTATTGTAATATATAAAAAAATATATATATATTAATATTTTTTATTTGTAAATAGTAATATCTTTTTACTTTTTGTGTAATTTTTTGATTTTTTAAATTATTTTTGAGATGTCAAACTTGACCTCATAAGTAAATCATTGCATATGTGACTGATTTTTTTTTTTCTACTCCTTTAATTCAATGGAGTACTTGCATCATTTTCAAATTAAGGTCAAATTTGGCATACACAAAATAATTTATCTTTTTATCTTTTTATTTTTTTTTCATCACATTACTTCTTTACTTTTCTACATATTTTTTTATAAAAAGACAAAAAATATACTTATTTAGATCATCCCAAGCAATCCCTCAATCTATTTAAGAGGGTAACATGGCTGACACAAACTTTAAGCTGATTATTTTATAGTTTCCTATTTTTTGCAAAAGAGTTTTCTACTTTTTTTTTTTTTTTTTTTTCGCTTTTTTTTTTTTTTCCCACTATGAGAAAGAAAGCTTTGATTCTCTGGGCCCCATTGCTAAGTGGTTATCCTGTAAGTAATGTTGAGAAACAAGATATATATTATGGAGGAAGATTCGTATACTTATTTTAATAATTTAAATCATATTTTATAAAAAAAAAATTATTTATTTAAAAAAATCAAATATATTGAACAATAATAATTATATGATCAAATTATATTTATTTTTAAAAAATAAATATAAAATATTTTTAAAATATATCATCAATAATTTTAAAAATAAATATAGATATATTTGTTTGACCAATATGTTATTGAACAAGAGATCACCTGGGAAGACTTGCTGCCTAAATTTAAAAAAAAATAATTATTATTGCGAAAATGGAGAAGAAATGCTTTTTACTGTGTACTAATTATTAACTTTTAACTAACAACAAATTGTCCCCCTAAAAATTAAAAAAAAAAAAAACTAACAAGAGAACATACATTTTGATATTTCACAAATTTTAAGACAAATGCTAATAATAGTCTCTAAAATATTATTTAATTTTTGATTATTATTATTATTTATTTATAACATTTTTCAGCAACTGTATTTAATAGGAAAAATTACAAACTAGAGATATTTTTATAAAATATTTATAACCAAATAATATCCCGAAGCACCAAATGATTTTCCTAAAACCATTATGAAATATCCATCACCCTAGCCGCTACAAATCACCACTATCAAACATCTAAAAATGAATTTATTATATAAAAATTAATAATTTATTAAATTTAATTATACCATCATCCACATCACTACCACTCATTTTGTCCTTTCACTAAATTTGGTACACAAAATAAATACAAAAACTATTTTTAAAACAAATTAAAGTGAAATAATTTTGGCCATGAGCCCCACCATCAATCTCAAATGGCCAAAAAATTATTTTGTTTAAATAATTTTATAGTCGGTTATGCATATCATGTCTTCATGGAATTTCCCTTCATCTTACAGATACACCACTAAAATAGGAGTTAAAATATATATATATATATAAACAGAAAAATTCACATAGAATAATATAGTTTAATGTGAATTTTTATTTTAAAATAAAATATTTATAAAAATAAATTTATTTACAAAATTATGTTACCACATCATTCTTATAAAATTTTATATATTAATAAAACAAATTCAAAAATATGATGGGAGTCTAACACTCATATAAAATATTTGGTAGAAAATTTGAAAAAAACTTTTGAAATTTCCAACATTACTCAAACAAATTTGAGTTAAAATGATCAAAAAAGGCGCTAATCGGAATGGACGGTATTGTTCGGCCCGTGGGGCTCACTACGGGTCCTGTTTTGATAATTCGAATCGTATAATGTGTAGAAATTGTCGATTACTCTAAGCTCATAAAAAAATCACGTTAATCAAATATTGATAACTATGTGATCAATCAGTTTTGTATATAAAAAAAAAAGATGGTGAATAAATTAACGATTGATAAAAAAACTAATAAAATGATATAGTTATCGATATCCGATCAATATAATTTTTTACAAACATATAATACTCAACGAGCTATATACATTAAATAATTCAAATTATCAAAACGAGATTCATAATAAAACTCTACAGGTCAAACAGCATCGTACAATCCGATTAACAACCGAAGGCAAACTACTCCCATTAAAAAAACATCCACGTGGAACTTGTAAAAGTAAAACTCTCGAGGGCATTTGTGTAATTTAACCAGCACAACTGCAACTATAAAACGCTATGTCCTCACCACTATCAACTTTAGCTGCAAAAAACACCTACAAAGAGACACCATAGAGTGTGGCCGGTTGTCGCCGGAATCTGACCCAACGGTGGCCGGTGTGTCAGATTCACTCTTTTCATAACAAGTTCTTTTCTAATTTGTTTCTTTTCCGACGAATCTGACACCCTCCACCGGGAAAATTGGGGCGGCGATCTGGGTAAGGTTGATCATATGATGGGATTTTGTATCTGCCCGTTGGAGACTCCGGCGCGGTTGCTGTGGAGTACTAGCTTCTTCCGTCACAAGCTCATGCTCTTCTAAAATTAAACTCC
The DNA here is from genome assembly GCA_025200525.1 of Camellia lanceoleosa. NCBI lineage: Eukaryota > Viridiplantae > Streptophyta > Magnoliopsida > Ericales > Theaceae > Camellia > Camellia lanceoleosa. The sequence continues at coordinate 203,094,155 of CM045759.1, read as the reverse complement.
CATATTTACTATCATCTAAAATTCTTTTGATTACCAGAAATCCCCATATATACACACACTTATTAGTAATTTTGGTATGGATTCTAGCCGTGTTTTCTTCGATCCCTCGTATCACACCAACATGTTGTTCGTCGGTAATGGCGATCCCGTTTTTCGAGGTGATTTATACGTTTTATTATTATTATTTGATAATTTTACATTAGTATGTATATATTTACAAAAAAAAATATTTTTTAATTAGTGATAAATTTTAGCAAGCCCACGCCGAAAAAAACTGATTAGAAAATTACGCAATATGTTTGGTTTGTGTTTGGGAGATGTGTTTTAGAGATAAAAAGTACGAAAACATGTTTGGTTTGGTTTTTTTCAAAAGATGTTTTGGAAAATGATTTTGAGAGAGAGTTTTGGAAAAAGTGATTGATTTGATATGTGTGTGAGAGAGATTTGTTTGGAAAACATGTTTGGTTTAGAAGTTTTGGGAAATTTTTTTGAGAAACATGTTTGGTTTGAGTTTTTTTGAAAACTCATTTGTAGAGAAATTTTCTCAAAAATTTTTCAGAGATTCAAACCAAACGAACACACAATCGCATATCCAAAAAATTGATAAGGAAATTACTCGGACTACACAATTTAAGGGCAAGATTGATTCGTGAATTAGCTAAATCTGTATCTTATATTTGAAATTTTGCGATTTTTTTTTATTTTTGTTCATGGGTGATTTACATTTTTTTGGGGGTGATTGTATTCTTTGGATGGAATTTTCCTAAGAAAATTTTCACAAGACTGATTGTTGTTCAGGGAATTTTCGAACATCGCACGGTTTTTGTTCCGAAACGCTCCGACGAGGCTCTGATACCACTTGTTGGGATCGGGGATCCCGCCCAAGACCTTATAGAATTTATAACAACCAGAAACAACACACCCATGCGGAAAGAGACACAATATTTTACGTGGTTCGGCAATAATGCCTACGTCCACGGGAGAGTAACCGTTTATCATTTATGGAGAGATTACAGAAATATTACAGAGGAGAAACTCACACTATTCTCACTCACTCATTCCCCCGTCTCCCTCGCTCACACCGAGGGAGACGGTTTCTCACATCTCTCACACTTCTTGTTTCACTCTTGGTTTTCTCACATTTCAACTCTCCTCTCTTCACCTATTTATACACCAATGAGGGAGAGCCTCATTGGTCACCACCTACTCCATAACACTCTCTCCAAATGCTCCATTAGAGTAGTGGGTTCAACCACCCCACTCCATTTGGTGGAGGCTCCATTTTTGCCACTTCTTCCTAGTGCACTCTCCACACATGGGGTGAACATAAGTGCTCCAACAGTTTTGAGGCAGAGAACAAGCTGGAACCGGAGCAGAAGACCCAGTTGGCCAAGAAATTAGGGCTGCAGCCGAGGCAGGTGGCGGTGTGGTTCCAGAATCGCCGTGCATGGTGGAAGACCAAACTGCTCGAAAGGGACTTTGATCACCTCAAGTCATCCTATGAATCTCTTTTATCAGATGTTGATTCCATTTGCAGAGAGAACGATAAGCTAAAGGCTGAGGTATAGTACTTGTCTTCTATAAAATTTTCTAAATACAACCCCTAATGAGTCCCATGTTAACTCTCTTTCTTGGTGTAGCATTACAAAACCCTTGATCGTTGATGTTGATCATTTTGGGAACATGCTAAAAAACTCAGTTTTTTAGTTTTTTAGTTTTTTTACACAAAAAAAAAAAAAAAAGTCAAAAAAAACCCACAAAAAGCCAATTTTTTTTAGCTAAAAAAGTTAAAAAGTAAAAAGTCAGTTTTTTTATCAATTTTCAAAACACCACATATGTTTATTGAGGATTATATTTATTTAAGAGAGGACGTGTGTTAATTAATGAGAATGCTGATAATAATTCTAACGTAAGATGACTAGAAGTAAAAATTAACAGGCCTTTAACTCAAACATTTGATGCAAAAGTAAATGTAGAGTGTAAATTCAAGTAAATAGATTAATACAATAAACGTTTCTCTTCATCATTTCTTGATTAGCTTTATGTGGAAGCTAAGCAAACCAATTTAAAAGATAAAGAATGTTATTAGAATATACACTAAATAAGTCTTATAAATAAAATTCTGAATAAATTTTTTAAATTTGTAGTATTACTGAAAGTTAAAATATCAATTTGATTATAAAGAAAATATTAAAACATTTAATATTTCAATTCACTTTTTATAGTGTCTTAAACATATATATATATATATATATTACTCTAGCTTAAAACTATAGTAATCACTACTTGAGAGGTGATAAGCCTTTCCAATCTCCTAGTTTAAAGATCTAAGGTTTGGATCAGGCAACTTAATCATGATCTCATGAACATCTCGCCAAGTGAGGGGACCTACCTATTTGATTCGTCCTTACCTTCAAAAAGAATATATAGAGATTATTAGTTGAGCAGTTAATTCTTTGTCATTGAAAAATAGCATCTGTTCCAAGCCCCACCTTGAATAAAAAAAAGTATGTTTCATTTTCTAAGGAAGTATAAACCTTTTTAATCTCACGAAAATATTCTCCCAGAACGCTTAATTTGGTTAGAATAAAAAAGGTAGAAAATGAAAGAAATAAAAAAAAAAAAAAATTAAGTTTGTTTAGCATGAAAGTGGTGGAAGTCATAAAAAAATTAATTTTTTTGTACAACTCATAATAGTATGATAACTGAGTTTTCAGTTTCTTACAAAAAAATACGAGTTTAAATTTATTATAAAAGTAATTATTTATAATTAGAATTTCTATTTTCTTACAAAATTTTCGTCCAAATAGAAAAGATATTTTGTTTTCTTTTTCTCTTTTTTCATTTTACTTTCTATCATCTTCACTTTTCATAATTTATTTATTTCTAATTAACAAAGCGGAATGGATTAAAAAGGTGTTTCACCGTTGGTTATTTTTGTAATTTCATCTAACATGTACGGTAATACATAATAATCAAATAGAGATTTTTTATAAAAAAAATTATGTTTACAGGCATGATTTTTGTAATCTAATCCATTTATTTTGTAAATCTTAATGTGTAGATCATTGATAGAAAAAATCATATAAATTTAATAATTAGTCATACTATTTTGTTACATTTATCTTAAAAAGAAAAAATAGACAGTTTATTTTTTTAATTATATTTAGGGAAAGTTACCAATAAATCCTAAATGTTGAGATTGTGCTCCATTTGGTCCTAATATATATTCTTATGATCTACTTGGTCCTTTGTATTGTCAAATGACATAAATACCATTTTGTATATAATGTGTAACGTATGAGTAATTTGCAATTAAGTTGACACGTGTCACGTTGATTGTGTTTGGTGGGTGCCACGAAACTGGAAAGTACACTAATGCTTTTTGTAGTTTCTGACGTTTGGGAGGCTGAAGCACGTGACACACCGTTCGACCCGACCCGTTACGCAAATGATGTCCTTAATGCGTTGTATGACGTAAAACCATTTAAGATTTTTTGGGGAACCCTAATTCCTCTCTATCGAATTTGATCGACAATTGCGATCTTTGTGGAGACGATTCGAAGGAGGCGTTGGTGTTTCGCAGTTGGAGTGGAACGATGTCTGCGAAAGGTACGTGTCACGCACTGTTGTTGTGGTTTTCCTTTTCATCATGTTTCTTATGAGGGTGAATGGTTGTGGGTGTCGTTTGGTCGTTTTTTGAGTGTGAATATTGGGGGATTTTGGTGTTTGTGGGTTTGTTGTTGGTTCTAAGTTGGTTTTGGGTTTGAATGATTGCGTGGGTGGTGTGGTGGTTTTTTTGTCCTGTTCCGAAGCAATCGATTTGTGTCTGTGAAGAATGGAGGGTTTGGGTGATTGTGGGGTTGGTATTTTTGTGATTCGTTTTTGGGTTGTTTTGAGTCGTTTACTGTGTGTGACGATGTTGGGTGTGTGTGGTTTTGTTGGATTCTGTTGTAGATGTGGATTTGAATGATTGTGTGTGTGGTGCTGTGTTTTTTGTGTGATTTCCCGAATCAGTCGGTTATGTTGTTTTTTTTTTTCTGATTTTAATAGTGTTGTGGTGTTTTTTGTTGTGTTCTTAATGTTGCCCTAACTTGTTGGTGATTGCATGTGGTGAACCTGTTACACAGGGTGTCATGTTTGGTATGTGGGTGGTTTGATTGAATAAGTTGTGTTCGTCTGGGGTGATATTAGTTGTGAGGTATGTTTATGTCACATACCATGCTTTTAACTGTGGTGATTTTATGTTTGTTATTGTGAGTTGCATGTTAGTGGTAGTTGTGATTGAGTTAGTTTGTATCAGCTCTGAGTTATGATTGTGAGCATAGGTGTTCAGTGTTGTCATGATTATGATTGGGTGTGTGTGTGGTTTTGTTGGCTTCTGATGTAGCTGTGGGTTTTAATGATTGTGATTATATGTGTTTAGTGTAGTTGGTTTTGTGTGTATGTTGGGTTGGTGTTTTGGTGTATGCAACGTAACTAATGCGGTTTTTGTGATAATGTAGGTGGTGACGATAACAGAAGTCCGTGGACGCGGTCTTGTGAACGGAAACGTGTTGAAGGTGTAGTCGGGGCAAAATCGAACAAGCTGGGCATTAACATGCAAGGGCGCATACTGTTTAAGCAATCGAAGACAAATCAGCAGGTTGCTCGTGAACAAGTTAACAAAATGGCTGCAGGGCCGTCACGCACTGCACCCACAAGGATTAACTTCCGATCCAACATCGCTGGGATCGTGAAGCTGGTGACGACATCTCCTTTGAGGGCTGGTCACTTTGAACAGTTGAAGAGGACTCCGTTTTGGATCATGGTTGAGGCAATCCGAATTAACAAGCTTAATCACAATGAATTCAGAAAGTATGACGATGCGATTTTGAGAATCGTACGTACGTATGATGCACAAAGTGATGCGTTCAACATTGGTGGAAATTATGTCAAGCTTAGTAGGAGTGATGTTAGACTCCTGTTTGGGATTCAATGTGGTACTAAGCATATTGATCTGTCTCCTTGTCAAAGTATGACATCAGATTTCATTCAGCGGAGGAGTCACAACACTGTGAGGATAACGTCGAAGCTCGTTAAGCAGTTGTTCGAAGAAGCCGTGGCCGGGCGAAGAAGGTTTGTCGAGGAGGACGCAGCAAAGTTGTTGACACTGTATATGTGTGGGAAGATGTTTTTTGCTAATTCTGGGGAGACGATAAGTTGGGCGTTTGTTCGATACATCGATGATCTCGAATCAGACGTTTATACGATTGGTGCAATCCTACAAATGTTGATGGGTTCAATCAAAGAATTTCATCGATCTTAGGAGAAGGTCCTTTGGGTGTGTTGTCGCATTACTGGTATGCCAATTCTATCTTGTTTTGGAAGTTTATAAACTGTTTTACAATATGTATGTTGTTTAAATAATGGTTGATTTAACAGAATTTTGTTTTTTGGAACGCAGTATTGGATTTGTGAACATTCGACGCTAGTTAAACCTGAAACGGAGAGTATGTTCCCAAGATTTATGAAATGGGACATTGGCGCGTTAGTTGCCCGGATACGCGGTTTGGATTTATCAACACATGGCAAATTCGAGGTGTAGTACCTGAAGTCTAATGTGTAATTTTTGTTAAGAACTGTTTTTGGACGTGGGGTGTGTGAATATTGTGTTGATTGGTTTCTGTTTGGTTTTGTTTGATTGGCAGGTACGTATTGACAGGATGAAGTCGTTGGAGTATGAACGTGAAATTTTGGCAACAGACGAGCAAGGAGTTGGCCGACGTGACGATGGAGTGAAGGATGTGGTTATCGGAGCTGGTGATAGGATGCAGCGTGTGACGCATGAGGTAGTGGATGGCGTGGGGGTGAAAGGGAAAGATTCGGGCAACGTGGTACGTGATACAGTGAATGAGGTGGAAGGTGTAACGGAATTGGAGAATGCTTTGAAGTGTATGACAGATTTGGAATTGAAGAACAAGGCAAGCGAGGGGACAATCTCGAAGCTGGAAGCTGAAGTAGTTAGTTTGAAGAGTAAGATGGAAATGCAAGCCATTAACATTGTTGGTGGGTTTGGTTGTGTTGTGAAGGTTAAGGATGACGAGATACGGAAACTTGAAACTGAGAACAAGGAGTTACGGCAAACAATTTCGATGTTAGAAGATCAACTGGCTGACCAACAAGTGCACACAGTTACACAAGCGTATCGGATGAACACACCAACTGGCTTTAGGGATGTTGGTGCAAGCAATTGCGAAGGAGGTAGTGGGTTTGGTGTGACGGTTGTGCATGATGTTACGCCTATTCGGGTCGGTTTAAATGTTGGTGTTGGTGGTGATAATGTTACTGTGCACACAGTGTCCGATTCCAGTCCAGTGCCAGACCGTAGTGTGGGTAATGTAAATTTGTCGGACCTCGAAGTGGGATTGTTTCCGAATAAAGGGGAAGTTATAAGGAATTCATTCGTTCGTAACCTGAAGAACAAAGTCAGGAAAGAACTAAGGCTGAAAGATTATGACTACCAGGTAGTTGGGGAGCAGGAAAAGAAAAAACTCGCATACGGTTGCAAGGCTGTGGGAGTGGGGAAAGGGACTGTAAATGACGCAGTTGTAGACGTTGACGCAGTTGGTGTGGCTGCTAGTAAATGGTCTGGGTTTGACCTGAACAACCGGTTTGGAGTTTGAAAAATGATAACGTATGAGGAGAAGGAGAAAATAATGAAGGCTTACGAACGGAATAGCGACGGGTATGTGCGGGTGTTTGTGCAATTTTTTCCTGTATGTGTGTTGCAATTTTTTTCTGTATGTGTGTTGTGTGTGGGTGAGTTTTTTTTGATGATGTGTTTGGTTTTTTTGTAGTGCTGTCATGTGGGCCAGTGGTGAAAGTGGTGTGGTTGTGTATTTTACGGACATCAAGAGTCTTGTACGGGGAGAAAGTATATGTGGAAATGTGAGTTGTTTTGTTAAGTTAGTTTGTCATGTGCTGTGTTGTGTTTCGGGGGAGTGTAGATTCTGTGTAGACGTATGAGTATCATGCTGTTGATTTACGTTTTTTTTTTTTTTTGGTGTCTAACTGTAGGTGATTGATGCGTATGCTGAGACATTGGTGACAAAGCAGGTACATGTCTGTGCTGATGATGTTTTAGCGGACAAGTCTTACTTCTTCAGCAGTATTTGCATGGTGAGGATGTTATTGTACAGTTGTTGTATAATTACCAGTGCATTATGTACTGATATTAAATGTTTGTTTTGTAAAGTGTTTTCAAATCTGGCAACAACCAAACAATGGAAAGTTATGTGTTGAAAAATTTTGCAGCATCAAAGGAATGTCGGTACATTCATTTTCCCATATGCAACAACGCACACTGGACACTGGTGGTGTACGACGCAGAGGATGGAAGTTGGAAACATTTTAATCCAATGAGGCAACGTTCGGCTGGCAGGTCAGACGTGCACTATAATGAAGCACTTGTACTGGTAAGGAACAAATTATGTTGTTATGTTGATTGCGGATTTGATGTGTTACGTAGTTGAATATTATTGCTGTGGGTGTTTTGTGTGTGATAGAAGAAACGTGTTTCGGCTGTAATGAAGCGTTCCTTACGAGAAGATGGAATAGACGAAGTTAGCATCGCTGAGACGTTCAACCATCCTCTCGAGGCTGTTGAAGACTGCCCCCAGCAGAAAGCCGACTCGTAAGTTAACTGTGTTATTTGTCCGTTGTATACGAAAGTGATTGTGGAGTTCGAATGGAATGTTATTCATTTTGTGGAGTTTGAATGGAATGTTATTCATTTAATGTTTTCCCACCGCAGGCTGGATTGTGCGGTTATTGTTTGTACAGTGATGAGGCAGTACGTGCACCATGTTGATGTAGCGCGATCATTGCAAGGTACAAATGGGATCGTGTTGAGAGCAAACATGGTGAAAGGATTTGTCAACGACATCAGCAGGGGTCTTAAACATTCCATCTGAATGTTAACTGTGAAGCACATATGAAAACATACAGCGTACAGTTATAAATGTTTTTGGTTTGTTTTTGGTTAGGCAGTAGTATGTGCCAGTGCTTTCGGCACATGTGGAAACCAAACATCGTACAGTTATATATTTTTGGTTAGATAGTGGTGTATGCAAGGTTTTTGGGCACATGTGGAAAACAATAGCGTACAGTTACATATTTTTGATTAGCTATTGGTATGTGCATGGTGTTTTGGTTTTTGTGAACGTACGTGAACAGTATGAATTTCGTAATAAATATGATGTTGGGTATCTGTGAATGTGTTTTTTTTTTTTTTTTTTTTTTTTTGTGAATTGTGATGTATGCGTGGGCAATGTTTGACAGTGTGTTTAGGACATGTTTTGTTGGCTGGTGAGAATGTTTGACAGTGTGTTTATGTGGTGCGTAGTTCAGTGGTTTGATTATTTGAACGTCGTCATTATGTGTGCTCACACAAAATTTGTGGGTTGGTTTTGTTCCACGTGTAGGGTGGGTAGGATTTTTTGTATGTTGCAGGCATAGGGTGGTTATGTGTGTCTGTGTTATGAAAACTTATGAGTTGCAAATAGAGCACAGTTTCAAATGGAACACATTTTCATTATTTGTGTGGTGGTTGGGTGAATGTGTGTGATGATGCCAGCGATGTAACAAAAATAATAACGAATGAAATACGATACGTAGCACTTACTTAATAACGAAAACTGTTTAATATGGGGAAAGACACAAATCACTTGGCCGACTTACATAATTAAGATGACTATGTACTGAAAGCAATAGTATTATGTAATACCAGCAACGGAAAAGAAAATGTTTAATAAGGGAAATGACCCAAATTATTTGGCCGACTTACGTAATGAAGACGACTATCTACTGAAAGTGATACTAATACGTAATAACAGTAACGATAGTAGTACGGGATGTTCGGTGTGTTCACACACGCTTATTTACTTAGTGGGAAAAAGAAAAATAACAATGGAAAAATTATGAATGAAAACATTTACCATAAATCTTGCATGACGTGACAGCTAAATGGGTTCTTTGCATGTCTTTCTGTTGTGGTGCCCCATGCGTTGACAACGTCCGCATCTAATTTGTTGTGTTTCTTCACCTCGAGACATAATTCGTTTTTTCTTTGGCCTTCCAGGTGGTCGTTTCACGATTGGTGGGTGTATGACGAAATCTTCGGTGTTGAGCGGAGGTTTATCAACAGTTGGTATTAGGGTTATGCTTAATGAGTATGTGGATCGGTATTCTGACACATGGTAATATGGTTCAACCAAGTCATACAAATCTCGTCCGCTGTTTCGGATTGCAACCAATGCGTGTGCACATGGAATTCGTTTTATCTGCCATTGAAAGCACGAACACGTCCGCCTGCCAACATCCACAAGTACTGATGGGTATGAATGGACCTCGTACACATCGTCATTCGATTGGCTTACAAGCCATGCCCTGCCTTTGTTGTAAGCTTTGACCTAACGAGACTCGATTTTCGGACAAAGAACTCCAGGCCATGCGGCTGCCTTGCGTCGGCGTTTTGACATTTGGTCCATAATTTTCGTTCTAATGCTGTCAACCATCTTCGTGATTGGGAGGTGTCGTGCCTCCCGAATCCATGAGTTGAATGACTCAGCGGCGTTGGAGCACATCTCACCAAACCGGTCACCCCTGCAGACACAAAGATGAAACACATGTAATAAAATAGATACATGTAATCATGAAGGATAAATGCATTAAGCAGAACAAATGTATGAAATTAATTTGGTGGAATATAGTAAAAATCAGGTGCGTACCGGAAGTAGGCATTTGCCCAATACGTCGGCGGTAAGTCTTTCAGAAAACCCGTTGCCACTTGTTTGCCCGATGCCTTGAAGCTTTCTAAGCTGGAGTTGAATGCTGTAACGGTCGGTGCGTAAGCGCATGCACGAAATTTACTTAGTAATCCGAGTCGGTGCATCTTGTTGGTGTATCGCATCTTGTCTTGCAAGTTTCGTTGCAAATGTTGCAAGCAGAAAGCGTGATGGGCATATAGGAATTTGATTGGAATTGATTCAAGAAGTCCTGTGTGTCGGTCGGAAATAAATGTGATTGTCCTGTCTGGTTTGACCACGTTCACGAGGTGTTCCAAAAACCAAGCCCAATTAGTTGTGTTCTCCGAGTCGACAATTGCAATTGCCAATGGGAATAAACCTGTGTGCATAGTTAACAGTGGGTTTAGCAGGTGGGTATGAAGCAAACATCATAGTCGTTTTTTATTTGGGGAAAACAAACACAACAACAGTTCGTGTGCTAAGAAAGGGCATAACCTTGATTGCCATCCTTTGCAGTAGCAGCTAGCAAGTTGCCTTTGAATTTTCCCTTCAAGAAGGTACCGTCGAGGAATAGTAAAGGGCGACAATTATTGAATCCATCGATGCATGCTTTGAATGAAATAAAATATCGTACAAACCGGTGATTTTGGTCATCGTAATCAATGTTAATGTAATTGCCCGGATTGTTTTCCATAACAGCATTACTATACCACCGTAATTGATCGAACGAAATGGAATGTGCACCGAACATCTCGCCCCTTGCTTTCTCAACTCCCAACCATGCTACTCGGTAGCTTATCTCTAATCCATAATCTTTTTTCAATTCAGAACAACATCGGATGGTCGGTGAGCGGTTTGTCACGCATCGCCAGAGATAACATCGACACTAAATCGCACCGCCTCGGGTTTTGGGTGTCCAACAAAGAACAAGAATGTGTTCCGCTGCTCCACTTACTTAATGTAAAAACTCATCAAGATGAAGGACTCTTGCATATATAGACCACATACATCCTTTTGATTCCCTCATCGTGCAAACGTCTGTAATCCGAACACAGTCGTTCTTTAGATACTTGTACCGGTACCCACAATCAACTGCATACTCACCAAGAACATTACGGAATTCAAGAAATTTCGCTTTCAAAACTTTGACCCACATGTGTGATACCATTAGCCCAATCGAAAGCATATGTAAACTTTGTCAGCATGAGGACAAAAATTGGGGACTAATTCATCTTGTTCATCGTCATCGCCCGACTCATATACTTCCCTCTGTGTACTGGATGTAACATCACATGGTTTCGGATTTGCGTCACCAAAACCGTTGAGCTTTGCATGCATCGAAGTTTCAATTACGATGTCAATATGTCCTAAATGAAAAGACCGCAAGGGATACCATGTTTTCCATATCGGTATCATTTTGTAATTTGAAATTGTTGTATCCCTAATCTTGAAAAGTAAACACACATCATCATCTCGTGAGGCCATCAAAATTTTGGTGGACATAATTAACCAAGTCATCAAATCGAAATGGAAATTGCAACTTCATGACGGCGTCAGACATGCAGAATAACACACCAACATAACATGAGCGTCCATCCCTACAATATGCAATCAATGTGACAAAGTGTTTCATATAAAAGCCCAGCCACGTGTGTGAAACGCACATCAAATCAGCATGTGAAACAAAGATATTATTATGATAAACATTATGTGGAACATCAACACACAACGAAGAAGCTATGCACACAACAAATACCTACAACACACGATGACTAATGTTGAGTGTTTCAAATAACATTGAATGCATCGCAGTAGACTGTTGCATACGAAATATGTGTAAACAACCCACCACACCACGTGACTAAAACAGAAACAGAAACAACATACGAATAGGTGTGAACAACCCACCCACACCCCGTGCTTTACCCAAAAACGAGCAATGTGTAACAAATAAACATCAAAACAGCAATGGATCAACAGAATGTGGGTGTACAAATCGCATGTGCCCAGCACGAAGATATTCCATACAGCACGAAGACACAGCAATGGATCAACACATCGTGGGTGTACAAATCGCATGTACAAATCGCATGAATAACCAGTCGAACAAATTCCATACAAATGTGCCCACCACGAAGACACAGCGAGTAAGATAGACACACAACTTAGACGAAAAAGGGGATCAACACGAAACAGAACAATACCTGCAACACACGAGTCTTCCTGTCGGCAAAACTGGAACCAGATTCTGTCGACAGACACACCAATGAGCAGCACACACTGTCACATCAGCCACCAAAACCCTAACACAATGAAAAGGAACATATTGCACTTCCATACACAGAAGAAAGCCCACCAAAAAGAAAAGAAAAAAACCCACGTGAAAAAAGGATATAACTGACCAATACACATTAGCAAATAAGGAAAAAAGGATCAACAAGACTATATTCTCTCACTGATGGGACCAATCAGAGCAACAGACACAATGATGGGACCAAATGGTGCAATTGTTTGTGGGATGGGATTTATTGGTAAATATCCCTTATATTTATAATGACTACAATTATTAGATTTATTATTTTTTTTTTAATGAACAATCTATATATAAGAACTTACAAAATAAATAAATTAAATTGTTGAAATAGGATTTATAGTGAGTCTTATTACAAGTTCAACTAGACAGTCCAATCCTCTAAACTTTTTTTAAAGCATGAAATCACGAAATGACTTAAATTTGATTAATAAGTTTAAAATTACTTGAATTAAAAATATATATTTTTAAAAAAATAACTTTAGGTAAAAACTTGTAATCTAATGTTGAATGTGTAACAGATTGTGTCCTTGACTGAGAAGCTGCAAACCAAAGAGGTGGCAGCCGGAGGAGCACCGAAATCTGAACCACTTCCGGCGGATGTTGTGCCCCATGTTTCAATCCTCCAACTGAATGTGAAGGTGGAGGACCGCCTGAGCTCCGGCAGCGGTGGAAGTGCGGTGGTGGAGGAGGAGGATGGCCCACAGCTTGTGGACAGTGGTGACTCCTACCTCCCCAAGGATGACATTGACCGCCGGAATTACTTCTCTCCTGTATTTGCGGCGGCGGAGCAGCAGCAGCACCACCCCCATGACGACGGAGAGCCACTGGGGTGGTGGGCCTGGTCTTAATTAATTAATTAATTAATTTAGTTTTTAAGCTTTGTTGTCACTATTGTCATTGTGCTTTTGTATTTCTCTGTGCAATTATGTGGACTTTACCTCTTAAAAAACAAACAAAAAAAGGTGGGAACAAATTTAAAAAATAAATAAATAAATAAGAAAGTAGATCGGTTGGTTTTGGATCTATTGGCTGTCTTAATGGATAAAATTATATTATCATGAGTAGCAATTTTGTCCTGTTTTAATTTGTATTTTTGTGTGAGTAAATTTGTTCTGGTGGACCATCACCAACCCCACCTCCGCTGAAGGACGAAACTAGGAATTTATCTCTTGGGTCAAGACATTTAATAGACAATAAGGTAAAATATAGTGGTAGCTCTTTTATTTTATTCTTTTGTTATTTTGGTTATTCCACTTTCAAGTATCTCAATTTTAATTATTAATTTTTTATTTTATGTCAATTCAATCCCATTGATAACATTGTTAAGATTTTTGACAAAAAATTATCACTGAGGTAGTTAAGATTAACTCATTGAGTTAATCAAGTTTATAATTTGATTCCTAAAAAGTAAATCAACAAGCCTCACCTATAAAAAATTTTACTACACAATTGATTTAAAATATTACATAAATAATGCCAATTAGTTATAAATTGTAATGCAAGAGGAGCATCTCATTATATGGTGGTCATTTGGAGTAAAGTATTATGTTTTGAAATAAGTATTATATAAACACAATTCATCACTTCAACAGGGAGGCCATGGCCCCTCATTGTCTACGCATTGTTCCGTCCCTCTACTCTATCCATCATCGGTAGTGCTTTCACTTCCACCACTACCGATATAGCCATATCACCACTATCATCTCTATTATTATTGTCATTATCACTGTGACCAAAACTAACACAATTATTATCATACTAATTTCAAGAATTTAGTGAACTATAAAAATAAAATAAAAAAAATAAAAAGTTTTCTTGAAAAAATATTGTTTGAGGTTGAAATAAGGTAATCCTACAATATACACCTTCAAAAAAATTATTGTACCATATGTAGTTATGTCACAAAGTATCATAATTAAATCATTCTCGGTAATTTAATGGATCATAATTAAATATTTTTTAGGCATAACCAAAATTACAATCACAGTATATCATATCTGAATATAAACAAACCACAATATGCTATAATTAAGGCTTATAACCAAGTATCATTTGACATATAATCAAAGACTTTTTTAATAATAATTAAAATAATAACCGTAATAAGTAATAACTAAATCATAACTAATATCATAATAAGTTATAACCAAATTAATTTCAACATCATAATAAATCATAACTAAAATTACAAAAATTATAACTTAAAGAAATAATATACATTTTTTTTTAAAGGTGTATTATAAAATTTTCCTATCATTACCAGCAAGGGTAAAGTGGTGCAGACCAAAGCAACTTTGACTTGTGTAAAGATGCTTACCTAGCAAAATGATAAAAATGGCAAAACTGCTGTCGTATGCTTAGATTTTCTCTTGATTTTCTTGTTATCTGAATTTGTTCTGTTCTTTTTCTTTCTTTTTTTTTAATTAGGTGGTTGGATCAATTTAGACACACATCAATTAATTCCAGAACAAGTCTTCACCAAAACAAGAGGCTTGTGTGGAAAATTTCAAAGTGTGTTTAAGCTTTGTTATCACTTTTAATTCCTTCACCCAAAAATGAATTAATTAATTTTGATTGATTATCTTCAAATCATAACACACAACCTAATGACTTGTGGCCTTTACCTAATTAAATTAATTTTTTAAATGAATAATTGCTCAAAAATCTTATAAATTAAACCGTTGAAATCATTAAAATAAATTTTAAATAGTCCTACAATAATATAAACTAGATCCTTAATTTAAAGTATAAATTACAAATAAGAAAATTACATTATGCCTCTTGAATTTTTAATTTCATAATAAATGACCTATTTTATTAATATAACATTAAATCAATTAATAATTTTTAATGATATCGTAAATATATTTCAATTAATAATTCATGTAATTTTTTGTGTTATATATCTATGAGAATAGTTTAAAAAAAAAAAAAAATAGTTAATTTTATTGAATAAAAAATTATAATAAAAAAGTATTTGTAATTTTTCAAACTACAATAAATAATTTGTATTTTAATCAAATCTTATTACTTAATTTAAAAAATGGACCGGATGCAAGGTTAGCCGAATTAGATGATTTAAAGTAAATGTGTGTCAAATGATAAAGAGTCAATTCAAAACTACTTTTCCATGGTGTTGGAGCGTCAAAGTTCAAATTGAAGTCTCAACTTTCAAAACTACTAGTAAACAGTAGTAGTGGTACTTTAGATAAATAATCCATCTCACAATCCAAGGGTATTTTTGTAATAAAAATTTAATAATAGGTTAAATTACACTTCATCTCTTTGCGTTTGATCACTTTTTTACTCTGATTATTTGATTTTTTTCTCAGGAAAATGCCTGGTAGCTCGAGGCTACCAGGCTCGAATTGGCTCGAGAGGAGAAACAGAAAAGAGGAGGAAGAGGGAGAGAAGAGAGGAGATCGCACAGCACCACCGCCGTGGAGATCGCGAAGACCGCTGCTCTATCGCCTGCCGCCGCTTGCCGCCTCGCCTCGCTCGTCAGCCGCTGTCAGAGCTCCTCCGCCTCGCCTCCTCCTCCGTCAGAGCTCGCCCAGCCTCACCATCCGCCTCGCCGCCTCCCACCGCCATTTTGATGGCCCCTCCTGCTCCTCCTCCTCCTCCTCCTCCTCCTCCTCCTCCTCCTTTCTTCCTTCCTTTCTCTTCTTCTCCTTCTCTGCTTCAACCACTGCAACAAGAGGAAAAAAAAAAAAATCGACGCCTAAAACGATTGCTTTTGGCCGAGTCGCGATTCGAGCTACGTAGCACTTCCGTTTTTCTCATACTTTAACCTTTAATGTTTTAAATTTTTTTCAATTTACTCTTAAAATTAATTTTTATTTAAAATCAGATAAAAAAATGTCACATTAATTGTCACATAAAATAAAAAATATTATTATATTAAAATTTAAATTTATATTAAAAGTTTGAGTTATATATATATAATAAAAAAAATTTACGTTACATAATTTTTCATTTTTCATTTCTTGTTTAATTTTAAACATAAATTAACTTTTGAAACAAATTTAAAATATAAAAGGTGAAAGTGCAAAAAAAAAAAAAATTTGTGAAACACAAGGGGCAAAGTGTAATTTACCCTTGGTAAAACTATACATATCTGTCCTCTTCCTCTCGTCGGTCACAAGCACATTTGCCCGTGCCCGCCGGCCCAGGTCGGGTAACAAAAGCGGCGTCGCGTGCAACTGCCCCTCTCGCCGGTCACCAATCTCTCTCTCTACTCTCTCTCTCTACTCTTCACATTGTTTATATATATATATATGCATGCTCGTTAGTCTGCTTATACACAGAGAGAAGCAAAGCATCTTTGACTACCGCTTACCAGATCGCATCTTCTTCCTTGGTAATCTCTCTATCTCTGCATTTATTCGATTACTCTGTTTTTGTTGTGTGTTGAATCTGAACTTCAAATCTGTATATGTCGGTTGAGTGTGTAATTTGACTGGGAATATTACGATCTGTCTGTGCTTTGTACAGTGAGATCTTGCTATCATTTGATTCATTCTACTCTTTTTTTTTCTTCTTTTGTTTCTCACAGTTTACTTTTAGATCGATGTTTTAATTTTGGATTTTTATTGAGTTAGGATTGTAATTTGGAGCGATTAGTTTCTCATTTTTTTAGCTTGATTTGTGTTGTTGTGATTTTGATAATGCTCGTTGCAATTACTGTTTTTTCTTCTTCTTTGGAGAAATTGGGGCAAGGTTAGGGTTTTGATTGGGAAATTGGGAATGTTTTGTGGCACATTGACTGTGTACAAGGGAGTGGAGTATTAGATCAGCTATGAGTTGTTTGATTGTATTTACATGGAAGTAAAAGGAAGCTCAACTGGCAGGAAAAATGGGGAAAGAAAGCTTATAGGTTTTTAATTGATTTGGAGTGGAGAAAACAGTGAAATATCAGGCTTAGCTTAAGGTACTGGTAGTTGAAATGCATATGTAAGGAGCTATCATTTTGGGGAAAAGTGGCAAGACAAACATTCCAAGATATTTCTATATTGTCCAATGTATATTCGAGGCATCTTTATGTATATATGTATGTGTGAGTATGTATGCGTACTTCTCTCATTAGATTTTGTACTTGTTCTGTTTGAAGTGGCCTTTTTTCTTATCATCTTGTGTTTTGGTGTCTTAATAACATTATTGAAGTTTGTTCTACATTGTTATTCGCTAAAGTTGTGTTTAAAGCTGAAGTTTTATTAATTCATTCAATTTGAATCTTTGAATTTGAAGCTTAAATATGGGTTTTGTTCAAAGTTAAAACTGTGAAAAAGTGACCACAATGAATTCCCAGCTAAGAAGCATGGACACTTCTAAGAAGGTGACGTATCCGTGTTGTCCGTGTCGGACACCAACACTCTTTGGACACTCTTAGGACATGTGTCCGACACTCTTCAAAACGTGTCCTATTTTTAAATTTTTTTTAAAGACTCAAACACTCTTTGGACACTTTAAGGACACACGTGTAAATCGCTTAAACACACATGTCTATCGATTAGACACATGTAAAACTAATTATAAATTTGAACAAAACAACTTAAGATACAATGATAAAATAGAACACATATAAATTTATAGGAATTAGTGTTATATTGCATTTTTTATTATCTTTGAATGATATATTTATGTATGTAATATATAATAAATATATAAAATTATATATTTCATGTGTGTCCCCCATATGTCGTGTCTTGCATTTTTTGAAAATTAATGTGTCGGCGTGTCCATGTCGTATCCGTATCTTGTCACATATCCGTGTTCATGCTTCTTAGATCCCCAGGGAAGAGTGGACAATATATGTGGATTTTGCAACTCAAATTTCATTCTAGTTGTTTAAGAGTCCCTTATGTTCTTAACTAAATTGGGACTTTCTTGGTCTTATTGACTACTATTTTCACTTTACCTTCTATTTCTTCTAGGTACATTTAATTTTATATTCAATGATCTTATTTAGTGGTCCTTAATTAACAAGTTATTTTATTGGATATTTTCCAAGGTTTTTGGGATGCTCGCATTTCTAACTTTACTACCTTAATTTTGAGAAATTGGGCCCCGTTTGTTTCCAGAGATAGAATGGAGAGGATTGATAGTGAGGGGATTAATAGTGAGGGGATTGTTAGTGAGGGTCGTTTGTTTTCAGAGATAGAATGGAAGGGATTGATAGTGAGGGGATTAATAGTGAGGGGATTGTTAGTGAGGGGATTGATAGTAAGGAGATTAATAGTGAGGGGATTAATAGTGAGGAATTGTTAAATTATTTTTATATAAAATAATAAAACAAATAAAAAAATATAAAAATTAAACATTAATATTTATAAAAAAATTCCCAATATATAAAAAATAAAAAAAATAATTTTTTTTTTAATCTCCTCACTATTTTTCTAATACCATCCCTACCTCCTCACTATGAATCCTCTCCCCAAGGGTATTAGTAATACCAAGGTATTAGTAATACCCTCTCCATCTCTCAAAACAAACACGGTATTAGTAATACCAAGGTATTAGTTAGTCCTAAGGTATTAGTAGTTCCAAAGCTATCTCTCAAAACAAGCACCCCATATACTAGTCCCAAAGTATTAGTAATCCTAATCCCCTTGCTATAACCCCAAACAAACGGGGCCTTGGTTAAAAGCCAATTTTTTGGCTTTTTTGGGTTACATCACCTCTATACTTTTTTGCACATTTTTTCAAAAAAAAAACAAAAAGCCAGCATTTAACCTATTTCTCAAAATAGGCCAATATCCTGTTAATGAGTGTTTGCAGCTCCACTCTTGCCTTCAAGTTTTGTTGAGTGATGTTATAGTGTGAGTTTCATGGTTATGTTGTTTTATTGAGTGTTTCCCTAGTGTTCTTGTCTTTATGGCATGGTCGGTGGTTTGGTGAGCTATGGTTTCTTAGCAGCATAATAAGTTAACATTTGAAGGTTTTTGCTTGCCTTTGATTTGGATGTGAAAAGTTGACATCACACTTCTCCCAGCAGGTGGGGGTGGGTGTGTGCTATCTTGTTTTCTGAATTATCTTCTTTTTCTTGTTTGGTGGATTGCGGCATTGTCTTGTTACTTGCTGGGGGCCTGACCTCATAAGGTTCCTATGTTTATGGGGCTTGCTTTCTTGTCTTCTCTTAATTTATTGACCAACTTTTAAGTTTCCTAGGACCATGCTTTGAATTCAATATTCTTTTTTGGTTCACTTGAGATCACATCTTGGGTACATCCAAACAGACAAACTGAAAAAGAGAAATTATATGTTTTCAATTGTAGTTTGTTGCAGTTTCAAAAACTTCAAAATCGTTAACAAACAATTTCCTGGAGTTAGGATCCCTTTAACACCATGTATTGGATGCAAATGAGTTGAAGTTAGCCAATTTGAGCATTGTGCTGTGCAACCTTGCTTTATAGTTACGATTGAGCTTGATATGAGTTTGAGTAGCTTATCTCAAAGCTTGTTCATGAGTTTAATCAAGAT
The DNA here is from genome assembly GCA_025200525.1 of Camellia lanceoleosa. Lineage (NCBI taxonomy): Eukaryota > Viridiplantae > Streptophyta > Magnoliopsida > Ericales > Theaceae > Camellia > Camellia lanceoleosa. Next base: position 203,074,574 of record CM045759.1, on the reverse strand, counting down.
TGTTAAATTCTCTAAAATCAGTTTGTCTACTCTTTTGTGTGTGCATGTGGGTGGAGGGTGGTGTTAAGACCTGCCCTACTCTCATCTAATGTATTTTGTTGTTTAAGGTTCTGAAAGGCTTCTTTTACCAGTATTACACGAAATCTGTGCCAACTTTTCAGAAACTTAGATGCACTGAGCCTAGTATCTTCAAAGAAGCTCTTTGCAGATCTGAGCCGGAGATGTTGACAAACAGCCTGGTGTATTGGCAGCCATCATCTATACGATCATAGTTGACTCCCTGCAGTTGGTTCTAGTGTGAGAAGTCATACAATTAATGTGGAATTCATAAAGGCTACCTCCACTCCGTTGTTGAACATAAAAATTAGTTTTCCATTTCAATGGGGAGTAGTGACTAGTGATGCAGGATGTTAACCTGAGAATGTATAGTTATTGAACCTTACATAAGTTAGTAATTATTGCTTTTTGTGATCTGTGTTGTGTGCAATACTTTTGCTTCCTTCGGGAAATTGTATCTTTCATTGGTTTAACAGCCAGTGATACATTGTTTGATGTTTTCTCAGCCACTCACAGACATGGATATTTCTTTCTTTTGGTCAAAAACATTTTTCCATTAAAGCTCAGAAATCATTTTAGTGGATGTGTTATTTTACATGGTTTAAGAATTGGAACTTCAGATATTAATCTCAATTTTCATCAACCTAAGTTGGTTGGCCATGCTGATTTTGTCTAGGTATTTGTTTGCTTGCATATTGATGGAATGAACTCTGGCTGAATTCTGTAAGTATTGCCTGTGTTGATTTGTTTTTTTCCCCCTTTTTCAGGCTTTTAATCCCTGCAGTATGGCGGAGACAGCTCTCAGAGATCTGAACACACTACCCATCTCTGAGAGGAAGAATGAAAGCTCCAGCAAGGGTGGATTTACCAAGCCTCATTCTGAGCATGGACTTGATGAAAGGAACAAGAAAAACACTGCCCTCTTGGTTGAAACTCCCATCAATGGAGATGAAAGTCTGATATCTGGAGCAGAGGTGGTTAACACAGAAGTGGAATACATTGAATCTGAGAATTTGAATGATGTAGAAGATGTGGATATGAGTCTCAAGGTAGGAGTGTATTTGTTGATATCTCCTCATGATGCTTGGCCGGAACTTTTAAAGTGTACTGAATCTGGTTCTGATGAATTTTAATAGATATTTTGTTATGGTCTCATCGATGTCATCATGTCAATGCATCTCTTTTTTTTTTATTCAGACGCTTTTGGCTGGACTAGACTCTAAAGACTGGGTTTTGGTATGTGAGGCACTCAATGATGTACGCCGATTATCTATATTTCACAAGGAAGCAATGGTCAGCATGCTGTAAGTCTCTCTCTCTCTCTCTCTCTATATATATATATAATATTTTTTATGTGATGATTTCGAAGAGTGTGGGGACAATGTTCAAATTGGTAAACTGATTTTTTTGCTAAGTTTTTTTTGGTTTTTTGATGTCCCATTGATTGCCATCATATTTTGATGAACAGGGAGAATGTGATCCCCCTCATTGTGAAATCTTTGAAGAATCCAAGAAGTGCTGTTTGTAAGACTTCAATTATGACCTCTGCAGATATCTTCAGTGCATATGGTGATCACATAATTGATTCATTGGACCCTCTGGTAACAGATTTTCATTTAAATTGCTGCTTCTTGTTATACCTACTTTGGTGAATGCTCTTTCCCTAATCTAGACTCCTTGTTATATGTTTGTCCTACTGTGTCATGTTTAGCTTGTTCAGCTTCTTCTCAAATCTTCACAAGACAAACGATTTGTATGTGAGGCAGCTGAGAGAGCTTTAATTGCCATGACTACTTGGGTTTCCCCCATTTTGTTGTTACCAAAGTTGCATCCTAATCTTAAGAATAGGAATCCTCGAATTCGAGCCAAGGCTTCTATGTGCTTTTGTCGAAGTGTACTACGATTGGTAAGAAGTGACATTTGGTTCTTCCCTTTGCTGTTTAGTTTGATTACTAAAACTCAATTTTTTATTTTCAAGTGTCTTTCCTGCCTGCTATTTTTCTTTAATTCTAATTAACAAAGAAGGTTAAAATTTAGATTGTTTTCTATCATTGTTATCGCTGTTGTTACGGACTTGCCCAAGTATGATTTCATATTCTATGCCACATTTGGTTCTTAGAAAGAATTAGAGGAAAGAGAAGAAAATGCTTAACGAAGTCTGTTTGTAACTGACCATTATCTCTCTCTTTTTTATACACTTTAAAAATGAAAATCTGTGTATAGTGACAAATTTTCTACAAGGAAAATAAATGGATAGTCTTTTAACTCCAAAAGAATAAAATAAAATAATAAAAAAAATGTCCAAACAATGAATCTGCCTGAATTCTCAGTTATAGATGTAAATTGAGTGTGTTTGGATCTTTAATGCTGGCACTACTTGTTAAGGATGAAATTACCACTATTTATAATCAATTATAAGAACTTTGGATTTTGTCATCACTTGATTCCAGTTGTCAGGTTTGTAGTTTTTTTGTTTTTGTTTTTGGGGGTATGCTGATTGTTGTGTTATTATGCTGCATGCTCTACAGGAAGTGGAGGGAATCAAAGCATATGGTATTGACAAATTGATCCAAATTGCTGCATCCCAGCTTAGTGACCAGCTTCCCGAGTCAAGGGAAGCAGCTCGTATTCTCTTGTTGGAACTCCAAACTGTATATGAGAAGTGTCATGTCCCGACACAAACTGCAGAATCTGAGGATTCAGAGACAGGTTCTTGGGAACACTTCTGTCAGTCAAAGCTCTCCCCTTTGAGTGCTCAAGCTGTGCTTCGTGTGACCAAATATTGCACGGGAAGGTCGTGTTCTGGGTTCTTAGCATGAACTATATGCGTAATGCATGAGGAGCTTTAGCGAGTACTGTCTCTTTTTTGTCCCTTTTCCATTGTTTTGGTTGGTTTATTATCTTTTACTTGTAAATACCATGAAAAATTAAAATGTTTGGAGTAAGGCCATTGAGGCATGTAGGCGAGTTATATATCCTATAATATTTTTGACATAAGATTTACTGCTGACTATCATTCTCTCATTTGTGGATTCATGATATAAGCTCCCAATATTCGTAGTGCATATTTATTGCTCCAATGATTTTGTTCTTGTTGACTATTACAATCCATTGCCCTATTCAGGGCTTGATTTTCATGTATGGAGACAGACTGTTTTGGATGCTATCTTCATCCTCTATCATTATGATGCTTCATCTGGTTGAGTTTAATTTTGTGTATTAAGAAATGATTTTGTTAATATGTGCCTTTAAAATATATGTCACGAAACTTATAAGATTGTACATATTCAATGAAATGCGTGCAATAAAAAATGTATAATTTTTTTAAACTCTCTTGATGTGGGGTTTGAACCTCATTATTCACTCCTTTGGTAGTATAGCTCGGGTTGCAAATAAATCAAATTGTTCCTGAACAATTTGAGCTCACTTGTTTAAAGCTCATTTGCATAGTATAGCCTCTTAAACCTCGTCTTAATTCTTGAAGATCTAAATTTTGATTTGTATAATTTTAATAAATCATGGTGGGCAAGCGGATCTTGATTCCCATTTGGACATCTTAATAATACATAAACTAGTGATTTATTTTTTTTCTTTGATTCATGTTATCTTTTACCAATCATGACGTAATTTGAACGTTGCGATGAAGAGCTGTGTTTCATTCATTAATGGATTTGGCTCGTCTCTAGTTAGAAGTTGAATTGTATCAGACAATTAAGATCTCTGAGCGGTAAGAGTTTATGAAAACATAACTTAATTGAATTTTTTCAAAGACTCTTACTGATAAAAAATTTTCGTTTAATTATTTTTACTGGTCAAAGATCTAAATTATTTGGTTCAATTGAAATTTCAATTGGAGACAAATCATTCCTTCATTAATCACTAGAAAATGTGTCCACCAATAATCATTCCTACAAGGGCTGGAGATTTGGAAATATGAATTTTATATTTTGACTATACCAAATTTCTGTTTAATTTGATTCTTTGTGTTGAGAATAATTTTTTAGGAATTAATTACATTAGAACTCCCTTTATTATTAATGAATACCACTTTACTTTTTTATCAATGAATCTGTACATATCACTTCACTTTACACTTCTTATGAAAGTGCAAGAGCATCTTCAATGATATTTGTTATAATAGTATTGCCATTGTTATAATTTAGTAATGAATAGTAATAAATTATCAAATTATAGCAATGGTGTTTCAATGATCACATACTATTTTGACAAATCTGAACTAACTTTCCTTCCAAATTTATAGGTGTTATTTGGATATAGGTTGTTTAGTGATTTTTTTTTATTGTTTATTTTTTTTGTCTTTTGTGACTTTTTTAAACTTTTTAAAAAAATTAAGGTTGCGTTTGGTAGAGTTTTCTAAATATGATTTAAAAATAGAATTGTATTTTGAGTTTGTGAGTTTTGGAATTATGATTTAAGTGTGGAAAATTTGTTTGGTAAATGAGTTTTGAAAAGAGTTTGGAATTGAGTGGGAAATTTTTGATATGACATGATATTTGATACAAAAACTTACAATTTATAACCAAACACAACTCAAAATTCTATTAAAATTCATAAAAAAAATTTAAAAAATTAAAAAATATTTTTTATTGAATATATAAAAATTAACATGTGTCAATTGCAAAAAAAAAAAAGAATTTGTACTCTTCCGATCAACCGGCCAGATGACCGGTTAGTCTAAATTTTTCCACCTTCGACCGCGTTTTCAAAAGTAAGTGTGAAATTAATTTTTGAAAATCATAAACAAACACCATGTTGAAATCGAGCTTTGGAACGTTCCAGAACTCCACCAAACAGAGCCTAAATATTTACATTGTACCCAACTAGACAAATATAAAAAATTGAATTTTTTATTTTTATTTTTTTATGTAATTCACCCCACCAAAAAACATGTTATTCCAAAATCAATAAAAAACAATTATTAATTACATGGACCGCTACATTACATTGCAAAATAAAAATTATATTTAAAAAGAAATAATAAAAATTACATTGACAAATAAGTGACATTGCAAAATTAAAAAATACATTCTCTTGTAATTATTCATTAGGAGGCAGGAAAAATAGTAATTTGGTTTGCTGACATGTGTGGACCACTTGACAAAAATCTTATTTTGCGCATATGTAATACGCTTTCGTTTGAGAGTCCAAATGAGAAATGTCCGTAATCATTATCAAATGTTCTTCCTTTTTTATCTCAAGTTCTCTCATCTCTTGCAAATGTTCTTCCTTTTTTATCTCAAGTTCCTTCATCTCCTGCAATGGTTGAACCATTTTTTCTTCTCTTTCAATTTTTTTCATTTCCTTCTTAACGATTGGATCTTCAGTAATGTGACACCAAACTCTACAAATTGCCACGTCTTTTTAAGTAGTGAATGATCTTTCTCTCTTTGTTTTTGATGAACCTTCCATACTAATTGTGTAAAAAAATAAACAAAAAAAATTATATAAATTGAAAGTTGTGTATTCAAATTGAGATTAGTTGTTTATATTTATAGGAAGTAAAATTATGACCATTTTTTTTTAATCCTAATTTATAGCCATTAAAAAGAGTTGTTTCAAGCTTTTTTGAATTGAAGGAAAAAAAAGAGCAGTTGCTCAATTTGTGCATTCCGATGACAAAAGCACTACCCTCTGATTCTATCTACCCAGTTCATCTCCCAAGTCTGCTCTCTCTCTCTCTCTCTCTCTCTCTCTCTCTCTCTTCATTCCTGTCACGACCCAAACCCGCCCCAATAGGTTTAGCATCGTAACCGGCCAGTAATCCTTAGATTACCTGCGGCCTCTGAACAGACAAGCATATAATAAGGGGCTAGCGGAAGCAATATACGAAAATATAAATGTCCAATGAGCTGTGTTGACTTACATGAAACAGAATAATTTTAAAACTTTAATTACATAACCATGAGTCAACCATACATTATATTATACCACACACGTTACAGTATTTTTCGTACAGACAACATGATTAAAATAAAGTCCCACGCATAAACAGAATTTATCAACCCTTGAACCCAAGACACATCGGGAACCTCCACGTGAGGCACAAAGGCTGGCTGACAACAGAAACACAATCCCCCACCAAACCTTTGGGCTTGCACTCCAGAATGCTCATCTATAATATATATATACAAACAGTGAGCTAAAGCCCAGTGAATAACATTAAGGTAAAGGGGTTAGTGAACGAAATCCGAACATTTCATATGTATAAAACAGATCATAGCATAATCATAATCATCTCATATGTGAACATAATAATGGCATATTCCATAGAACAAATCACATATCACATAACGTCTTCCGACTAGAGTAACCGGTCCGGGACACCGATTAAACAAACACCACAATGAAGTGGCTAACGAGATCTCGTGATTGTCATGGACCCGCATTTTCATGCTGTCCCCCATGACTTGGGACTATCTATGGATGCCATAATAGATTTCAAACTTGGAATGTTCGTTCACAGAAACATATATCATTTCAGAAATCATAGCTTGATATATCACATTTGGAACATAATTTTATATCAACGTATCTTTACGATAACGTTACTCACAATGGTTCCGTAGATGGTCAATCACTTCTCGGACGTTGACCTACAATCACAAAATACATAAAACCAACGAATCTTATCATTACCCATTCATGTGGCCATTAAGGCTTAGCTTTCATTACGTTGGTTCATGTTCATTCTTAACACATGGCTTAGAACACACACACCCTTGCAATCTCTTAGTGTGATTCATACTTGTTACGTTCTTTTCTTAGTGTGTGTTTCTAGCCCATAACCTCATTACTATAGCTTAATTAAGGCTTAGGAATGCCTAAGATGCAATGAGGATGTCAAAACATGCCTTGGGACACTTAGGAAAATTTTCAGAATTTTAAGTCCTCGCTTGAGCGAAGCTTTCCTCGCTCGAGCGAGCATGCAAAGATGTGTCTGGTCGCTCGAGCGCACTTACCTTCGCTCGAGCGATCTGTAAATTCTGCAAAACTTCTGGGAGCATGAAATTTACGCTCGAGCGAGCTCTTGGTCGCTCGAGCGGAGAGCACGACCTCAGAGTGGTCGCTCGAGCGAGACTGCAAAAATCTGGAATTTCCAGATTGCATCCCCAAGTCCAAATTCGACATTCAACCTATCAAAACTCATCTCTTGGGCCCTAAAACTTGAGATAACCCAGAAAACTTGTAGAATATGAAAGTCCAAGGATCAATTTATAAAAATCATGGCCCAAGGTTTGTCAAAACTCACACTTTCAACTTAAATTTCAAGAAGTAAAATATGCATGTGAATTCTTTAAAACTCTTGTCTTCCAAAACTCATGAAACTTGCAATTTGAGCTCCTAAGCCCCATGCATGCAAGAAATCCTTTTCAAAACACGAATTTAAGCTTTTAAAACATGATGATTCAAACATGCATGCACCCAATAACTCCCAAAATAAGTTAAACGCTCAAAATCAAACTCAATGACAACCTACTATGTAAATGCACACATGCATGAATTAAGAACAGCAACCCAACTCTAAATACATACTCTAATGAGCCCATCTTTTCAAAAACATGATGAATCCATGGCCTTGAACATAATTATAAACATGCATGTAGATTTTCATGAGATTAACTTCCAAAATGCAAGAATTTATGCATGCATGCATGATTTGCAACTCAACTCTTCTTCTAAGGCTCAAATTACATGCTTAAACTCATATTCCTCATGAATTCAACAATTAAACACATCACCCTCATGAATTATCTTACCTAGAGCATTGGTCTTGCTAAGAACTTGCTAAATCTTGAAGAGTATATGCAATTCTTGAATTTCTTCTTCAATTTTCTCCCCCTCTCTCTCTAGAATTGCTCTCCCTCTCTCTCTAAAATGTTTTCTCAGAATTTCCCACTCACCCAAGGCTAATGAAATGTTTTGTTGAATGAAATAAGGCTCAAGGATGTGTTTTGTATGGATTTGGCCACTGGGTGGCAAAACGGTAAATAAGTCCAACTTTTTAATTAGCTTATTTAATCTAATTTAATCATACCAAATCACGTTTTAATTAAATATACCATAAGGTTCTAAAAATTCCAAACAACACAAGGGTATAATCAATTTCGGGTTTGGGTGCCGATAAGGCTTTCAATTTCATTTTATAGTGAAATTTCATCGGATATTACTATGGGTGGCAATAAAAGCCAATTATGATACAAATTACATATTAATCCCATAGTTCATTTTAATCCACTCATTAGCATCCTTAAATATCGATTAATAGCTAATTACGGGTCAGGGTTATTACAATTCCAAAACCAGTCTTCATCTTTCTTCATCTCTCTTCCTCTCTCTCACCGTCTCCATTCTTCCTCACTTACTCTCTTCCTCTGTGTCTCATCTTCTTTATCACCACAACCACAGGAACCATCACTACCACAACCAACAGAACCACCACCACCCCCACTGCCAATCTCCAACCCTCCAACCTCAAATTTCCTTCTCTCTTCTCCAACTCTCTTCTCCCTCTATCTCTCATCTTCTTCATCACCACAACCACAGGAACCACCACCACACCCACCGCCAATCTCCAACCCTCAAACCCCAAAATTCCTTCTCTCTTCTCTAAGCCTCTTCTTAACCCCTCTCTCTCTCTCTCTCTCTCTCTCTCTCTCTCTGTTCTAAACCCTCTTCTCCAATGATCGAAACCCTAACCCTAACCCTAACCAAAATGATCATCTCTTTCCCTCTCGATCTATCTCTCCCTCTATTCTAAACCTCTTCTTCAACGATCCCTCTCTCTCAAAAATGATTCAAACCCCGAAACCCTAATGAAGACCATCCAAAGAAGACGAAAAAGATCAACCCAAAGCTGTAATGAAGATGATCCAAACACAAAGATGAAGCAGATGAAGCCAAATTCCTCTTTAAATTGTAGATATTTTTTATGATTCTGAAATCTTGCTAAAATTCAAATTTTTTTTTTTTTTTGAAATTCATTGCTTGAAATTGCTAAAATTGATTAATTGAAATTGATGAAATAGATTCATTCATATTGCTTGAAATTCTTGAAATTCAATTTTTTTTTTTTTGATTTATTATTGATTCTGAAATAAAAATGCTTCATAATTTATTTATTTTTTGGTGGATTTTTGAGTGAATTTTGCTTCTATTTTGGAACTATTTGTTGAGAAGGATGATGAGAAAGGGTGGGAGGGAGGGAGGAAACGGTTGGTTTTGGTGACTTGGCACCTTTGGTAGCTGTCAAAGCTTGTGCCATATTTGATACAAGTTTTGACATTTGCCAAAGATAGTAGCTGTCCATTGGAGGTGGATTTCTATGAACTGCTGCTATAATTTGGCAATAGCAACTCTAATGGCTTGCTATTGGAGATGCGCTCTAAGTGTTTATAGACGAGGGGAATAAACTGATATTTGTTAATAGTTAAGGATGTCTTAGTATGAACAACTCTCTTTTTTCTTTTCTTTTTTATTGAAGACAATAACGAAGGAAAATAAAAACAGGAAATGCATGCTGCATCAATGTAACAAGTAAAACTTAAATTTAAACATATCACAACTAATAAGGAATCTCATCCGTTACATCAACTCTTGATCTTAGTTACTTTCATAATAAGGATAAATAGAATTGTGCAAGGGCAATTTTTATTTTTATTTTATAGTTTCTCTATCATATATGTTTTTTGTGATGACACTTCAGCAAATTACATAAGTTTTTTTGGAAGAATAGTATTACTCTAGTTAAAAAATTAGATTTATTTTTCAAATTTAATGATGTAATAGTTTATTAAAATAATTAAAGTAAATTTTTTTTTGTCTCATATCTTTTTGAATTATTAATAAATTATATTTTTACATATCATCTAAGTTTAAAAAAGTGAACTTTAAGATCATTTTCTCAGTTCAATTAAAACTAAAATAGGATGGAGAGGAGTCGTTACCATAATCTGTGTACTGAGTGATAAGATGGGAATTATCACAAAGCCTTAATGGAGGGACCAGAGACTCCAAACTGCTGCTGTAATTGGAAGGAAATGATAACAAAAAGACAAAGAGAAACAGCTTGAGTTCTCACTCTCTTCTTATGCTAATATTTTGTCAGTGTCTTAAAACATTGGGTTCATTCCCACCCACTCCATTATATAGAAATTAAACCCAATTCCACCACTAAAGCATTTAAAATATGTGTTTTTAGACCCACAACAGCCAGTGCCAATTGCTCTGCTGCTTACGTTTTCATCCGAAAAAAAATAATAATAATAATTTAAAAATAAAATTTCTACACATAAAATATACTTTTGTAATTTTGAATCGCAATGATGGTATTTGGTTTGGTTTGGTTTTAAAATGAAAAACCCACATAAAAGCTAAATCATTCTCATAAAAATTTTGCATCAGAATTCTATTTATATATCATTATAAATTTTTTGAGTAATGTTAGGGATCATGAAAAATATATCATGAAATACATCATGAAGATTTTTCATCCCTTGATTAGTCTTGATTAGTGTGTAGTGTTTTATTGTATGGGTAATCCAAAGGTTAAGAATCTTTCATGATAATATTCATGATATATTTTTCATGATCCCTAGCATTACTGAAATTTTTTTGCATCTAATTCTGTATGTTATTAAATTGTTGTTTCACTTATTGCATGTCATTATATAAAACAGAACCATCCACCTTCAAGGTGTTCATCCTCATCTAGTCTGATCTTTTTTCAAGTTTTCTTTCCCCCTCCATTTTTACCCTTTCAGGCAGACTCAATGCACGAGCCTCCTGCTAAAGCGGGCTCTGGGTAAGGTAACATGTACACAACCTCTTTCCCATTTCTAGTGAAGTTGTTTCTGTGACTCAAACCAGTTATGAACATCGCGATTTACTTGATACTTCTATTTGTGGGTATTGGATTTTTGGTCATAATCCATGTCTGTATAGTTGGGAGAGCCTTCAGAAGAGGGTTTATGAATGCAAGCACAGCAATTGAGAGTAGTGGCAGATTTGGAAGCACAAGCATGTCTCAAGATGACCTCGAAAGGCTTCCAAGCTTCGATTTCAAAGCAAGAGAGAAAGGAAGTAGTCCAGTGGACTGTGCTGTTTGTTTGGACAATTTCAAGGTGGGTGAGAAGTGTAGATTGTTGCCTCTGTGCAAGCACAGTTTTCATGCCCAGTGTGTGGATTTGTGGCTTGTGAAAACACCCATTTGTCCACTCTGTAGAACCAGTACTGATTCATGGAAAGGTGGCTCAGTTTCTGGGGATGAAAGTGGGCATTTCAGTGGGATTGACTTGAGGGAGAGCCAAACTACGGAGTGGGAGTCGAGGGAGAGCCAAACAGAACAAATTGACAATTTTTTGGCTTTAGAAATTGACCATTTGAGTGAGTCTGGAATTGAGGCAACAGGGAGCCAAGCTGTGAGTGAAGTTGGAGTTGGTGAAAATCAAAGAAGTTTATTAGTTGGGTCTCGACTTTAGTTTGAATTGTGAAAATCCCAGTTATTACTGTTCATTGATGATCATATTTGTGTCCACAGCAAAAGAAAAAAAGAAGAAGAAGAAGAAGAAGAAGAAGAAGACATGAATGATGGTCTCTTTTTTGTAGTTGGAATTTTGAATGTAAATATTGGTGTGGTTGATGTTATTTTTGCTACAAATACAACTGAGTCTATTGAATCTGGTAGTAGTTGGTCTACTTTCTAGTTATCATTTGCATAGTACAGTTTAGATGGTCACAATACTCTCCATTATCTCTTTGCTTCGATCTATTGAATAATATGAGAATTTTGAGATATTATCTTAAGATATGAGATTCTTGATATATGATTTAAGGGTTATAAATAAATTGAAATAGAAAATTAGAGAGTTTTTGAAACAATGGATCCTTAATCGTGGAGTATTTGCAAGTTGACCCAGTACTTTCAGACCAATAAAAGCACTTGAATGGAACCAATGTACCGTATCTTGAATTGTTGGGTGAGAAATAAAGTCAACTTCATCAATTACTTTTGCATGGTCTCATTGATCGAAATACCATGTGCATAGTCACAGTGATCCTACACGACTACTAATTTTAATTTCGATAGTAACAAATGAATCTTGAAACTAAAAAGATGTAAATTTGTTGTATCTTCTAATTATAAAATTAATCAGTTGAGAAATGAAGGGAAAAAAAACATCTCAACCAAGTAGTTCAGTATTTTATTTTATTTTATTTTTTCACATACTAAGCGAAAAAATGACTACTTGTGGGAGTCGATGATAAGTAATGATGGATTTAAAATTCCAAAATTATAAAATAATTCTAAAATTAAAGTATTTTGCATTTCCAAAATTATAAAATTTTGTACCCACAAATTAATTAGATAACAAAATTTTTAAAAATAAATTTTTAGTCAAATTGGATCATGCATCATTGACGCATTTTTATATACAGCACACTTTTGCGATGATTTTTTCCGATTAAAAATTACATATTTTTTCGCTCTCAAAATTTGAATCCTAGATCGTTCTGATGATAAACATAGCTACCAAGTGTCACCAAGAGTGGAAGATAATACTAGTAACAAATGCAACCTTTGGAGATATATATATATATATATATATGTGTGATTGAATCCAAGGAAAAAGGGTAGAAAACGAAACATCGACATATGATTGGATTCCAAGAAAAACGGTTTAAGACGCAACATTGGAGTTATGATTGGATTTGAAGAAAAATGGTTACCCAAATTCAAATATCTCAGAATTTTTAAGATTTAATGCATTAGTTTTGGTCAATGAAGCAATCATGGGAAGCTTCTTTGGTAATATGATAATGAATTGGCAAAGTCCCCATCTCTACACCATTTTGCTTTGATTATTATTATTATTATTATTTTGTTCCAAATCCTTCTATTGTATGTAGATAGGCATTTTTCAATAATAGAAAAGTCTACCAGGAGAGCAAATAGGTGCTCTTTCAACATCAAATGTTTTGTATAGTTAAATTTATTCTATTATTCCCATGGGATGGGATGGAATGGGATAAGACTATTGTACTTATGTGATGGAGATATACACGAGTAATGGTTGATGTACGAGAAGGAAATATCTGTTAGAAAAATAGTACCAAACTAAAAAGAAAATATAATTTAAAATTATTCAAACGATTTTTGGGCAAAACCAAAAACTGTAATAAATCGACATATTAACGTGATAAAACTTACAAGACATAAATAAATAAAACTCGACGAGTCGAGTGTGTGACACTCTTTCCTTAAGACAGATTCGTCCTCCCACCGGTGCTTAGGATTTAATGGACGTCTATCTCCCAGGATACAACGATCAATGTCTTGCACTAGCAGCACTACTATTGCAAGCTTAACGAACTTTGCTGTGCATGAACTCTCTTTATAGGAAAATTAGACTCAAGAAATATGAAGAATAAATGCAAAGTGAAGAAAAATGGCAATTCCCTATTCAAAATGAAGTGAGGGAGTTAGAATAAATAGACTTCTATGAGACTCTTTGGAAAGGTTGTGATCCTTCAAAAGGACACACGCTTCCATCTCAAAAGACATAACCATTGGAGTAAATTTAAATTCAAATTTTCCAACAATCCCCCACATGAATGAAATTTACGGAAAGGACATGCAACAACATGCAGACAAAGAGAGAGTACATTAAGGAAATACCCTGCATCGGGATAGGTAGCTTTCGACTTTGAACCTTCCCTAGTGAAAATCTATCGGACTTACTAGCTAATCAGTGGACGAGATGCCTTGAACCTGCTCAAATTGTTTATGTAAGCCAAGACAATAGAATTCACACAAAATATTTTCAAACACAGCTTAGTTCTCACGGTTGTGCCCGTTTTGGCCTTGGGCAAGTCCTGGTGTTTCATGAGTGTTTTAGAAAATTTAGCCTTATCAATTCTCATAGAAGCGGCCCCTTCACACTCATATAGGTGATCCTTATTTCGAGTCTCTTAAATACTCCTCTTGAAAGATACCCCTCTAGGATTTCCAAGATATAAGTAATCATTAAAAACATAGCTTACCCTAAGTTCCCTGCATACAACACATGTTGCAGATATCACTCTCATCATAGGAATGGATAGGAGTTAGACTCCTTTAGTGATTTCTGGCGAGCCACACATAACTTAGTTGTCCCTTTGAACTTAGTTCTTGGAATCTCCAGTCATCTAAGTAGGGTTACCATTATGATGACTCTGATGTAATAGGCTTTAATCACATTCCCCTCAATGAACTTTCCCTAATTTGCTTTTTGGTCAAACTTTTGTTTAGCGGCCGCTATTTTTCCATTTGACCTTCTCAGTTATATATCATTGAGTAGTTTGTGGATCCACTATATTATCCTTAGACAATATACTGGCTGAAAGCAAATGTCTTACGGTATTAAGTCTTTGATTATATCGAGACTTACCGTTACTCTATGTCACTCCCATTTTCAAATTTAAATAATAAACATAGAGTTGTTCCTTAGGAGTTAATGAAAGCATTTTTGCTTCTACTCCACCTTTGTCCTATAGAAAGAATTGAGATTCTTTGTGGACTTACAATCGGAACCGTTACTTTGGTAAAATACACCAAGCACCCCCACATTTTAAATATTCTAAGAAAACTTAATTTCTCTTGTTGATGTATAAATACAAAAAATATTAATACACCCACACAATTCTGAGATAAATCAGAATATATCATTATTTTTTAATCTCATTAATCTCTCTTCCCCCACATTTGTGATAATACATAAAGTAGCACAAACAACATAATTCATTTCTTAGACAAGTGCCACTGTCACAACTAATAATTCATTTTTGATGAATAGTTGGGACAAAGAAAATTGAATTATCTCGTCTCATTCAAAAGATAAACGCCCACATTAATATTATGGTTCATGGTTAAACAAATTCTAATATGAATATTCTATACCAAGAAAGTATAAACATAATCAGCCACCCAAAATGGTAAGTCTCCAATATTCTCCACCAATATTGCAGTGCCACCGTAGTAGATAATAAATCAATTATATTTTCCCAAAAACCATAAATAGGGACGATTCTGTCTAAGATTGTTACAAAGTGAAGAAGAAAATGACAATTATTTATTTATGTACTGTAAGTTTTATCACGTTAATATGTCGATTTATTACAGTTTTTGGTTTTGCCCAAAAATCGTTTGAATAATTTTAAATTATATTTTCTTTTTAGTTTGGTACTATTTTTCTAACAATCTTAAGACAGATACGTCTTCCCACCGATGCTTAGGATTCAATGGACGTCTATCTCCCAGGATACAACGATCAATGTCTTGCACTAGCAGCACTACTATTGCAAGCCTAACGAACTTTGCTGTGCATGAACTCTCTTTATAGGAAAATTAGACTCAAGAAATATGAAGAATAAATGCAAAGTGAAGAAAAATGGCAATTCCCTATTCAAAATGAAGTGAGGGAGTTAGAATAAATAGACTTCTATGAGACTCTTTGGAAAGGTTGTGATCCTTCAAAAGGACACACGCTTCCATCTCAAAAGACATAACCATTGGAGTAAATTTAAATTCAAATTTTCCAACAATATCCTCCGTTCTCCGTACTCCTTGAATCTAAGCTTCACGTAGCATTGCTTAACTTGAGAACAGAGAAATGGTGAGCTGCTCTGCGGTGTGCTGCCGGATAAACCCTCCGACGATCAAGTCAGCACATTTGGGAGAGAAGAAGAATATAGAGAGCACTGTAGGGAGAGAGAGAGAGAGAGAGAGAGAGAGAGAGTTAGAAATTCTTTCAAGTTGCTTACCTCTAACGTCTCCATGTTTCTCATTTTCAAGGTTGGCCATATAGCTTAAGAGATTGTGGGCGCACTACCCCTGCTGTCCTTCTCTGGGTAGGCAGTTGTGCTCCCCTCTACCTTTCTTACACGTATAGAGACCAAAACCTCCAAACAGGGTTTGTCGAATCGCCAAACGATATTGACGTATAGCAGGAGTGGATTTCCCTCTCCTTATCATTGGGCCACGTGGGACGTCAAACCGAGCTATCACTTGGTGAACCACAGGCCTCGATGGACAGCTCTATGCCGAGCTCAACTAGACCGGACTACAATAGACAGCATCTCGGCTGTTGGCTATGACCTTATGGGCCATCTCTGTCCACACTATTCTGGACCGAACTACCTATAGCCCGATTATCAAGTAGTTCAGCTACCTAGAGTCCTAATGCCGAGGCAGTACCGCCTGTCCACATCATCTCAGCTAAATCTAGCAAGACGTATCATTCAATATGGTCTAGCTTAGTCCAACGCTAAGCACCGCGTGGATCTAGCTCGGCTACTTTAGTCCGATTGGCAATACACTCAACGCGAACCTGATTCAACCAAACAGCGTGCTCCAGGTTCCCTTTGCGTAGCCCAACACCACATTCCGTGCCGTGCGGCCTGGTCCACTGTTTAGCGCAAATCTCCTTCTCAATTGCCCCTTAATCCTAATCGAGCCGAGCGTGATTGGGATTACCACTTCCAGTAGAACTGTCACGTTTTGGCCGGTCTTCGAGACTTCTGTCAGTTACTCCGCCATCAATCAATCAGTAGTGCTGACAACCCGTCAGTCGTACTGACGGCCAGTCGCTTCCAAGCCACATGGTGCCGCCCCAGAGGCTCCGTGCAGTCGTTGCAATTGTAATCATCATGCCAAAATTTGAAAGTTGCTGCCTTTTGAGCTTTCCCCCATAAATAGGCCATTTATGCCCCACAAGCCCTTCACTATTCATCTTCTTCTTTTGTGCCAAACCCTAATCACTCGAACGTTTGCCTTTGTCAATGTCATTGTTTTTGTTCAAGTCGATTTCATCATTCTCCCTTTTCACGAACGCCACAGCAAGGGTCGTAATCAACTGGGCTTTGATTTTATGTCCAGACTCGTAAGTTCTCCTCATTTTCCTTTCCGTTTCACTGTTTTCTTCGTGTTCTTAGTTTTTCTTCATTTTTCTCTTTGCTTAGGATTTGTCAGTATGCTGTCAATGCTTCTCTCATGGGATAAAACCGATAGGCACCCATAGAAATTAGGCAAAACTGAAACCCAGAACATACATGGGGCCATCATGCCCCTTGTCTTTCTTAGCTTCTGTGTGTAGCTTCGAGTTTAGGATGAACAGATTAATTTTTGGAAAAAATCGAGCTATTTTCCAATTTAGATCTTCAAATAGGAATGAGTCGAGCTGAAAGTGGTTTATGGATGAGAAGAATAAGGCCATATAGGCCAAAAAGGTACGATATATGGCCGAGCTACACAAGGTCTGCGCCGTCCAGTTTGCCGAGCTAAAAAAAAAAAGTGGACGATGCTAAAGATAGGAGATATGCTGAAAGGGAAATTGTGTATAGACGGTAGGTGGCGGGAATAAAAGACATATTTTTTCAGTGCGGCTGGAAAGCAGCTGCGGAAAAACTCAGCCAGACGCTGGAGTCCAAGGTATTTAATAATCCCCCACCTGCCTTCATTCCTCCTTACATGCAGGTGTATGCTGCCGCCATGCAGCAAAAGCTGATAGGGGACACTTAAGAAATCAACGCAGAAGATGAGCTAGCTCTACAGCCAACCCACAAAACCCCGTAGCCGGCCATATCAGAAGAGGCGGTGCCGAGCAGTGAGTAGGAGTCTTCAACCGCCGAATGGGTCTTAGATTCTAGCGCTGAAACTGCGCAAAATGTAGTAGAAGAGGTGGTTGGCAATTTGGAAGACGCCATAGATGTTGATTAGGGCGCAGCCAGGCTGATGTCTTTCTTTTCTATTTGTTGATGTAACCGAGCTATGGACCCCACTTTTGTA
Source organism: Camellia lanceoleosa (assembly GCA_025200525.1). Taxonomy (NCBI): domain Eukaryota; kingdom Viridiplantae; phylum Streptophyta; class Magnoliopsida; order Ericales; family Theaceae; genus Camellia; species Camellia lanceoleosa. The sequence goes on along the minus strand of CM045759.1, from coordinate 203,056,675 downwards.
ATCATATTTTGTCATCTCACCATGTGTTTGCTTTTTTGTTTGCTTTGTTGTTTCGTTTTCTTCAATTTATTCGAACGATTGAAATCGTTGCTTTCCAAGAAGCCGAGATACATATTGCTCGGCTTAGCAGTATCGAGCTGAATTTGCATGCAACCGAGATGAAAATCTGCTCGTAGTGCTCTAAGCTGGGCTGATTTTTTGCCGAATTCACATAAATGTAAAGTTCCTTTTCCCCGAGAAAAAATTCAGTTTGGTTTAATGTAAAAGTAATCCATGAGTCACTTAAAGCCCAAATTTTCTGGAAAGTGAGCAAAAAGTCAGCTCGGAGTATTGATCCAAATCAGCTTGGCTCCCAACTTTAAGTTGGGAAGACACAAACTGTTTGAGTGGGTAAGCAAAGTTAGCTCAGAACAAGTAGTCACAGTTAAGGGAAACACCAACTGTTAGAGCCGGTGAACAAAGTCAGCTCAAAACAAGCAGTTACAGTTGAGGAAAACACCAACTATTTGGGGACGCCTAAGCGAGCGAGATCAGCTCGGGTTAATGAGCAAAATCAGCTCAGGAAATTATGAGCAAAATCGGCTCGATAATGGCAAACAAAAATCAGCCCGGGTGATCATGAGCAAAATCAGCTCATAACAAGATAGCTGTTTGCACGGTATGCAAAGGTAGCTCGGTTTGAGTATTGCCCCTGGCACTCCCAGTAGCTTAATATCTTTGTACAGAAACACATAATGTAGGAGAAAGAAGGGGCTATTTTCTATTATTCATCACACATTACATTCAATAGCAAAAGGCTAGGTTTTAAAAACAAAGAAGCCGAAAAGATTACATTTTAAAAGTAAAACAGCTTGAGGTTGGCTGCATTCCATGGTCTGGGGACAACTTTGCCATCTAAGTCTTCCAGGTGGTATGCCCATTTGCCTGCAAGGCTGGTTATCTTGTACGGCCCCTCCTAATTTGCTCCTAACTTGCCCTCTCCAGGGACTACTGTGTTGCCCATTACCTTCCTCAAAACCCAGTCTTCAATCTTGAATAACCTAGGATGCACGGTCTTGTTGTATTTCTTGGAAAGCTCTTGTTGGTAGGCTGCAATGTGAATTAGTGCCCGTTCCCTTCTTTCTTCAGCTAAGTCTAGTTCCAGGGCTATAGCTTCACTGTTTAAGTCTGGTTCAAAACTTTTAGATCGGATGGTTGGCAAGCCAATTTCCAATGGTGTGACTACCTCTATGCCATATGCCAAGGCAAAAGGAGTTTCCCCGGTTGAGTGTCTTGGTATAGTGTGGTATGCCTAGAGCACATTGGGGAGTTCCTTAGCCCACCTACCTTTGGCCTTCTCCAATCGCTTCTCCAGCCTGTCCAAAATAGCTTTGTTTGAGTCTTCGGCTTGACCATTTGATTGAGGGTAGGCCAGTGTAAAGTTATAAAACTCAATCTTTAACTCTTCGCAAAATCCGCGAAAGAGTTTTCCGTCAAACTATGTGCCATTATCCGAAATGAGGGCCTTTGGGATGCCGAAGCGGGTGATGACGTTCTGCCAGACAAACTTCTTTACATCTTTCTCGTTGATGGTGGCCAATGGCTCGGCCTTTACCCACTTAGTGAAGTATGAAAAATTTACGGTTGCCCGAAGCGGTTGGAGCGGTCCGATAATGTCCAGCCTCCAAAGCGCAAATGGCCAAGGACTTGTCAGGGAGATCAACTCTCTGGCCATCTGGTGGATTTGGTGAGCAAATTTTTGACATTTTTCGCATTTGCGAACATATTTCTGCGCGTCGGCTTGCATGCACAGCCACTAATAACCCTGGGAGATTGCTCGATACACCAAAGATCTCCTTCCAATATAGCTTCCACAGATGCCTTCATGGATCTCGAAGAGGAAAGCTTCAACCTTGTTGGGGTGGACACACTTCAAGTACGGCCCAGTAAAAGACTTCTTGTATAAGGTGCCAGATGGAGAGAGCCAAAACTGCTCTGACTTGGCTCTTATCTTATTGGCTTCCTTCTTTTCAGTGGGCAGAATTCGATCTTTCAGGAGGACGATGATTAGATCCATCCAGGACGGTCCCAAGTCCGTGCAGAGTACCTTGAGCACCTCTGGTTCCTCAATACTTGGTCGAGACAAGAATTCTATCATCAACGGATTAGGAAAAGTTGTTTGCATAGATGCTAAGACGGCCAATTCGTCGGCTTGGTTGTTTTCTTCGCGGTTAATTTGTTTCACTCTTATAACGACAAACTTTTTAACTTCTGCACGAACCAACGCTTGATACTTGGCCATCCTTTCATCCTTGGCCTCATACTCTCTAAAGACTTGATTGAATACCAGCTTGGAGTCATTGAATACCATAAGCTTTGACACCTTTATTCTTAAAGCACTCTTTAGTCCGACAATGAGGGCTTTATACTCCGCCTCATTGTTGGACGCCGGGAAACCAAGCGTGATATTATGTTCAATGGTCAACCCATCTAGCGATGTCAACAAGAGCCCCAGCTCGGCGCCATGTTTGTTGGAGGCCCCATCAATGAAGAGCTTCCATATCTCACCAATGAACAATTTCCAACAGTCGGAGGGATTTGGGGAGTTTCTCAAATCCAAGGCACTGGTTGGTTCTGTGCAAAGCTTATCCACATGGGTATTTATTTGGTCGGTCAGCAAGTCAGCCTTCTCTTTCTCCACTAGCCCAATTGTTAGGTCGGTTGGTAAGCTGGCCTGCTCCTCCATTGCTAGCTCAGTATCTTCGTACTGTTTTATTACTTGTTTTTCGCCACTTTTTTTTTTTTTTTGCTATCGAAGTCGTGGGCTGTGCCAAGTCCACGCTAGCCAAATCAACAGAGCAAATAGGGTGTGTGCCAAGGGCAAATTCCGCCACGAAGTCAGCAAGGGCTTGACCTTTGATAGCCATGCGTGGCTGGAACTTGATATCGTATTGTCCCAGCTCTACGGCTTACTTCAGAATCCTACTGGTGAAGTCTGCCTTCTCAAGGAGCACCTTGAGCAGGAATTCGGTCAGCACTATTATTGTGTGGGCATGGAAATAGTGCTCCAACTTCCTAGAGGCCATCATGAGAGCTAGTGCTAATTTTTCAAGCGGCAGATATCTCGATTCACCGAGAGCAGTGTCTTGCTGACATAAAAAATAGGGAGGTGCTGGATCCCCTCAGGACGGACGAGGACCGCGCTTACTGCATATTGAGAAACTGCCAAGTAAAGATATAGTTCATCGCCCGGCTATGGTGTGACCAAGATTGGGGCCGAGGAGAGATAAGCCTTTAGATCCGCTAACGTGCGATCGCACTCTTCATCCCAGAAAAACTTGGCTTTCAAAGTCTTGAAAAAGGGTCTGCAATGATCTGATGACCGACTAATAAATCTATTCAGCGCGATCGCCATTCCGGCAAGATGTTGCACGTCCTTTGTGGAATTTGGTCGTTCCAACTCTTGAATTGCCCTGATCTGTGAAGGGTTGGCCTCAATTCCTCGGTTGGTAACTAAAAAGCCAAAAAAATTTCCAATTCCCACCTCGAAAGCGCACTTGGATGCATTCAATCGCAACTTGTGGTATTTAAGAATGGCGAACATTTCAGCTAGGTCAGTGAGATGCTGAGACTTGTCTTTGCTCTTCACCACCATGTCGTCAATGTAAGCCTCCATGGTGCGGCCTAACAGAGGGGCAAACATTTTGGTCACCATTCTTTGAAAAGTTGCCCTGGCATTCTTGAGGCCAAAGGGCATGACCTCGTAGTAGTACAAGCCCCTAGGTGTGGTAAACGATGTGATCTCTCTATCTGGCTCGTACATGGCTATTTAGTGGTAGCCACGGTGTGCATCTAAAAAGCTGAACCTTTGGTACCTAGCGGTAAGGTCCACCAGCTAGTCGATCCTTGGTAATGGAAAACTATCCTTTGGGCAGGCCCAGTTGACCGTCTTGTAATCAACACATACCCGCCACTTCTCATTTTTCTTCGACACTACCACCGTATTAAAGATCCATCTAGGGTATTGCACTTCTTCTATTTCCCCATATTCGAACAAGTTTTTGACCTCCTCTGCCACTACCTCGGCATGGTGCAAGGTCGAGCGCCGAGTTCTTTGAATGACAGGTCGTGCATTGGAAAAGACATTTAAATGGTGGCAAATGAAGCTAGAGTCGACGTCAGGTATATTATAAGGCGTCCACGCAAAGGCTTCAATGTTGAAAACCAAAAAATTCACGTAATTCAGCCGCTCGGCGCTGGACAAAGATGATCCCAAAAGGAAGAATTTGTTTGGGTCATTCTTATCAATGCGCACTTCCACCAAGTCTTTAATCGATTTCTCTTCGACTTTTCTTCCCATATCTTCCAGGACCTCCTTTCCTTCTGGCTCCTCTATCGTTTAGACAAAGCTTTTGGCAGCTCGGCTACCATTTACCACGACGAAGCATTGCTTTGCCATTACTTGGTCTCCCCAAAACCTCTTCTACTTGTGTCACGACCCCAAACCCGCCCCTATGGGTTTAGCATCGCAACCGGCCAGTAATTCGAGATTACCGAAGGCCTGCTTAACAATAATGACGGTAATACAAAGTAAAGGGCTGGTGGAAGCCAAATAGTAAATGAAAGATGTCCAATGAGCTATAACAATCTGAATGCAAAAAGACTTTATATAAACAAGTCACATTTATACCAAAACATATAAACAAACATCATATACATAATCATCCAAGTTAGGGACTTAATCCCATCACCGTAACTGTACAGTCAAGTCCTAAATACTTATTACAGATCAAAGACAAAAAGGGTGAAACTGAGGCACCCCAAAACAGCCTTAGCTTGAACGGACTTGGGACCTCGAAGTAAGGCACAAAGGTTGGCTTGACAAAAAGGGAGCTTAACTTGACGCTCCTAGCTTCGGTCTGGTGCCTGGACACCTATATATAAATATAAACAGTGAGCTAAAGCCCAGTGAATAACATATGTGTAAAGGGATTAAGAATGAATGTCCTTTCAGTAATTAAAATAGTCAATTGTATCAGTAAATCAGTTGTTCAATCACTGGCTCATATTTTATGCCATAACAGTTATTTAGAAACCATAATAGTCATATGTGGTACATCCAATAGCAAAAGCAAGATGGGTCTTGACAGACCCGAGCGATCGATTGACGGCCATCAAAGCGATAGATAGTGGTTCCAAACATTGGAGCCGACAGAGATCTCTGTAACAGTAACAGTATGTTGCTATGGATGCCACGAGTATAGTTTACAAATAAGGCAAATATTCATTCAGTAAACAATGTCATTTCAAGAAGCAGTACAGTCGATCATTCAGAAAATAATCATAATTGAACATATCTTTACGACATCATTACTCACAGAGTACTGGGCTATAGGCGAGCTAATGAGTGTCCTCGGATGCCAACCCTACACAGTTGCAGAATAAACACACACTAAGTTACACACTTGGGATTAATGACTTAGCCCCTAAACTTGACTTGATGTGGTTCTATAACATTATCCTCATTAAGATGCCTAAAACTTGACCTAGGAATGCTTAGGGTGAAATGAGTATGCAAAGATGTACTTTAAAACACTTTTCAAAATTTGTTGAAACAGGGGTCCACGCTCGAGCGTGGCTTCTTACGCTCGAGTGGATATGTAGACAATGAAGCTCAACTCAAGCGTGACTTCCTTCGCTCGTGCGGGCTGCAAACTCAAGAAAAGTACTGATTACATGATATTCATGCTCGACGGACGCTCGACCTCCGCTCGAGCGTGAGACTCAGGTCCTCGCTCGAGCGTGAATTATCTCGCTCGAGAGGACTGCAAAACACATGAACTTCTAGGTATATGTATTTCACGCTCGAGCGTTACTTTATACGCTCGAGGGGAAGTGCATGTACTCAGAGTGTACGTTCGAGCGTGGATTAAAAATCTGGAATTTCCAGATTGATCCCCAAGCACAAAAACTCAACCTTAAAAGCTTCAAACTCGGTTCTTTTGGGCTAATTTTCTGGAAAACACTTGAAAACTCATACTACAACATGTTTCAAAGATCAATTTATGAAATCAAGCCCAAATGTGTGATAATGGAACACAATTTTGAATGAAACTTCAAGAACATGATGTAAATATAACATGCATGTGTTCACTTGAACTCAAAGCTTCTAACACATGATCAAATGAGTCAATTCCTCCAAAAACATGATGAATTCTTGAACTACAACTAAAATATGAACTTGCATGTAAGAATTTCCATGAAAATGACTTCAAAATCCCATGATATGGACATGCATTGTGACAACCCTCACCACTGTTTACTGATAATACCACTAATTACTGCTAAACTGTGACTAAACATGATTAAGTAACTGATTTGACTAACATTCTGAACTGATTAATTGAGTGTATTAGTTTAAACGCATTTCTATCTGTTTGACTATTAATTAATATATTCATGTTTTAAGTGTCGAACTGTGACTTGAAGGCCTTATCGGCGGCCGAATCTGAAATTGATTAGTATTTCATGTTAATTAGAATTTATGTGATTTTATGGTATGTTTAGTTGAAATTTGATTTTGTATGATTAAATTGGATTAAATAAGCTAAATTACATTAGTTGGACTTATCCATCATTTTGCCACTTAGTGGGCCACTACCTAGGACAATGTTGAAGCTTTATTACACTTGATCACACATCACTCTTCAGCCATATTGAGGCCATTTCAAGAGAGAGAGTGAGAATAGGGAGAATTGGTTTCAACTAGGAGATTACTTGGAGAATTGGAAGATTTGAAGGAACTTGCACAAATTGAGCTTCCATTCTTGAAATTGAGGACCTAAGGTAGGAGAATCGTCTTCTTGAACTTGTATTTAAGTTGTACCTTGCATGTTTCATGGAAGTTTGGTGATTAGAGTCTAGAATTGGTTCAAAATGTTGAATTGAAGCTTAAATCATGCATGCATGTACATATTCTAGCATTTTGAGGTTGTTTTCATGGAAATCCTCACATGCATGTCCATATTCTAGCTTTGGGCCATGAATTCAGCATGTTTTTGGAAGGATTGACTCATTTGTTCTTGTATTAAAAGCTTTGAAGTTGATTAAATTCATGCATGTTGCATGTATATCATGTTCTTGAAGTTTTGTTTGGAAATGGGTTCAATTGAACTACCTTTGGGCTTTGATTTTGCAAATTGATCTTTGAAACATGCAATATTATGAGTTTTACAGTGTTTTCCAAAAAATTAGCCCAAAAGGATCGAATTTGATGCTTTAAATGTTGAGTTTCATGCTTGGAGACAAATCTAGAAATTCCAGATTTTGGATCCACACTCAAGCGAGGAACGCCACGCTCAAGCGTACACTCTGAGTTCATGCAGTCCGCTCGAGCGGGGAAAGTAATGCTCAAGTGTGAAATGCATGTATCTAGTACTTTGCATGTGTTTACAGTCCACTCGAGCGAGGACTTGTGTCTCACGTTCGAGCAGGGGTGTAGACACCCCATTTTGACCAACTTTAAGACTCAGACGTCATCAATTGAGCGCTTGGTGATTGCGCATGTTGTGCTCGTTCTGAGGTTACGGAGTCTTGGCTGAGAGCCATGCCTCCGGACTTCGAGACTCTTTTGTGCTTTGCCTCGATTTGCGAACTAGGTTCTGTTTTCTTTTTCCGAAGGAAGGGAGAGGTATTGAAGACCATCTCTCAGTGATCGTAGGCTACTTTTCGTGGTTGTAGACCATTGTTCCTGTTTGGAGACCAGTTTTCGATTTCGGAGCCGTCGGTCGTGCGCCACGGTTCGAGACCGCTTAACTTTCTCCGTTTGGCACAGTTTTTGGAGAGCTTAAACATTTTGAACCTTCGTTTTAGCTTGTTGAGGAAGCTTGAACCTTTTGAACCCTTGTTTTAGCTTCTTGAGGAAGCTTGAACCTTTTGAACCTTCGTTTTAGCTTCTTGAGGAAGCTTGAACCTTTTGAACCTTTGTTTTAGCTTCTTGAGGAAGCTTGAACCTTTTGAACCTTCATTTTAGCTTCTTGAGGAAGCTTGAACCTTTTGAACTTTTGTTTTAGCTTCTTGAGGAAGCTTGAACCTTTTGAACCCTTGTTTTAGCTTCTTGAGGAAGTTTGAACCTCTTGAACCTTTGCTCTAGCTTCTCCAAGAAGCTTGAACCTTTGCTCTAGCTTCTTCAAGAAGCTTGAACCCTCTTGTTTCTCTATAAAAGAGGCCTTCCCTCTCCTTTAGAGAGGTTGAAAAAAATTTGTCTAAGGAAAAGCACATATATCTCTCTATATCTCTACATTCTAGGCTTAGAAAGGATGTTTGTTCTTGGCCTTTAACACCACATCTCATAGCCACACACCTCCACCATTGATCTAAGGTTCTTGGAGGGTCTTGAGAGGTCTCAAAGAGCTGGTTTTTGGTCCAAGAAGCTGCTGGTTTTGCTGAAGCTACAAGGGTAACACACTATTCCCTCTTTTTAGCATTATTTTGATCTATCTCTTAGCCTTACTTGAAAGCATATTTGAGCTTAGGTGTAAACTGAAAAAAGTCTTATTTTGAGGCCTTTAACATGTTTGTTTAAGATTATTTTTCTGTTGGGGGTCATCTACCCCCTTGCATGCTTCATTTTACCTTGTTTTGAGCCATGCCTTAGAGCATTTGTGTTGGCCTTTGTTTGGCGTTTTAGCCACTGAAATCTTGCATGCATTGATCATGTTTCAATGGGTTTTTGGGATTTATTTGGCATGTCATACCTCTTAATTCTGCTGGTTTAGTGGCCTCTTGATTGCCTCACATGCTTGTAGTGCAAATCCTCTTTACTAGCTTACATTGCATGCTATTTTGGCCTTTGATTCTAGCGCTTTTTGGCCATGCCTTAAACTGATTTTGTGCATGTTTTGGACTGCCTTAGCTCTATTTTGGGCCTCATGGTCGAATGATGTTTTCTATGCATGGTTGTAATTCAATACCCTTGCCTAGCTTTGAGTTTTGAAGCCTATTGCATGCGTATTTTGAGGTGTTTCCATGTTTTGGCATCATTGTGAATCATATTTTAGAGCTTATATGTATGTCATATTCCCATGTTTTCCACTCTTTAAATGTGTTTGAGAGTTATGCATGAATACCTCATTTTTGGACCATTGCATGAGCTTCATTTCCACGCTTTGCGAGCCATCATTTTAGTCCATATTTGCTACTATTTTGGCCTGCATAGGGACTTTTTGGGGCTGGTTTGGCCATTTGAGTATTGCTTTGCATGCCTATAGTGTAATCCACTTTACTAGTTTCGGTATTTGGGCCATCTAGCATGCATTGTGTGAGGTGTTTGCATGATTCAGGACCATCTTGCATGTCATTTCAGAGCTGAAAAATATGTGATTGTATGCCATATTTCATGCTTACCATGCTTTGGTGGAGTTGCACTTTGTGCCTTCGGTTTGGTCCCTTGCATTTGTGCATGTTTGCATGTGTGTTGTTGCTTCATTTTCATCATGTATGGCAACTGATTTGAGTGTGGCTGAGGCCCATTCATTTTAGTTTAAGTCCATCTTGCATTATATATGCCATATCCATGTTGCCGCATGCTTGATCGTCGCATTGTGTATGCCTTGTTCATGTCTTCGTGCATGTCCATCTTCGTATGTGCATTGCGTATGCTATATAGTTCATGTGCATTGAGTATGCCATTCTTAGTTCATAACATTGTGTATGCTAGTTGCATGTTTGCATATCATCCCTCGCATGCTAGCATGATTAGGTTACATTGCGTTTAGGGTTGCATGCTAGTCGTATTGTGTATGCCATGTATATTGCATTGTGTTTGGAATAGGATTTAGTCCAAACACGGGAAACGAGGGACGTTTCGTACTCCAAGTGATGAAACATGCCTCGATTCTCACTCGCCGACACTTCGGATTACCCATGATGGAGTTTAGGCCTTGTTGTGTTTATATGTGCATTCATTTTACATCGAGTCGTGCAATCCGACTCCTCGGCCATCATGCATCGAGATGCGTGATTGGTGGCATGAGGATCGAGGACTACACTCCCTAGAGCTTGTGCAATGATGGGGAGAGTGGTCATGCACACATATGTTGAAAATACTTTGCCATGCCCCTTTCTCACTCTCATTGCAAAGAAACCGAAACCAAGACAAAAACTAGTCGGCACCTTCCGAGCTTGGTACGGTGTTCGGGACGATTGCAACAGAGGCAAATCGGGGCATCGCGATGGATTTCCCGACAAGGCGACTTGAGCATGCATGCATCCCTATCATTCGGAACAAAGCTGAGGCAGTCCATTTTGTTTAATTTGCATGCTAGTTTCCTTCCTTACTTAGTTAATTCGTTAATTAATTAATGTTGTGTAATAATTAGTTTGATTAGCTAGTTTATTCTGTACTATTCATTCGGACCCTCAGAGGAGGGCGATGTTGTAATAAGTGTGCGTGTGTGTGTGATGCATGTCTTCTAACCCCACGTCTTTCTCCCTTTTATTTATCAGCTTATGATGGTTAGTTTAGGGCACGTTTCAATTAGCATACTTATGCTCGCATGTTTGCATCCATTTATCTGTCTCGCATGCACCGGGCTCGGCGTATCATACTAACTGCATTGTATTTCAATTCCGAGTTAAATACGTGTATCAGTTGTTGCATTTCATATACCATTTTAGAATAGCCGAGCCCATCTTAGTTGCATTTTTGCATGTGTTGTATTAGGCATTTCAGCATAGTTAGGATTCATGCATGATTTCTAATTAGCTTCTTTCTTTGGCCTGGAGTACTCGGTAAGTATTTATGCTTTAGCATCCTTGCATGTGTGTGAGTGACTGCCATGATAGTATGCTTACCATGAGGCTATTTGCTTATGTGATATAACTGTCTGAATGCCTGTGGGTGAAGATTGGGTTATTTGAATTGGAACAATTCACCAATTGAGAGTTTTAAGCCCACTTGAGAGTGGCAAAATCATGTTTTCTTAAGCCCACTTGAGGGTGACAAATCCACGTCTTAGCCTACTTGCGAGTAGCACCATCAAAGCATCTTTTAAATAAACAAACATGAAATGTTTTGTTCCAACTCAAATGATCCAGTCTATACTTGTATGTTGTGTGTGTATCACATAGTAATTCTAGGCTAATAACCGGAATAAGAGCACATAATGTTTTCAAAACTCGATATCATGGTTAGTACAGGCTGATCTTTGATCGGGCGAGCAGAGGTGCTCACAAAGTGACCTTCCCCAATCGTACCCAAGTTCCCGAGCCGAGGCAACTTTGGTGATGACGGACACGTGGCCTTAGGCACGAGTCAAGGTTTCCTAAATTCTCCCAAAATAAAATATTTAGGTGGCGACTCTATATCTGGAAAAACAGTCCATGTTTGACACTTCTTTCTAAAAATCAGTTTTTCAAAATGATTTGCCGAATTTGGACTCTTTGATAATTCATCGGTCTTGTATTGCACTCTGCGAGATTAGATACAAGACCGTGACATTGAGTCCGAACTGTAGTAAGCCCAAATGAACAAAACGGGATTTTCCCAGGACGTTCGGGACGTCTACAGGGGGTCGAGCGCTCGTCGAGCGTGAATTTCATGCATCCAGTACTTTTGCAGTCTGCTCAAGCAAGGAAAGTCACGCTCGAGCGTAGCTCTTTTGTTTGCATGTCCGCTCGAGTGAGACCCCTGTTTCAGCAAAAAATTTGAAAGGTGTTTTAAAGTGCATCTTTACATCCTCATTTCATCCTAGGCATTCCTAGGCCTAGTTTAAGGCATCTTAATGAGGATAATGCTATAAAACCACACCGAGTCAAGATAGGGGCTAAGTTATTGTTTTCCAAACGTGCAACTTAGTGTGTGTTCATCCTGTAACTGTGTAGGGTTGGCATCTGAGGACGCTAACTAGCCTATCTGTAGCCCAAAACTCTGTGAGTAACAATGTTGTAAAGATATATTCAATCATGAATATTTTCTGAACGACCAACTGTACTGCTTTTTGAAATGATATTTCTTACTGAATGAATGTTTGTCCTATTTGCGAACTGTATTCATAGCATCCATAGCAATTTACTGTTACTGTACTGTTACTGCTACTGTTGCAGAGATCTCTGTCAGTTCCCATGTTGGAACCACTATTGTTTACTGATATGATGGCCATCAACTGACTGTTCTGTTTGTTAAGACCTACTGTACTGTTTTGCTATGGAATGTACCACATATATGACTACTATGACTGAATGACTGATATACTGTTATAACTGACTGTTTTAAATACTGAAAGGACATTCATTCTTAACATCTTTACGCATATGTTATTCACTGGACTTTAGCTCACTGTTTATATATATATGTAGGTGTCCAGGTACCGGACCGGAGCTAGGAGCGTCGGGTTAGCTCTTGTTTTGTCAAGCCAACCATTGTGCCTCACTGCGAGGTTCCAAGTGCTGCCAAGCCAAGGCTGCTTTAGGGTGTTTTAGATTCCCCCTTTCTATTTCTGTTTTGTATAGACTGTATGAGACTAGCACTGTACTGTTATGGTAGGGATTTGGTCCCTAACCTGAATGTCTGCATAAGTTGTATGTATATACTGTTCTGGTTATGATTGTGAATATGTTCAGAAAAGTCTTTTTGCATACAGACTGTCACAGCTCATTAGACATCTTTCATTTACTGTTTTGGCTTCCGCCACCTATCAGACATCTTGTTATTCTTTAGCAGCCTTGGTAATCACGGATTCTTGGCGATTCTGATGCTAACGCATAGGGGCGAGTTTAGATCGTGACAGAGTGGTATCAGAGCGATATCAAACCACGAGTTATACCACACACACGTGTCCAAATGAGCTATAGGATGTCCTGGAAAAGTGAATAGGGCATTGCATGAGCATTGAAAAGTGTGTGTGTGGCCATGACATGAATATATGTGTTAATGTGTTAATATGTTTAAAGTATGCAACTATCTATGTTTATTATTGCGATAATTGCCTATAGTGAAATGGAGAATGCAAGAACTACTGATGAAACTGAATCATCTGACGCCAGAATGGCGAGATTAGAAAGAACAATTGAACTGCTAACTGAGACCTTAAGGCAACAACAGAACCAACAGCCCCCACCTCCTCCAGTACAGCCGGAACCGAATGTGAATGATGACATAATTGCTCTAACACAGAAGTTCAGCAAAATGAAACCACCATCCTTTAAGGGAGGCCTTGAACCGTTAAAGGCCGAAACATGGGTCCTAGAGACCGAGAAATTGTTTGAAGTCTTTCCGTGTTCTGAAGCACACAAAGTGCTACTGGCTACCTTCACCTTACAAGAAGAAGCCAGACAATGGTGGATGCTTGTCCGTGACACCGACACTGTTATGACTTGGGCTCAGTTTAAGGAAGGCTTCTTTGAGAAATATTTTCCTCAGTGTGTCAGGGATCGAAAAGTAACTGAATTTGAGCAATTGAAACAAGGTACAATGTCAGTGGCAGAGTATGAATCAAAGTTTACCGAACTCGCCAGATATGCACCACACATGGTGGACACTGATTACAAAAAGACCAGGAAGTTTGAAGGTGGCCTTAATGTTGAAATACTTGACAGGATAAATGTTCTGAAGTTACTAAAATATGTAGATGTTCTTGACCGAGCAATAATGGCCGAGTCAAACATCGAGGCATTAAAACAAACTGAAATACTAGCGACTGAATGGCACAGTAAGAGACGGGGTTTTAAATTCAAGAAAGGCCAGAATAGCCCATTGAACAAAAAGCAAAATACGTGGTCAATAACCAGTCCCAGTCAGGGAAATAGTTCCATACCGCCCTGTTCTAAATGTGGTAAGAGGCATAAAGGGATTTGTTATAAAATTTCAAGTGTTTGTTACAAGTGTGGCAAGATGGGCTACATGGTCAAAGATTGCCCTTCTGCTCCTCAGGGCAATAGTAAAGCTGCAGCCAGCGCCGCAGCATCAACTGTTGCACCGAAACCAAACCCCAAAGCTACTGGAAAAGAGCCTATGAGGCAAGGCCGAGTGTTCGCCCTTGTACCAGGAGATGTACAGAATACCGAGACCGTTGTGTCAGGTATACTCTCAATTTGTACTCAAAATGCTTATGTTCTGATTGATTCGGGATCTACACATTCATATGTATTGCATGCTTTTTCGCGAAAATTAAATAGACCGCTGGAACCTATGAACTATCTGTTAGCTGTATCTTCACCCGTTGGGGGATCCATGACTTGTACTTATATGTACCCTGCATGTGAGATTATTGTTGGAGATGCGCATTTGTATATTGATTTACTGCCGTTGAACATTGACCATTTTGATGTAATATTGGGAATGGACTAGTTAACAAAATATCATGCTACCATAGACTGTATAACAAAACAAGTTGTTTTCCGTTCACCTGGACTGCCTAAATTTGTGTTTAACGGAGTTGGAGTAGTACCTCCCCCATATCTGATTTCATCCATGAAAGCTTTTAAACTGATTAAAAAGGGGTGTAAAGGGTATATGTGTTGTGTATTGACTGTACCTACTGATGCTAAAACTGATGTGAACAGTATTCCTATAGTTAGAGAATTCCCAGATGTTTTTCCAGATGATTTGCTAGGGGATTTGATTGATAGGGAGATTGAATTCACCATTGATATGATTCCGAGTACACAGCCAGTATCTAAAGCTCCTTACAAAATGGCACCAACTGAATTGAAAGAATTGAAAGTTCAGCTGCAAGAACTGTTAGATAAGAAGTTCATCGGGCCCAGTACTTCACCGTGGGGCGCTCCAGTTTTGTTTGTGAAAAAGAAAGACGACTCACTGAGACTTTGCATTGACTACCGTGAACCGAATAAGGTAACAGTGAAAAACAAATATCCATTGCCTCGAATTGATGATTTATTTGACTAGTTACAGGGTGCCCAAGTGTTCTCCAAAATTGACCTTAGATCTGAATACCACCAGTTGAAAGTCAAGATAGGGACATTGAAAAGACTGCCTTTCGAACGAGGTACAGACATTATGAATTCTTAGTTATGCCTTTCGGAGTTACCAATTCACCTGCTGCATTTATGGACCTTATGAACAGAATTTTCAAACCATACCTTGATGAATTTGTAGTTGTTTTCATAGATGACATTTTAATTCATTCCAAAAGCACAGAAGAACATGAACATCATTTGAGAACTGCCCTACAGACCCTAAGAGAACAGAAAATGTATGCTAAACTGACAAAATGTGAATTTTGGCTTGACAATGTTATGTTATTGGGACATGTAATCAGTAAGGATGGAATTTCAGTTGATTCGCAGAAAATTGAAGCAATAGTGAATTGACCTAGACCAACAAATGTTACCGAAGTCCGAAGTTTTCTAGGCTTAGCCGGGTATTACAAAAGGTTTGTCAAAGACTTCTCCAAAATTGCCCTACCACTGACTCAATTGACTCAAAAGGGGATATCATTTGACTAGACCGATTAGAGAGAATCAACTTTTCAAGAGTTAAAGACTCGACTTGTGACTGCACCGATTCTTACCCTACCCTCAGGTACGGATGGTTTTACCATATTTAGTGATGCTTTTTATAAAGGTTTGGGATGTGTTTTAAAGCAGAATGGTAAAGTGATTGCGTATGCTTCCCAACAACTGAGACCGCATGAAAAGAATTACCCGACCCATGACTTGGAACTTGCTGCAGTAGTGTTTGCACTGAAAATCTGGCGTCGCTACCTTTATGGGGCGACATGTGAAGTGTATATAGATCACAAGAGCTTGAAATATTTCTTCACACAGAAAGAATTGTACATAAGGCAGCAGAGATGGTTAGAACTGATAAAAGATTATGACTTGCAAATTTTGTACCATCCGAGGAAAGCTAACACCTTTGCCGATGCACTGAGTCAGAAATCGATTGGAAATTTAACCTGTTTACTCACCGGACAAAAAGAATTGCTAGGTGACCTTGAAAAATTTGAAGTTGAGATTGTTTTGCACGAACAAGATGGAACCTTAGCCGCTATTTCTGCTCAACCGGCACTGATTGAGGAAATTAAAGAGAAACAGCAACATGATGACTTTTTGAAAAAGATCATTGATGAACAGGAGTCCAAACCGAGGCCGGACTTTAAATTTGAGAACAATGTGTTGAAATTCCAGGGAAGGTTATGTGTACCGAGTGATTCTGAACTGAAAAGGCGAATTCTGCAAGAGGACCACAATTCAAAACTGTCTATTCATCCAAGAAATACGAAAATGTACCAAGACTTGAAAATGAATTTCTGGTGGCCGGGAATGAAGAAAGAAATTGCTGATTTTGTATCGAAATGTCTTCATTGCCAACAAGTCAAAGCCAAACATCAACGACCCGCAGGCTTACTGCAACCCTTACCAATACCGGAGTGGAAATGGAAACATGTCATTATAGATTTTATTGTTGGTTTACCTCGCTCCAGTAAAGGTATGGACTCAATTTGGGTTATTATTGAGAGACTGACTAAATCTGCTCACTTCTTACCTGTCAAAACAATTTATAATGCGGACAAATTGGCCATAATTTATATTGATGAGATTGTTAGATTGCATGGAGTGCCTGTATCCATTGTTTCTGATAGGGACTCGAAGTTTACATCAAGATTTTGGCAAAGTCTACAAACTGCATTGGGTACTGAACTGAGACTGAGTAGTGCATACCATCCTCAGACAGATGGCCAGTTAGAAAGAACCATCCAGACTCTGGAAGATTTACTGTGGATGTGTGTTCTTGATTTCCAGGGAAATTGGGAAAGTCATCTACCTTTAGCTGAATTTGCCTACAATAACAGCTTTCATTCGAGTATTGGCATGGCGCCTTTCGAGGCTTTGTATAGCAGGAAATGTCGATCTCCTATTTGCTGGGCAGAAGTTGGAGATGGGCCTTTGCTTGGGCCCAAAATTGTACATGAAACCACTGAAAAAGTGAAACTGCTGAAAAAGTGAAACTGATTCAACAGAGACTGAAAATCGCACAAAGCCGACAGAAAAGTTATGCGGATATTCGAAGGCGAGACAGAGAGTACGAAGTGGGTAATCATGTTTTTGTTAAAGTGACATCGATGAAAGGGCAGACCAGTTTTGGGGTTAAAGGCAAGTTAGCGCCGAGATATGTCGGACCGTACGAGATTGTTGAAAAGATTAATCCGGTGGCGTATCAAGTAGCGCTTCCTCCTCAAATGGAGCATATGCATAACGTGTTCCATATTTCTATGTTGAGGGACTATCTTCAGGATCCCTTCCATGTGATTGAGCCTACACGTATGGTATTGAGTGATGACTACACTTATGAAGAACGACCTATTCAGATTGTAAACCGACGGATCAAGAAGTTAAGGAACAAAGAAATTCCGTTAGTGAAAGTTGATTGGCAAAACCATGGTGGCATATATGCCACTTGCGAAAGGGAAGACGATATGATTAAGAGATATCCTGAAATGTTCCCTCTAGATCCGGTATTCTTCCAAAGTGAAGATAATTCAAGTTTGGAGGACCAAACTCTTTGTAAGGAGGGGAGACTGTGACAACCCTCACCACTGTTTACTGATAATACCACTAATTACTGCTAAACTGTGACTGAACATGATTAAGTAATTGATTTGACTAACATTCTGAACTGATTAATTGAGTGTATTAGTTTAAACGCATTTCTATCTGTTTGACTGTTAATTAATCTGTTCATGTTTTAAGTGTCGAATTGTGAATTGAAGGCCTTATCGGCGGCCGAATCTGAAATTGATTAGTATTTCATGTTAATTAGAATTTATGTGATTTTATGGTATGTTTAGTTGAAATTTGATTTGATATGATTAAATTGGATTAAATAAGCTAAATTACATTAGTTGGACTTATCTACCATTTTGCCACTTAGTGGGCCACCACCTAAGACAACGTTGAAGCTTACTACATTTGATCACACATCACTCTTCAACCATATTGAGGCCATTTCGAGAGAGAGTGTGAGAATAGGGAGAATTGGTTTCAACTAGGAGATTACTTGGAGAATTAGCAGATTTGAAGGAATTTGCACAAATTGAGCTTCCATTCTTGAAATTGAGGACCTAAGGTAGGAGAATCATCTTCTTGAACTTGTATTTAAGTTGTACCTTGCATGTTTCATGGAAGTGTGGTGATTAGAGTCTAGAATTGGTTCAAAATGTTGAATTGAAGCTTAAATCATGCATGCATGTACATATTCTAGCATTTTGAGGTTGTTTTCATGGAAATCCTCACATGCATGTCCATATTCTAGCTTTGGGCCATGAATTTAGCATGTTTTTGGAAGGATTGACTCATTTGTTCTTGTATTAAAAGCTTTGAAGTTGATTAAATTCATGCATGTTGCATGTACATCATGTTCTTGAAGTTTTGTTTGGAAATGGGTTCAATTGAACTACCTTTGGGCTTTGATTTTGCAAATTGATCTCTGAAACATGTCATATTATGAGTTTTAAAGTGTTTTCCAGAAAATTAGCCCAAAAGGATCGAATTTGATGCTTTAAATGTTGAATTTCATGCTTGGAGACAAATCTGGAAATTCTAGATTTTAGATCTACTTCGGCGTACACTCACGAGTTCATGCATCCGCTCAGCGAAGTAATGTCTTTCGGCGTGAAATGCGTGTATCCAGTACTTTGCATGTGTTTACAGTCCACTCGAGCAAGGAAATGCACGCTCGAGCGAAGACTTGTGTCTCACGCTCGAGCGGGGGTCGAGCGCCCGTCGAGCGTGAATTTCATGCATCCAGTACTTTTGTAGTCCGCTCGAGCGAGGAAAGTCACGCTCGAGCGTAGCTCTTTTGTCTGCATGTCCGCTTGAGCGGGACCCCTGTTTTAGCAAAAAATTTGAAAAGTGTTTTAAAGTGCATCTTTGCATCCTTATTCCACCCTAGGCATTCCTAGGCCTAGTTTAAGGCATCTTAATGAGAATAATGCTATAGAACCACACCGAGTCAAGATAAGGACTAAGTTATTGTTTCCCAAACGTGCAACTTAGTGTGTGTTCATCCTGTAACTGTGTAGGGTTGGCATCCGAGGTCGCTCACTAGCCTATCTATAGCCCAGAACTCTGTGAGTTACAATGTTGTAAAGATATATTCAATCATGAATATTTTTTGAACGACCAACTGTACTGCTTTCTGAAATGATATTTCTTACTAAATGAATGTTTGTCCTATTTGCGAACTGTATTCGTGGCATCCATAGCAATTTCTTTATTCAGATTGTTACCGCCATCTTTACAGAGAACTCTGTCGGTTCCCATATTGGAACCACTACTGTTTACTGATATGATGGCCATCAACCCATCGTCATCTGTTAAGACCCTCTTGCATCTTGTTTTGCTATGGGATGTACCACATATGACTGCTATGACTGAATGACTGATATACTGTTATAACTGACTGTTTTAAATACTGAAAGGACATTCATTCTTAACCTCTTTACGCACATGTTATTCACTGAGCTTTAGCTCACTATTTATATATATATATATATATATCTAGGAGCGTCGGGTTAGCTCTTGTTTTGTCAAGCCAACCATTGTGCCTCACTGCGAGGTTCCAAGTGCTGCCAAGCCAAGGCTGCTTTGGGGTGTTTTAGATTCCCCTTTTATGTTTCTGTTTTGTATAGACTGTATGAGACTGGCACTATACTGTTATGGTCGGGATTTGGTCCCTAACCTGAATGTCTATATAAGTTGTATGTATATACTGTTCTAGTTATGATTGTGAATATGTTCAGAAAAGTCTTTTTGCATACAGACTGTCACAACTCATTGGACATCTTTCATTTATCGCTTTTGGCTTCCATTACATACTACGTATTCTTGTTATTCTTTATTAGCGGGGCCTTCGGTAATCATGGATTACTGGCCGGTTACGGTGCTAAACCCATAGAGGCGGGTTTGGATCGTGACATGCATGCATGAATGGACTCTTAATTTAACACATTAAGCTAATTCTTGGCTCAAATCACTAATCTTTCCATGAACCATGCAAGTAACAAATCAAATTCATAATCAAGATGGTAAATTCCCTACCTTAGGTCTAGAATTCTAAGTATGGAAGCTCAATTTTGCAAAACCTCTTCAAATCTTCTAAGTTCAAGCAAGGTTTCTAGTTGAATTCAATTCTTTCCTCACACTCCCTTTCTCTCACGGTTTTGGGTCAAGGAGATGAAGTGAAGAAAGATGCTAAACAATGTAAAGGGTGAGAGAAGTAGTGGCCTAGCATAATCCACTCAATGGCAAAAGTGTAGTAAATGCAAACTAATGTGGTTTAACTTTATTTAATCTAATTTAATCATTCCAAATTGAATTTTAATTAAACCTACCATAAAATCACATAAATCCTAATTAGCATACAACACTAATCAGTTTCTGATTCGGTCGCCAATAAGGTGTTCAATTCGCAATTCAAAATAAAAACACGAACAAATCGTTCAGAAGTCAAACAGATAGAAATGCATTTAAAACAATACACTCAAACAAACAATCTAGGATTTCACTCTAATCATTCACTTATCATGCTCAATTACAGTTTAGCACTAATCAGAGGTGAGGGTTGTCACAGTCTTCCCTCCTTAAAAGAGTTTGGTCTTCCAAACTCGAATTACCTTCATTTTGAAAGAATACTGAATTCAGGGGGAATAATTCAGGATATCTTTTCATCATATCGTCTTCCCTTTCCCAAGTGGCATAAATGCCACCATGGTTTTGCCAGTCCACCTTCACTAGCGGGATTTCTTTATTTCTCAACTTCTTGATTCGTCGGTTTACAATCTGAATAGGCCGTTCTTCATAAATGTAGTCATCACTTAGCACTACACGGGTAGGCTTAATAACATGGAAGGGATCTCGAAGATAATCCCTCAACATTGAAATATGGAAGACATTATGCATATGCTCCATTTCAAGAGGAAGCGCTACTTGATACGCCACCGGATTAATCTTTTCAATGATTTCATACGGCCCAACATATCTCTGGGCTAGCTTACCCTTAGCCCCAAACTGAGTCTGCCTTTTTGTTGGTGTCACTTTAACAAAAACATGATCACCCATTTCATATTCCCTGTCTCGCCTTCGGACATCCGCATAACTTTTCTATCGGCTTTGTGCAATTTTCAGTCTTTGTTGAATCAGTTTCACCTTTTCTGTGGTCTCATGTACAATTTCGGGCCCAAGCAAAGGCCCATCTCCAACTTTTGCCCAGCAAATAGGAGATCGGCATTTTCTGCCATATAAAGCCTCGAAAGGCGCCATACCAATGCTCGAGTGAAAACTGTTGTTGTAGGCAAATTCAGCTAACGATAAATGACTTTCCCAATTTCCTTGGCAATCAAGAACACACATATGCAGTAAGTCTTCCAGAGTCTGGATTGTTCTTTCTGACTGGCCATCTGTCTGAGGATGGTATGCACTACTCAACCTCAGTTCGGTACCCAACGCTATTTGCAGACTTTGCTAGAATCTCGATGTGAACTTCGAGTCCCTATCAGAAACAATAGATACAGGCACTCCATGCAATCTGACAACCTCATCAATATAAATTGTAGTCAATTTGTCCACATTGTAAATTGTTTTGACAAGTAAGAAGTGAGTAGATTTAGTCAATCGATCAATAATAACCCAAATTGAATCCATACCTTTACTGGAGTGAGGTAAACCAACAATGAAATCCATAGTAATATGCTCTCATTTCCACTCCGGTATTGGTAAGGGTTGAAGTAAGCCTGTGGGTCATTGATGCTCAGCTTTGACTTGTTGGCAGTATAGACATTTCGACACAAAGTCGGCGATCTCTTTTTTCATTCCCGGCCACCAGAAATTAAGTTTCAAGTCTTTATACATTTTTGTATTTCCTGGGCGGATGGAGAGTTTTGAATTGTGGCCTTCTTGCAAAATTCGCCTTTTTAGTTTAGAATCATTTGGTACACACAACCTTTCCTGGAATTTCAATACATTGTTTTCAAATTTAAAGTCTGGCCTCAGTTTGGATTCTCGTTCATCAATGACCTTTCTCAAAAAGTCATCTTGTTTTTGTTTCTCTTTAATCTCTTCAATAAGAGCCGGCTGAGCAGGAATAGCAGCCAATGTTCCACCTTGTTCACGCAAAACAATCTCAACTTCAGATTTCTCAAGATCACATAATAGTTCTTTCTGTCCGGTAAGTAAATAGGCCAAATTCCCAATTGATTTCTGACTCAGTGCATCGGCAACGGTGTTAGCTTTTCCTGGATGGTACAAGATTTGCAAGTCATAGTCTTTTATCAGTTCTAACCATCTCTGCTGCCTCATGTTCAACTCTTTCTATGTAAAGAAATATTTTAAGCTCTTGTGATCTATGTACACTTCACATGTTGCCCCATAAAGGTAGTCCAAATTTTCAATGCAAATACCACTGCGACAAGTTCTAAGTCATGAGTTGGGTAATTCTTTTCATATGGTCTCAGTTGTTGGGAAACATACGCGATCACTTTACCATTTTGCATTAATACACATCCCAAACCCTTATAAGAAGCATCACTGAAAATAGTAAATCCGTCCGTACATGAGGGTAGGGTAAGAATCGGTGCAATCACAAGTCGAGTCTTTAACTCTTGGAAGGCTAATTCTCTCTGATCGGTCCAGTCAAATGATATCCCCTTTTGAGTCAATTTAGTCAATAGTAGAGCGATTTTGGAGAAATCTTTCACAAACCTTCTGTAGTACCTGGCTAAGCCTAAGAAACTTCGAACTTCAATAACATTAGTCGGTCTGGGCCAATTCACCATTGCTTCAATCTTCTGTGGGTCAACTGAGATGTCATCCTTACTAATCACATGCCACAAAAATATCACATTATCAAGCCAAAATTCACACTTTGTCAATTTTGCATACAGTTTCTGTTCTCTTAAGGTCTGTAAGGCAATGTTCAAATGACGTTCATGTTCTTCCTTACTCTTGGAATAAATCAAAATGTCATCTATAAAAACAACCACGAATTCATCGAGGAATGGTTTGAAAATTTTGTTCATAAGGTCCAGAAATGCAGCAGGTGCATTAGTAACTCCGAAAGGCATAACAAGAAATTCATAATATTCGTACCTCGTTTGAAATGTAGTCTTTTCAATGTCCTCTGTTTTGACTTTCAGCTGGTGATATCCGGATCTAAGGTCAATCTTGGAGAAGACTTGAGCACCCTGTAACTGGTCAAATAAGGCATCAATACGAGGCAATCGATATTTGTTTTTCACTGTTACCTTGTTCAGTTCACGGTAGTCAATGTAGAGTCTTAGCAAGCCGTCTTTCTTTTTTACAAATAAAACTGGTGCGCCCTACGGTGAAGTACTAGGCCTGATGAACTTCTTATCCAACAATTCTTGCAGCTAAATTTTCAATTTTTTCAGTTCAGTAGGTGTCATTCTATACGGAGCTTTGGAAACTGGCTGTGTACCCGGTAATACTTCAATAGTGAACTCAATGTCCCTATCAATCAAATCCCCTGGCAAATCATCTGGAAAAAAATCTGAAAATTCTCTGACTATAGGAATACTATCCACATTAGCCTTAGTATTAGTAGGTACAGTCAATATGCAACATAAATACCCTTTACACCCCTTCTTGATTAATTTGAATGCTTTCATAGACGAAATCAGATATGGGGGAGGTACTACACCAACTTCGTTAAACACAAATTCAGGTAAACCAAGTGGACAAAAAATAACTTGTTTCGTTACACAAAGTCTATGGTAGCATGATATTTTGTTAACCAGTCCATTCCCAAAATAACATCGAAATGATCAATGTTCAGAGGCAGTAAATCAATATACAAATGTACATCCCCGACAATAATCTCACATGCAGAATACACATAAGCACAAGTCATGGATCCCCCAGCGGGTGAAGATACAGCTAACAAATAGTTCATGGGTTCCAGTGGTCTATTTAATTTTCGTGAAAAAGCATGCCAGACAAACGAATATGTAGACCCCGAATCAATCAGAATATATGCATTTTGAGCACAAATTAAGAGTATACCTGACACAATTGTCTCGGTGTTCTGCACATCTCCCAGTATAAGTGCAAACACCCGGCCTTGCCTTAAAGGCTCTTTTCCAGTAGCTTTGGGATTAGGTTTTGGTGTAGCAGTTGATGTTGCGGCACTAGCTGCAGCTTTACTATTGCCTTGAGAAGTGGAAGGGCAATCTTTGACCATGTGGGCCACCTTGCCACACCTGTAACAAGCACCAAAAATTTTATAGCAAACCCCCTTATGCTTTTTTCCACATTCGGAGTAGGGTGGTATGGAACCACTTCCCTGACTAGAACTGTTTGTTAACCCTGTGTTCTGCTTTTTATTCAATGAACTGTTCCGGCCTTTCTTAAACTTAAAGCCCTGTCTCTTATCGTGCCACTCAGTCGCTGGTGTTTCAGTTTGTTTTAATGCTTCGATATTCGACTCAGCTATTATTGCTCGGTCAAGGACATCCACATATTTAAGCAGTTTCAAGACATTGATTCGATCAAGTATTTCTACATTGAACCCACCTTCAAACTTCCTGGTCTTTTTATAATCAGTGTCCACCATATGTAGTGCATATCTGGCGAGTTCAGTAAATTTAGATTCATACTCTGCTACTGACATAGTACCTTGTTTCAGCTGTTCAAATTCAGTTACCTTGCGATCCCTGACACACTGAAGGAAATATTTTTCAAAGAAGGCTTCTTTAAATTGAGCCCAAGTCATAGCATTACTGGTGTCACAAATGAGCATCCACCACCGTCTAGCCTCTTCTTGTAAAGTGAAGGTCACCAGTAACACCTTGTGTGCTTCAGAACACGGGAATACTTCAAATAATTTTTCAGTTTCTAGAACCCATGCTTCGGCCTTTAGTGGTTCAAGGCCTCCTTGGAATGATGGTGGTTTCATTTTGCTAAACTTCTGTGTCAAGGCAATTATATCATCATTAACATTTGGTTCTGGCTGTACTGGAGGAGGTGGGAACTGTTGGTTCTGTTGTTGTCTTAGGGCCTCAGTCAACAGTTCAACAGTTCTTTCTAACCTTGTCATTCTTGCCTCAAATGATTCAGATTCATCGCCATTTCTTACATTCTCCATTTCACTATAAGCAATATGGTAATAATAAACATAGGAAGTTGCTGACTTAAGCACATTAGCACAAAGATTCATATCGTGGCCACACACTTTTTCATGCTCATGCAATGCCCTAATTACTTTTCTAGGACATCCTATCGCTCATCTAGACACATGTATGCAGTATAACTCGTGCTTGGTATCGCTCTTATACCACTTTGTCACGACCCCAAACCCGCCCCTTTGGGTTTAGACGCAACCGCCAAGAATCCGAGACTATCAAGGCCTGCTAATAAGAATGAGTGAATCTGAGTAGGGGCGGAAGCCAAATAGTAAATGAAAAATATCCAATGAGATGTGACAATCTGAATGCAAAAAAACTTTATATAAACAAGTCACATTTATACCAAAACATATAAACAAACATCATATACATAATCATCCAGGTCAGGGACCTAATCCCTTCATCGTAACTGTACAGTCAAGTCCTAAACACTAATTACAGATCAGAGACAAAAAGGGTGAAACTGAGGCATCCCAAAACAACCTTAGCTTAAACGGACTTGGGACCTCGAAGTGAGGCACAAAGGTTGGCTTAACAAACCGGGAGCTTAACTTGACGCTCCTAGCTTCAGTCCGGTGCTTGGATACCTATATATAAATATAAACAGTGAGCTAAAGCCCAGTGAATAACATATGCGTAAAGGGGTTAAGAATGAATATTCTTTCATTAATTAAAACAGTTAATTGTATCAGTAAATTAGTTGTTCAATCAATGGCTCATATTTCATGCCATAACAATTATTTAGAAACCATAATAGTCATATATGGTATATCCAATAGCAAAACAGTTCAATAGGTCTTCACAGATCGAACAGTCAGTTGATGGCCATCAGATAGTAAACAGTAGTGGTTCCAAACATTGGAGCCGACAGAGATCTCTGAATAAAGATGGCGAATAAAGAATAAAGAAGTTGCTATGGATGCCACAAGTACAGTTTACAAATAGGACAAACATTCATTCAGTAAACAATGTCATTTCAGGAAGCAGTACAGTCGATCATTCATAAAATAATCATAATTGAACATATCTTTACGACATCGTTACTCACAGAGTACTGGGCTATAGGCGAGCTAATAAACGTCCTCGGATGCCAACCCTACACAATTGTAGAATGAACACACACTAAGTTACACACTTGGGATTAATGACTTAGCCCCTAAACTTGACTTGATGTGGTTCTCTAACATTATCCTTATTAAGATGCCTAAAACTTGACCTAGGAATGCTTAGGGTGAAATAAGGATGTAAAGATGTACTTTAAAACACTTTTCAAAATTTGCTGAAACAGGGGTCTACGCTCGAGCGTGGCTTCCTACGCTCGAGCGTGGCTTCCTACGCTCAAGCGGACATGTAGACAATGAAACTCAGCTCGAGCGTGACTTTCTTCGATCAAGCGAGCTCGATCGAGCGGGCTGCAAACTCAAGAAAAGTACTGGTTGCATGATATTCACGCTCGACCTCTGCTCAAGCGTGAGACTCAGGTCCTCGCTCGAGCGTGAATTATCTCGCTCGAGTGGACTGCAAAACACATGAACTTTTGGGCATATGCATTTCACGCTCGAGCATTACTTTATACGCTCGAGCGGAAGTGCATGTACTCAGAGTGTACGCTCTAGCGTGGATTAAAAATCTGGAATTTCCAAATTGATCCCCAAGCACAAAAACTCAACCTTAAAAGCTTCAAACTCGGTTCTTTTGGGCTAATTTTTTGGAAAACACTTGAAAACTCATACTACAACATGTTCCAAAGATCAATTTATGAAATCAAGCCCAAAGGTGTGATAATGGAACACAATTTTGAATGAAACTTCAAGAACATGATGTAAATATAACATGCATGTGTTCACTTGAACTCAAAGCTTCTAACACATGATCAAATGAGTCAATCCCTCCAAAAACATGATGAATTCTTAAACTACAACTAAAATATGAACTTACATGTAAGAATTTCCATGAAAACGACCTCAAAATCCCATGATATGGATATGCATGCATGAATGGACTCTTAATTTAACACATTAAGCTAATTCTTGGCTCAAATCACTAATCTTTCCATGAACCATGCAAGTAACAACTCAAATTCATAATCAAGAGGTGAATTCTCTACCTTAGGTCTAAAATTCCAAGTATGGAAGCTCAATTTTGCAAAATCTCTTCAAATCTTCTAAGTTCAAGCAAAGTTTCTAATTGAATTCAATTCTTTCCTCACACTCCCTCTCTCTTATGGCTTTGGGTCAAGGAGATGAAGTGAAGAAAGATGCTAAACAATGTAAAGGGTGAGAAAAGTAGTGGCCTAGCATAATCCACTCAATGGCAAAAGTGTAGTAAATGCAAACTAATGTGGTTTAACTTTATTTAATCTAATTTAATCATTCCAAATTGAATTTTAATTAAACTTACCATAAAATCACATAAATCCTAATTAGCATATAACACTAATCAGTTTCTGATTCGGTCGCCAATAAGGCTTTCAATTCGCAATTCGAAATAAAAACACGAATAGATCGTTCAGAAGTCAAACAGATAGAAATGCATTTAAAACAATACACTCAAACAAACAATCTAGGATTTCACTCTAATCTTTCACTTATCATGCTCAATCACAGTTTAACATTAATCAAAGGTGACGGTTATCACAACTTGCCCAGCTAGAGCAGGAAAGCGCATGACTTGGTGATAAGTCGACACTACTGCTTACATGGCGTGCAACTAGCCTCTTTCCAAGATCAAGTTGTAGGTTGATGGGATCTTCAGCACCAAAAACTTGTTTTGTGATTAACCTGGCCTTAACTAGCAATATGATCTTTCTGATCGGCCATTCTGGTTGAGAGTTAAAGCTAACCAAAGGAGACGTCGTTGGAGCCAGGTCTTTGTCCTTCAACTTCATTTGTTTGAACGCATCGTAGTACATGATCTCGACCGAACTCCCCTGGTCAATCAATATCCTTTTGATGTCGAAGTCTTTGACACGAAGAGTTGTAACTAAGGCGTCATTATGAGGCCTTTTAAATTCTTTCCAAGTCTTTGCTTGAAAAAGTTAAGACGTCTTTTATCTCGATCTTCCCTTTCTTCACGGCGGGCTGAATAGAGAGCACTTCCCTCATGTAAGGTCCCGATGTCCCACATTGGGAATAAAGGGGAAGTTCTTGGGCTGTAAAAGTAAAAACTTAGACCCTTATATAGCATCAAGGCCTTTTCCTAGGTGGTGAAATCCCTAACAGAACTCCCTAGTTAAGCGTGCTTAGGTTAGAGTAGTTCTGGGATGGGTGACCCACTGGGAAGAACAAATCCGTGTGGGTATGGCCCAAAGCGAACAATATTGATAACATATGAACGGTTGGAGCATTACACCTCATGTGCTTGGCCTTCTTGATCATCCTCCTTAGCTCGCAAACCCGCGCTGGTTCGATGATGCCATAAATAACATTGATTACTCCTTAGGGAGATACATCCAGGACGGCAAGGCCATTTGGCTCGGCCTGCCCTTGTGGGGCGGCCCTCATACCTCCGTCAATGTACTAATCCAAGTGTCCAGCCGCAACCAGTTCCTCCAAGTGTTGTTTGAGCAACATGCTGTCCTCTATTCGGTACCCCCTTTCTTCATGGAAGGTGCAGCGGTACCTCGAGTTGAAGCCCCTTTGCGTGTCTCCCAATTTGGCTGGTTAACGCATGTATGGCTCACCTCAGATTTCACTAAAGATGCGATAAATTAGGATCTTAAAGACAGTGGTGATGCCGGTTCGTGCTTTCAACTTCCTCTTGGCATCTTCTTCTTGGCATCTTCCTCTTCGCTATAAGAAGCATTAGCTCGGTCATTTTTGAGACTTTTGTTTCTATCATTGCATTTTGAACTGCGATGTTGGTCTCTAGCTCGGTTATTAGGATGGTTATCTTCCTGCCCCACCGAGTGAACCTTCCCAGCCACCAAGTTTAAAAACAAAAAAAATGAAAACCCTTACCAAAATAGTAATACTAAGCACTCAAAAAAATGTTTTCAAAATAAGATGTGTGAATCAATTTTATTATAAGTATAGTTCACACTACACCAAGTTTGAATAAACATCGTATGCTTCAATTTTGAAATATTTTCTTAAAAAGGTAACTTTTTCGCAACAAAATTTTTCACATGTGAACATGACATTACATCCTAGCATGAATGTTGGAAGTGCATGAGTAAAAGTCTAATGATTTATGCAAACTGAAAAGAAAAAAAAAAAAAAAAAGGGTCTGAAAAGTTCATGGACGTGGGACTTTAATTTTTAAAACATTGTTGGGCCAGGCCCTTTGTTACCGCCAAAGTGTGGGCCCCGTTTGTGATCCTAATTGGGCCTTTTGTTACAACCAAAACCCCGCTGAGAAAGCATAATGACCAAAAAAAAAAAATTTTACTAGAGCACAACTTAGGAGGGCTTGATTCTTGCAATCTGAACCCAACTCGTATAATTTTAAAATTGGACGACATATATTGAAACACAAGTTTAGGCTGGGCTTAAATTTTTCAACCTAAATAAAATTTTAAACTGGATATGGAAAAAGATTTCAGACAATCTGACCATAGAATCTCGGATTAATATCACAAGTTATGACATTTTCATGTTCTTTCAAAATCAAAAATAACTTTATTGATAAAAAGTGCAGTATAATCAGCCTGACATATAAGTTAATCAACCAAAAAGAGTAAAATAAATTAATCTAAAATTTTCAGCCAATCTTTTGTGAATAACCTAAGCTAAAAAGAGTCAAATTTGTTGCTAAAGTGGTCAGACAGGCCTTGGGTTTATGGCATTTTTTTAGGTTAAACTTCATAAAAAAATAAAATATGTTAAAATAATTAATAAGACAAAAATCACATCAAATCCATAATCATTTCTTTTTTTTTTACAAATATCAAATCTAATTATAAAAAAATTTAATCATCTTCTCAAATACAAAAATTTTAACTTATTAAAATAGTCAAAAATTAAAATAATCTATTAAAATAGTCAATTTTTCAAATGAGACCTTTATTTAGTTGGTTAACTGTAGCTAGCATCCTTGTGGAAGGGGAGGAAAAAGAAGAAAGCAAAAAAGAGAGAAAAATATCTTGTGGCATTGCAAAGAGCAATGAGAGGTGAGAGAATGAAATGGAAGGAGCATAGGAGAAATTAGTGTCGGTCACTTTTCACATGTATAAATAATACATATTATTTACGCTTCGTTTAGGATATATTATTTTAGTAATTTTTGAATTTTTTAAAAAATAATATATATAAAAAAAATAAAAGAATGATGTGATAATTTATAATAACTTTTTAATTAAAATATATAATTGACAAACGAAATCTTAACATGTATCTTGACTATATTATTGAAATATTAGCTAAATTAACAAACATTTAATACACAAAATTAATAAGTTATCGAGTAACAATCATTTTAACACAAATTTATCCTAGTACAAACTTTCCATTCGTATGGGATCGGCTAATATTTACTCAGGATCGTCTCTGGGCTAAGGCCATTGAGGCTTGTGCTTAGGGCTCCAAAAATTAGGTTCAAAAAAAGGTCTTCAAATTCATTATTTTAAACTATATCAAAAATTCAAAATGACCCAAATTTGTTTAACTAGTTTAGGCCATTTTAAAATGCCTCAAAAGTTCTATTTGACCCAATTAATAAAAGGTCCAGTTGAAAAATATTTATAAGTGTTAGTTGTTAGCCCAATTAAAAAAATAAAATATAAAATATATATATATGTCTATGGAGCCTATTTTTCTTTCTTCTCTTTTTATGGCCCAATTATGTGTTTTTTAGTGATTTTTAAATATTTTACGTAATTTTATTTATTTATTTTGTAGATACATCTAGTTTAGATACACTTAAAAACTATAATATTTGTACTTTTTTTATAAATAAAATAAATAAAAAAAAGTTGCCAAATACAAAGAATATAAAAAAATATGAATTACAAACTCAAATATTTATTTTTCAAAATTTTAAACCAATCAAGGTGATTTTTATTTTTATTTTTATGAATCAGAAATATTTTTTGTCCACAAAAAAACTGTCCTAATGCTCCTAATGCTCAAAACGAAGTCATTTTGAATAATTTTTTTTTTTTTTTTTCTCTTTTCCTTATGCTTGTTTTTTTTTTAGGGGCATTCGGGGGCTCTATTTTCGGGGCCCCTACTGCTGTTTATGAATACCTAAAAAGCTCCCAAAAATTATCCGCTTAGGGCCCGAAAACTGAGGGCGGCCCTGTATTTACTGTAACAAATTGAAGACCTACTGGACAGCACAAGTTGGTTGAACACATGCATTTGAACAAGAGACAAAGCACTGGTACATTCAATGTTGGTTGGTCTCTTTTTTTCAAATTCGGTGGGGCAGAGAATATTATTGATGAGATTCCTAGACAGACTTTAATTAATAATGTTAGGTGTTATGAAAAAAAAAATTATAAAAATAATCATAAAAATTTTATGATTTTTAAATTATACTTAAAATAAAATATCACACACTAATTAAGATAATTCAAGAATCATAAATCTTTCATAATTATTTTTATGAAATTTTTTTTTATGATTACTAACTTTTCTCAACTTTAATAGCCTTAGAATAATGGGCCAACAAATTTATCCCGAAAATAAATATATCTTTCATTTCAAAATATTAATTTTTTATTTTATTTTTTATTATCTCAAATATTAGTCTTTTTTAAAAAATTAATAAATAAAATAATATAAATTTCTTATTTTGTATTTCTTTTAAATTCATCAACAATACAAAAAGACCAATTATGACAATTGATGTTCACAAAAAAATACATTATCAAAGGGTAATTTTGAAAAATTAATATTTTTAAAATATAATAGTTATACTACTAAAAAAATTTCAGTTCCTCCAAATGGACTATTATTTTAAGATGGAGAGAGTATATAGTTAAAATTTATTTGATATATTGTGAGATCTATATATAAAAAAAATTTAAGTCACACATCAGTATTTTTGAATAAAATTTTAAATAAGAATTCTGAATTTGTAGTATCATGATAACTATAACATAAGAAGCCATGCAATGCACAGACTAAATAAATAATTAATATTAATTTTAAAATTAAATAATAACATAAAATTTATTTAAAAGTATGTAAAAATAATTTAGAATGAAATAAATTTTAACCATTTTATTAAAATATATATTACAGTTATTATGTCATTAATTGTATATTCTAAATTCACAATAAGAAATAGATGTTATAATTTAATTGGTAAAGAAGGGGAAAAAAAAATAATTAATTAAAAAAAATTATATTTATGATAAAATAAAAATAAATTTTGTTTTATAATTTTTTTAGTTTTAGTTTTTTCTATGTTAAAGTTTGTCATAAAACTTAAAAATACTTTTTAGAAATAAAATAATATATATATATATATTTTTTTTTTTGATAAAATCTTTAAAATTGGTCTGAAGACCAACCAACTCACACAAAAATTAATTAGTTAAAACTTTTAATTTTTTTATTTTAAAATTTAAATTGTCTTCAAATGAAACATACATAACACTACAATATTAAATGGGAGTATAAGCTTACTTTATATAAATGAAATAATTTACTTTTTTCTTTTTTTTTCCCGATGTAAGATTGTGTAAAATAAAAATTAACAATTGTTCGGGTAAGAAGTTTATTTCAAATTAAACAATGTCAGTAATTTAATCTTTAATTAGGTTAATTCTTTAGTTTGTTTCAAATCAAACAAATCTAACCAATATATTTTGATAAAATTACTAAGATTGCGGTTAAATCAGCGAATCAATTAAACCGAAACAGTTCAGTATAATTAGATAGGTCAAAAGACCAATCAACTTATCTAAAATTAATTAATTAAAATTTTTAAATGTTATTTTAATTTTAAAATTTTAACTATTTTGAACTGAACCATACATAATACTAAAATATTAAATAAGAGTATAAGGTTCATTTTATATAAATGAAATAACTCATTTTTTTCTTCTTTTATCGATGTGGGATATCAAGATAATTTTTTTCAAATATCATAATAATTAAATTATAATTATATATATCGAAAATAAGTATTTCTTAAATAGAATCTATATAAAATTATTTATTATAATTAAAATTAAATTTGTGTAGAATTTTATCTACAAATAAAAAAGGCATGCTGATATGAATTTTTTATAATTAAAAAAAAAGAAAGTATTTAGATTTTGCCATCTAATTAACAGAAAAATAACACTTTTAATAATATATATATATATGAGATGGCCTTCTTGGTAACTGCCAAAGCCTAACATTATTTTTATTATAGCAAAAAAGCCTGAAAGAATATGATTGGACCTAACTTTCTTGAAGGAAGAGAGAGTGCCATTGTCATATATGATATGAAGGACGTGTGTGTGTGTGTGTGTGTGTGTGTGTGTGTGTGTGTGGGTGCATCAACATGTGTGTGTGTGCGTCTGTGTGTGTGGGGTGCATCAACATGACCCACGAGGCCATTCCTTGGCCGTACTCACTTTGGAGGTATCTTCTACAATTTATTTTTTATTTAATTTTTTTTTTTTTTTTTGTATTTACTACTTATTTATTTTTGGTATTTGCATGAACATTATGTTACATTTCTACTTAAGGGAAAAACAATCGCGATTGGGATCTCGAATCCAAGGTCTCCTGAATCTCTCGAATTCCCGTTTTTTTTTTTGCAGGTCAGAAGAAGGAAGATGAAGAAGGAGGAGGGAGGAGAGGGAAGGAAGGACTGGGAGGGCCCTAAAAATGGAGGAAGAAGACAGAGGAAGAAGAAGACGGATGAAGAAGACGAACAAAGGCGGAGGCAACGAGCAGAGGCGGCGATCAGCGACGGAGGCGGAGGCACGGCAATCAGCGGAGGCAGAGGCGCGGCAATCGGCGATCTGCTTCCCCTCTCCCTCTCTTTTTCTCCCTCTCCCTCTCTTTCTCTCTTCTCTTTCTCTCTCTTCCCTCTCTGGTTCGAAAAAATGAAAGAAGAAGAAGAAAGAAAAAATAAAAATAAAAACCTAATGCCCAAAACGACGTCGTTTTGGGCATTAGGGGGATTCGGGGCAAATGATTTCGAGATCCAAATCTTTTTCCAGGCAAAAAACACTACACAAAAAATGGGACAGTTTTCTACAGAATTTTTGTATGTAGTAGAGATTAAATTTATGTATTATGAGTTTTATGTATAGAATAAATTTGTATCACATATTAATATAGGTGAATTATGCTAACGGTCCCTATAGTTTGGGGGTTGTGTCATTTTGGTTCTTGACTTTTCAATTGTGACACATTTGACCCTAAATTTTGAATCTTGTTCCAAATAAAAACAATTGAAGATATCATTTGATTTTTCAAGAGCAAAACTGTCAAAAAAATAAATGTCAAAAAAATATTTTAGAATTTTTAAAAATCATTTTTACCCATTAAAAATAAAATTATGTAAAATTGATAAATCTTTTAGATATTTATGTATTTATTTATTTTATCAAATTAATTTTTATTATGTGTTTGGATGATAATCATGTAATGGGTAGTTGTTCTTGTTTTCATTAAATTAGTTTCTATTTTTCGAAAAGTCAAAATGACGACAATTTTGATATCATTATTAAACTAATCTATTAAATAAATAAAAAATCCAAAACTAAAAATATTTCATATATTAAATGTATCGATTACACATTAAAAGTTTAACAACTACCCATTACATAATCATCATCTAAACATATAATAAAAATTAATTTGATAAAATAAATAAATAAATGTCTAAAAAAATTATCAATTTTGCATAATTTTATCTTTGGAGTGTAGAAATAATTTTAAAAATATTTTTTTGACATTTATTTTTGTCAAATTAGTTTATATTTTATCAAATTAACGATTTCATCCTTAAAATTAAGCAATGGTATCTTCAATTATCCTTATTTAGAATAAGATTCAAAATTCAGAATCAAATATGTCACAATTAAAAAATCAATGACCAAAGTGATACGAGCCCCAAACCATAAGAACTATTAATGGAATTTGCCCTATTAATATTTTAAGTAGTGCTAGTCATGTCCAAATATTAAGCTCAGTTTTTAAATTTGACAATTTATTAGAATATCTAAACCAATTGTTTCTTTTCTATCTTCTCTAATTATTAGTCAATCATATTTTTTACACATTATTAGGTCTAGAATATGGACCGGAATAGGTGAAAATTTTAGTTTTTCT
This sequence comes from Camellia lanceoleosa, assembly GCA_025200525.1. Taxonomy (NCBI): domain Eukaryota; kingdom Viridiplantae; phylum Streptophyta; class Magnoliopsida; order Ericales; family Theaceae; genus Camellia; species Camellia lanceoleosa. Next base: position 203,021,307 of record CM045759.1, on the reverse strand, counting down.
TTTATAAAAAAAATTCTCAAAATCAAAAATTTTAAATAAAAATTATAAAAAAAATTAAAATGCATTTCACCTTATGCTTATAAAAAATGGGGCGAATTACACTAATAGTCCCTATAGTTTAGAACTCGTGTCACTTTGATTCCTGACTTTTCAATTGTGACACATTTGACCTTAAATTTTGAATCTTGTTTCAAATAAGAATAATTGAAGACCATTGCTCAATTTCAAGGGCAAAGTCATCAATTTGATATAATATAAACTAATTTGACAAAAATAAATGTCAAAAAAAATATTTTTGAATTTTTAAAAATTATTTCTACTCACCAAAGATAAAATTATGTAAAATTGATAAATCTTTTACGCATTTATTTATTTATTTATTTATTTTACCAAATTAATATTTATTATGTGTTTGGATGTTGATAATGTAATTGGTGGTTGTTAGGCTTCTGATGTGTAATCGATATATTTAATATATGAAATATTTTTAGTTTTGGATTTTTTGATTTAATAGATAGGTTTAAAATGATATCAAAGTTATCACCATAGTTGATTTTTGGAAGAAAAAAAACTAATTTAATGAAATAAAAATAACTAGACATGATCATCATCAAAACACATAATAAAAATTAATTTGGTAAAATAAATAAATAAATGTGTAAAAGATATATCAATTTTACATAATTTTATCTTGAGTGGGTAGAAATAATTTTTAAAAATTTAAGAATATTTTTTTTTAACATTTATTTTTGTCAAATTAGTTTATATCTTATCAAATTGACAACTTTGTCCTTGAAATTAAGTAATAGTATCTTCAATTGTCATTATTTGGAATAAGATTCAAAATTTAAGGTCAAATTTATCATAATTAAAAAATCAATAATTAAATTAACACAAGTCTCAAACTATAAAGACTATATAATTCACCTTAAAAAAAATCGAATATACAACCAGACTCAAAGCCAAACATCATATCTAATGAAATAATTGCACTTGCCGGGACGCTCTAGTCCTATTATTTTTATTTTTATTTTGAGCAGGCTCTGGCATTATTATTTCATAGGAGAAGATGGAAATGCGTAATTGAGAAGCACTTAACCACGAATGGTCGCATTTTTATGATAGGTGCCTAAAATAGAAGAAGGAAAAAGTTAGGGATCATGAAAATTTTATTATGAAAATGATCATGAAAAATTTATGATCCTTAGATTACCTTGATTAGTGTGTAGTACTTTATTCTAAGTGTAATCCAAGAATCACAAAACTTTCATGATTATTTTTATAATAAAATTTTCATGATACCTAACATTGCTGATAGAAGAAATATCATTCTCAAGTGGCTTGGTGTATTTGCCTACCACTTTAATATCCACAATAAATTTAGGAAAAATGTTTCGTAACTCAAATTTTGTGGCTCAAAAGTGGCTCAAATGACCAAAACGACGTCGTTTTGGCCATTTTTATGTTGTTCTGTACTCAAAACGACGTCGTTTTAGCTATTTGAGCCACTTTTGAGCTACAAAATTTAAGTTACGTAGCATTGTCGTAAATTTAGGACTTTGATATCCACAAAATTAAGGTAGTGCGTTTTCATATGTCACATTAAGTCACCTCCTCTCTTTTTCTTTTTTTTCTTTTTTCAAAAAAAAAAAAAGAGTATATGGTGAACTTGGAACAAATTTAGATGGTTCATCAAATTATTTTTTATTAATTAAAACAGTGAATTTTAATACTTTTATGTGTTTGTTATTCAGAAACAATGACATATATTATGTGGTGAATGGTGTGAAACATTATTTTAAAATTTATAAATAATTTCTCTCATTTTTCCTTTATATGCATGTGTTTGTGTCTTTTCATTAATATATATGGTCAGGAATTTGTTGTTTTTTTTTTATTTATTATTTATTATTTTTTTTTGGTGATGTACATCTTATTATATAATTTTATTACAATTTTAAAATACAAAAAATTTGATATACAATCTTACATGTGGGAATGTTTGAGATTCTCTTACCCTTCTTCATTCAGAAAGAAAAAGCCTTTTTACATAGATGAAAAGTTTGTGCCCTAAATTAATAATTTTAATTGTGAAATAAATCAACAGATGCAGTTGGCCATTCCTTACACTCTCAATCAAGGAGTGGTTATTAGGTGCTCTTGAAGTACGGATACGTTGGTGTTCCAAGGTATTATGATTAATAGAGAAGGTAAGACTCATGATTTCGTGTCGAGTGATTGAAAAATATAAAAGAACATGTATAATAATCAGTAAAAGAGTATGAACACGTAACATTTCAAAAATATTAAATAGTTTTTCCTCAAGCAAGAGGTCAAAGTGTTAATCATTGTCATCAACAAAGATTGTTTATTTTCTCCCTATTTTCCTATTATATGGGTTCTCTCTTGTAATAATGGACAATGTTATTTATTTTCTCACTATTTTCCTATTATTGGGGGGGGGGGGGGGGGTGGTGGTTAATAATTAGTTATATATTCCTTTAACAACTTACCCAAAAACATTAAAAATAAATAAATAAATACTATAGAATTTATATACAAAATGAAATAGTTGCATTGAGATTTTTATTTAACACAAAATATTTATGTAAATAACATCAAACTGCAAAAATATTACCAACCCACCATTTTGATGACAAATTTCATATGAATATCATTTTTCTAAATTTTAATTGCTAAAACTGCACAAGGAAAGGCCCAAATATTTGGACACATATAAATAATGTGAGTTCAATAATTGTGAAAACGACTGACCCTTTTCAAGTCAAGCCTTGTCCAATTTTAATAATCATATTAATTTGAACTTACAACAAAACATTAGAGCTCTAAGCATACTTTCTTAAAAATAGTTCACCGGTTTAATATTCCGTTTCAAAAGAATCCAAACTAGGCTGAACAAAAGGTTACCACAAAAAAAAATTAAAAATTAAAAAAAGAAGAAGAAGTTGCATTGTGCTACATACTTCAAAAATTATTATATTATATTTTTAAAATATTAGTGCAAATGTGATAGATTTTACTATTTGAATCAATAATTATTAATTTACAATGCCACATAACTTTGTTATTTTAATAATGTCTCAGTGTGATGAATTTGGTTGCAAAAACAATAAATATTTGTACACTAAATCCAACCACAAATAATTTATGATTCAAATTCAATTTTGGTATAGTAAAATTTAGGTCATAAATGAATTGAACTATAAAATAGTTTTTGTACTTTACTTTCTTCGAATTTTGTGTAGGTAACATTGCTCTGAAAAAGAGTCACAATGTTTGATTTTGAATTTTCAAAAATAGTTTTTGATTTTTTTAATTTGTAAAAGTATTGAATTTTTATATTTTTTTTTACAATTTTAGTATTTAGTAAATTTTTTAAAGATTTTTTCACAAATTTTATATTTTTTGAGTGTAGGTAAATTAAGTGAATTTAAAAAGTTTAAAATAATTGACTAAAATATTTTAAAAAATTCATCAAACATTTAAAAAAGAAATTGAATTAAAATTTTAAAAATTATTTTTAAAAACTCAAAATTAAATCAAACAGATTAAATAATTTTCTGACAAGGTAAGATTCGTTGGTCACATTATATAACATCAATGGCAGTAAGCACACTTTTAACCCGCGAGTTGGTTTTTTTTTTTCCTTTAAATTATCATCTCAATTTGAAAGGATGTTAATAGGTCCATCACGACTCGCTCTCTGTATTTAAGAGTTAAGGATTGTTATGATCGATAATTAAAATTACTTCTGACTAAATTTTAAACAAATCAATAAATGCGAGCGGAAGTAATATTTAAGTAAGGGTATCAAAATAATCATTGGAATTTCTATTTTTATTACAAAATTTACTGACCAAAAAGGCTGATATTTATATATAAAAAATATCATAAAAATACTGTGTGTGTGTTTGTTCTGCAACCCGACTTTCCAAAAGCTATTTCTGAAGTGCATTGTTTTCTGAAAATTGATAAACAGCTATAAACACATGACAGAGTGAGAAATATTATACCAAGAGTATAAGGAATACAAAATAACCATAGATAGTTAATTAGGCCAAAATATTTACATAAATCAATTTGGTAAATAAATCATTTAAGTAGCAAAACTGAAATATAGAAATTATATAAATAAATAACCATAACCACGGTACAGAACATAACAGAACAGAGGTCACAGGTGTGACAATCAGAACAGAGGTACGGATTCAAGAGGTGGCTCGTACGAATTCTAGAGGTGGCTCCCACAATAACGTAACACTTTACTCCGCACAAAACAGAGGTTAATGGATCAGAGGGTCACAAAGAAACCAAACAGAGGTCAATAGTTATTTAAGTCCCCCAAGGCATGGGACTCCTTACTTACAAAATATAATTGTTTATAAGGTCATAGTCAAATATTCTTTAAAATATAAACAAATATATCCATGGGTTTCCTTTTAACAAATAGGGTTCAGAAATTAAACCACATAACTGAAATATTAATATAGTTTATAATAATTTATAAAACATAACTTGTATAAAAGCAATATGGTAAGTCAAAATATATGTAAAATACATTTTGAACACTCTAGGTATAATATAACTCACCTTAACTCACCTTACCTCACTCTTTCTTTCCATTATTAAAGACCATCTCAACTTCCATTATTTTTTTCTTCTTTCTCTCTTTTTTTTTCTTCTTTTCTCTCTTTCTTTTCTTCTTTCTTTTTTTCCTCTCTTTCTTCTTTCTTTTTTCTTTTCACTCAGTTAACTATCTCCTCCTACTTATAGGGAAAGGACAATCATTAGTAGGCCGACGCGTGGTGAGCAAATCTCTTTCCAAACTCAATTCATTAATTATATAGATTTATTCTTATCCTTAATAGATATTTAAGATAATTACTCTTTGATTCAATATTTTAATATAATTATATAAATTAATTAATTTCTAATTAAATTACACTTTATCATATATCAACAGAAAATAAATTATTTATTTTACTACCACACCCATTATTATTATTATTATTATTATTATTATTATGATTATTATTATTATTATTATTATTATTATTATTATTATTATTATTATCCCTAAACTTTTAATAATTATATTATTTTATAAAATTACACATAATAATATATAATAGATTATATTTTCCTAACTAAGATTAAATAATATTAGTATAAATTCTACAGAATAATTAAAAATCTGGGTTGTTACAATCTTCCCTTCTTTTAAAATTTTATCCTCAAAATTTGTCATATGTAAGCTATCCGCTGCGCACTCTGATAAATATATATTAGATAATTAATCTGATAGAAAATACTATCTCAAAAAAAAAAAAAAAATTACCAAAAATAACTCACTGTCTAGTTGTCAAAATTTGTTTTGGGCCAAAATAAGAAATAAAGAGCGACATTAAAAACTTTTCTCTCGTTTTGTTTATGATAAAAATAAATAAAAATGAGAACACAATGATAGAATTATATGTAAGAATTGAAAATTTTGAGATGAACTTTCCATTGATGGGAAATAGTTTCAAAATTAGTATCTTTATAATTTGAACTCACCTTTAAAAAAAATATCAAAATAATTTATTTTTTTTGAATATTGAACTGAAAATTATATGTATTTAATTATATTATAATTTTGGTGGGTGCTTGAGCCCGACATCCTCTGTTTCTTTTCCTTCTTTTACTATAACAAATATAAATTATATCTAATATCCTTTACAAACTAGGCACACTAAAAAAAAAATTTATTATATATATAATCATATAAAATTATAATATAATTAAATCGACGAACAAAATATAATAATTCCGTATTAATTACCTGTTATCCCACTTTTTAAATGTGCATGTGTCCTATACTCCAATGATAATTTATTTATTGTTGATAAACCATTGCTCTGATACCACTTGTCACGACTCGCTCTCCGTACCGAAGGGTTAAGTATCGCGATGGCCAGTAACTGAAGTTACCTCCGGCCAAATCTTAAACAAATCAATAAACGCGAGCGGAAGTAATATTTAAGTAAGGGTACCCAAATAATCATTGGAACTTTTATTTTTATTACAAAATTTACTGACCAAAAAGGTCGATATTTACATATAAAAAATATCATAAAAATACTGTGTGTGTGTCTATTTCGCAACCCGACTTTCCAAAAGCTATTTCTGAAGTGCATTGTTTCCTTAAAATTAGTAAACAGTTATAAGCACATGGCAGAGTGAGAAATATTATACCAAGAATATAAGGAATACAAAATAACCATATATAGTTAATTAGGCCAAAATATTTACGTAACTCAGTTTGGTAAATAAATCATTTAAGTAGCAGAACTGAAATACAGAAATTATGTATGTAAATAAATAACCATAACCACAGTACAGAACAGAGGTCACAGGTATGACAATCAGAACAGATGTACGGATTCAAGAGGTGGCTCGTACGAATTCTAAAGGTGACTCCCACAATAGTGTAGTATTCTGCTCCGCACAGAACAAAGGTTAATGGATCATAGGGTCACAAAGTAACCAAACATAGGTCAATAGTTATTTAAGTCCCCCAAGGCCTAGGACTCCTGTGGTGGTACTTACAAAACATAATTATTTATAAGGTCATAGTCAAATATTCTTTAAAATATAAACAAACATATCCATGAGTTTCCTTTTAACAAATAGGGTTCAGAAATTAAACCACGTAACTGAAATATTAATATAATTTATAATAATTTATAAAACATAACTGGTATAAAATCAATATGGTAAGTCAAAATATATGTAAAATACATTTTGGAAACTCAAGGTATAATATAACTCACCTTAACCCACTCTTTCTTTCCACTATCAAAGACCATCTCAACTTCCATTATTTTTTTTTCTTTCTCTCTTTTCTTTCTTCTTTTCTCTCTTTCTTTTTTTCTTTCTGTTTTTCCTTTCTTTCTTCTTTCTTTTTTCTTTTCACTCAGTTAACTATCTCCTCCTATTCAGGGGAGGGACGATCATTTCTTTCTTTTTTTTCCTTTCTTTTTTCTTTCTTTGTTCTTTTCACTCAATTAACTATCTCTTCCTATTTATGGGGGAGGGACGATCATTAGCAAGCCAACGCGTGGCGAGCAAATTTCTTTCAAGATTCAATTCATTAATTATATAGATTTATTCTTATCTTGAATAGATATTTAAGATAATTACTCTTTGATCTAATATTTTAATATAATTATATAAATAAATTAATTCCTAATTAAATTACACTTTATCATATATCAACAGAAAATAAATTATTTATTTTAGTACCACTCTCATTATTATTATTATTTTGATCCCTAAACTTTTAATAATTATATTATTTTATAAAATTACACATAATAATATATAATAGATTATATATTTTCCTAACTGAGATTAAATAATATTAGTATAAATTCTACAGAATAATTAAAAATCTGGGTTGTTACAGAATCGATTTTGGTGATTCAGACAGTTGACTCGTTAAGTAGAATATTCATGAAAAAAATTAAGATAATTAAATATTGATAATTATATATTTTAATCATGTTAGTTTTAAAAAACAAAATAGACGGTAAATATAATTTTAAAAATAACCATTTATTTTTTTGTAATATAATTGGATTTAACATATAGCTACCGATATTTGATTATCTCGATTTTTTGCACGAATATTTTACTCTATGAATTTTACAAAGTGAACAGTTCGGATTATCGAAACGGGACTTGTAGTAGGCTCCACGAGTTCTTTAAATTCTCTCATGTTGAAATATGAATGTGAAAAAAGTCAAACTCCTTAACATGTGTCTAGTTAAAAGATTAAAATATATTTTAAATTTAATAGTAAAAAATACCACATGTTCTTCGTACCTTTTTGTCTCCTTATGGATTGTTTGGAATTATTTAAATAAATATATATTTTTGACTTTTTATAAAAGATGTATAATTTGATGAGAGAGGTAATATGACCTAAGTAAAAAATAATATGACTCAAATAAAAAAAAATGCAAAATTAGTGTATGCCAAATAAAGCCTTATTATAGCATATGACATTTATTTGCAGCACACTAGAGACGTGGACAAACTCCTGTAACAATCAACCCATCATGGATACTATAGTCATTTACATCTCTCTCTTTAAAACAGAGAGTCTCTCTCTCTACCTCTCCTAGGGTTACTCTTGAAGGCGTTGCTCAGCGTGGGGAAGGGGGGCTCCAGCTTCCAGCCGCCTCTTTCCTCTATTCTATCTCTCTTTCTCTTTTCATTTTCCTTATCCTGTTTGGATCAATAAGCTTTGGGAGCCTAGTCTTCCTATCTTCTCCTTCCATGTAAGGTGATTTCCCCTCATGGTGGAATCATTACTCTTCATCTCTTTTTCCTTTCTTTTCGACTTCCTCAATCGAGGTTTCACTGGATTTGCCAGATCATGTTCTCTGCCACCTCCACGATCCTTTTTATCCAGATCCGCCGAATCTGCCACCTTCTCAGCTTGTTGGGACTAAGATCTGCAACTCCCCTAGCCAAATCATGCTAAAGCCGTTACAACCTCTCATTCAACAAATCTGCCCCCAGATCTTGAGTTTGAGGTCCTAGCTTTTCTTTTCTTTTTTTGTTTTATTTGATTTTGGTTGTGGTTGTTGAGTCCATCAGTGCTTTTTTTGTGGCTTATCCACTCTGTAGTGAAACATATGTTCTATCTCAGATATGCTCTATTGTTGAATCTTATGACCGGCTCTGTTTTGCAGTACGAGCACAAAATGTGCGTTTGAATATATTCATATTTTTTTCTCCAATATGTTTATTGTAATATTTCTGGTTTGTTTGATGTAAGCTTTGTTTTTGGATGATTTGTGTAAGTGCCGATTTGGTTTCCTTCGATGGATTTTCTTCTGATCAAACCCCCCTTCCAAAAAAAAAATCAACCCATCCATAATAAATATCACCCAAAATAACCGGGTAAATTATACTTTGTACCTTTTATATTTAATTGTTTTTTTTAAAATTTTTTATTTTAGTCTTATATTTTTTTCTTCTCATTTTAGTCCATCATATTTCAATTTTTTTTTTCTTCTTCTAATTTACTTCTAAAGCTAACTTTTGTTTTAAATATCCATCTAAAAAAACATTCTTTTAAAATTAGACAAATTATATAACATTAGCTATCACGTGAGATGAAAATATTTTATTATATTAAAGTTTGGATTTATGTCAGTGGTATAAGTTGTATATAATAAAATATTTTTAAGTGACGTAGCGATCAATGTATCATTCTTTGTCTAATTTTGGACATAAGTTAATTTGTGTAGAATATTAGAAAAAACAATGAAACATGAAGGGTTCAAGTGAGAAAAAAATTTTAGGGGCCCATGTGAGAAAATGACCAAATATAAAAGCGATAAAATGTAATTTACTCAAATAATTTTATAAATATCACCTAAAAATAATAATTATTGTGAAATGTGCATGTCTGGATTTAAAAATCTTAGACACCCATTAGCATTAGACGAAGTTTTCTATAATTTATGTAACTAGCACTTGACCCATGTGATGTACATGTTATTTTATTTTATTTTTTTCAAAAAATATTTGATGGCATGATATGTGTTATAAAAGAATAATTTAAAATTAAAATTAAAGTATGATTTTTATTATTTATTTTGATAATATCGGCATTATCGTTCTATTAAAAGTGTTATTTGAATAATTATATGTATTAATTTTAGTTAAATTATTTGTGCATTTTGATCATTTTAATTTTATCATATTATAAAAGTGTAATTATCATATAATAATTTTATATGATATATATTAAATTATAAGATAGTAAAATAAACTCATATTTATATTAAAAATAATAGTTAAATTATAAGAAGAATTGGTAACATAAAATTAAAAGTAAGTCTAACTATTTAATTTTCTTTTATATTCATTTGGAAAATAAAAATATGTAGAAATAGAAACTACATAAAATTTATTGAAAAAATTAAATATAAATATGTTGTAGTTGAATCATCATATAATGATTTTATGTGATATATATTGTAAAATAAATACTCTTAATTAAATTAAAATATTAACTATATAACAAAAATTCAACAACGACTAATCAAGAAAGAATCTCAAAACAACATCTAAACACAAAAAATAAATAAATAAATAAAAACATCTAAATGATAAATATATTTTTAATATATAAAATAATTAATTATCTATAATATAATGTCTAGAACAGCGAACTGGGTTAGTTCTCAATTTGGTTATTTTTGTACAATTTCATTTCCAAAAGTGAGGACAGGGGTTAATCCTTACAAAATGCGAAACTGAAAATTTATCTTTTATTATGGAGTTTTAATGTGGTGTTTTTTTCTCTCTAAATTATGCAAGGCACGTCTGTATGACTCTTGATATTAATTGTAAAATATTTAAATTTTTTATGTTTACAACATGAAATTGGTATTGAATTTGTGGATTATCTGAATCTATGATAAAAAATATATAAAAAAGAAATATTTCTCAAATAAAGTTAATATATTTAAAATTAAAATTAAATTATGATTTTAATTATTTATTTTGATAATATTAGCGTTATCGTTTTATAAAAAGTGTAATTATATATATATATTAAATTTAGTTAAATTATTTGTGTATTTTGATAATTTTAGTTCTCTCATATTATAAAAGTGTAATTATCATATAATAATTTTGTATGATATAGTAAAATAAATACTCATATTAATGTAAAAAATAATAGTTAAATTATAAGAAGAATTGTTAACATAAAATTAAAAGTAAGTCTAACTATTTAATTTAATTTTATATTCATTTGGAAAATAAAAATGTGTAAAAATAGAAATTATATAAAATTTATTGAAAAAATTAAATATAAATATATTGTAATTGAATTATCATATAATGATTTTATATAATATAGATTAAATTATAAAATTGTAAAATAACCACTCTTAATTAAATTAAAATTGATATGATTTACAATGTTTAATTGTAAAATATTTAAATTTTAGATGTTTACAACATAAAAGTGATATTGGATTTGTGGATTATCTGAATTTATGATGAAAAATATATGGAAAAGAAATATTTCTCAAATAGAGTTATTTAATAGAAGTATTTTCAAAAAAAAATCATATATGTATTTTTCATTTACATATAGAGTTCTACACAAATGATCACATGAAATTTGTATTACTTTGCTTGTACGAGCTGAAGTTGATAATTGAAGAATAAAACCTAAAAATATCTGTTCAACGGCATTCTAATAATCAAATTCTTTTTATTTATTTTTATTATGTAAGTTATAAAAGTTACACTAAATATTGTGATATAAACCATCAAAATAAATAAATACAAATAAAGAAGATACAATATCATAAATAAATGAAAATTATGAACATCACCAGTTAAAAGCACACTCTAGATAAGAAGTTTGCGAACTTGATCCTCAGAGCATCAACAGTGGACATGTTAGTCCATTCATTAGTGTCAACTGGTAAATTTCAGCCAACCATAAGCTTTACAGCTGTTAAGGGCAACATTAGTGGTCAAAGTTAGTGTCAAATGTTAGATAGTGTGTTAACTGTAGCCAGTGTTCTAACTAGCGAGAGGGAGAGAAGAGAGAGAGCAACAACGGAGTCGTCCGGCCAGATGTTCGGCCGGTCGTCTCCTTGGACGTCCGGACCCTTCATGTTAAAAAAAAAAAGTGTCTGACCGGCTAGATGTCCAGTCTCTCCAGCTACTGCTAACTATATATATATATTCTTTAACACACCTCTTACCACTCGCTTTAACATATTTATTGTACCACCACTTGTTCTCTAAAATTAACAAACTCTTAACACATATTTTTTGGTCGCACTTTTATCACTTTTTGTCATATAAAACACACTTTAACACACATTTTTAACACATCTATTATGAATGCTCTTAGAGCCGCCCCAATAGCGTAGTTAAAAAGGTATATTATATAATAAAAAGTGATAAAAGTAAAATTATATGTGTTTAAGGTCTGTTTGGTAATGTTTACGTTTTCAGTTTATATTTACAAAAATTTTATAAAAACATAAACTACAAACGCGTTTGGTTTAGACAAAATGTTTAAAAAAATTTAAAAATATAAAAAAGAGTGAGACATGGCAAGTGGTGACGAGTGGTAGCGGCGGAAGACGGTGGTGGAAAGTGGTGACGGGTGGATGGATGGTGGTGGCAGGTGGGTGGTGAATGGCGGGTGGTGGTGGGTGGGTGGGTGATGGTGGCGAGTAGTGGGTGGTGGTGGCAAGTGGGTGGTGGGTGACGGGTGGGTGGTGGGTGATGTAGTGGGTGAGGGTGGTGGTAGTGATGGCGAGTAGTGGGTGGTGGTGGCGGGTGGATGGCAGGTGGCTGGGGGGAGCTAGTGGCGGGAGGTGCATGGTCGTGGAAAGTGGCTAGTGAGTGGTGGTGAGGGGCGGGTGGATGATAGTAGTGGGGTGGTGGCGGGTGGGTGGCAAGTGGGTGGTGGTGGCTGGTAGCTAATGGTGGCAAGTGGTGGATGGTGGTGGTAGGTAGTGGATGGTGAGTGGTGGTGGCAGGTGTGTGGTGAGTGGTGGTGGCAGGTGTATGATGAGTGGTGGTGGTGGGTAGGTGGCGGGTGGTGGCGGCGACATGTGGGTGGATGGTAGTGGCGGATAGGTGGCGGTCGGGGGTGGGTGGGTGGGTGGTGGTGGTGGTGGTGGCGTGGCGTCGGCCAGTGAATGACAGGTGAGTAGTAGGTGGTGGTGGCGGGTGGATGGCAAGTGGGTGGAGGGTGGTGGTAGCAGGTGGCAGGTAGTGGTGGCAAGTGGGTGGTGAGTGGTGGTGGCAAGTGGTGGTGGGGGGTGGGTGGGGGATGGGTGGCAGAAGACGGTGGTGGAAAATGGCGGCGAGTGGTGGCTAGTGTTGGGTGGTAAAAAAAAAAATGAAAACTCAAAACATAAACTCATTTTTTGAATTTACATTTTTTTGGCCAAATTTATAAACTGAGACCACTGATTTATAAATCAAAAATTTATCAAATAAGTTTTTATTTGAGTTTTTAAAATTTTTATAAATATAAACTGAAAACTAAAAACGCAAGGGTTACCAAACGTCACCTTAATATTTGTTAGTTTAGAGAGTGATGATGGGTTGTAGTTAGGTCTGTGTTAAAGTATGTATTATGTAAGAATGGACCCACTAAAATATATAAATATATATATATATATATATAATGAAAAGTTAAAGGAAAAACTACAAGTAGATGGAAGTAAGAAAAGAAAATAATCAACACATTAGAGTTTAAGTATATCTATGGTAGAGTACAAATAAAATATTGTAAGGATATAAGTGGATGGAAATAAAAGATTATGGAGATGTAAGTTTGAAATAAGGTGTAAATGAAAAATTATAAACATACAAATAAATATAAATAAAATATTATAAAGATACAAGTGTCACTTATTTCTTCCTTAATTGGCTATCTTCTCCCCCCCCCCCCCCAAAAAGAAAATGACAACACAATGATCTCGTTTGGAAAGTTAAGTTTGGAAATTTTTTTAATTATTTTAGTCATAAAAAATAAAATAAATTTTTTAGTTTAATACGATAAAACATTACATATAATTCATAATCATTATATTATTTCTCTAAAAAAAAAACTAAAAAAATAAAAAATCCTTCCAAATGAAACTTTTAATCTTAAGTTAAAATAATCAAAAAAATAAAAAAATCAACTTACTTTTTAAACCAACCCGATGCCTATTTCTTTTTAAAAAATGATTTGGAGCCCTAAAAAGAGGCTCCTTAATCTCCCTAATTTCTTGTTTTGACAACTGTGTTTTTTTTTTTTTCTTACTTGGTATGAAAATTAAGGGGATTAAGAGAAGAAAAATTAGGAGACGTAGCAAAACCCTTTCTTTTTTGATCACACAACACAGTGCCTATTTCGGGGACAAGCTAAAAGCAAGTTTTTTTTGTTTGTGTGCAAAATATCATTTGAGTGGTTAGAAATAAGCCAACTTTTATAAAATTATCAAAATGCCTATTTCTTTTTTTATCACACAACACAGTGCCTATTTCGGGGACAAGCTAAAAGCAAGTTTTTTTTTTTTTGTTTTTGTGCAAAATATCATTTGAGTGGTTAGAAATAAGACAACTTTTATAAAATTATCAAAATATTCCCTCCTGTGATGTGATATTAAAATATTCTCATGTCGGTGATAAAATTATAATTTTATAAAAGACAGTGACTTTTCTCCCGTTTTAAATCGGATTAAAAAGTATTGTTGAGTCAGTAGAGGTTCACAATAAATTTTGTTTTGATAATTTAAATTGTTCAATGTATAAAATTTGTTGAATATTACATAGTTGTAAAAAATCATGTTAATCGGATATCAATAACTATCTCATCAGATTAGTTTTCTATCAATCGTTTATTTTTTCACCGTCTATTTTTTTTATACAAAATTGATTTGATCACCTAACTATTGATATCCGATCAATATGATTTTTTACAAATATATAGTATTTAACTAGTTGTACATATTGAACAGTTCGAATTATAAAAACGAGACCCGTAGTGGACTCCTACGTACCTAACAACACCCTCCAATCCAATCTAAAACTGGAAGAAAGCCCGACGTTTCACAAAATTACCGGAGATAATATAATTAATTTATTCATTTGTCGAATGAAGTGACACTATAAATAAATAATATTAAAAAAGTAAAAAAATAGATTTTCATGTTATCAAATAATTTTGTGAATAAATTAAAAAAATAATTTAGTCATTGTTTGAAAATATATTATTTTAATAATTTTTAAAATTTAAAAAAAAAGATATATAAAAAAATAAAAAAATAATATGACCACTTATAATAATTTTTAATTTTTTAGTTAAAATAAAAAATTATCAAACAAGACCTGGTATTCAAGTTTTCAAAATATCTTAGAGGAAGAGAGAACGGGTCCTACCATTAAGGACTTACCATCATTACTCATATTTGTCAGACAACGTCCTCCCGTCATTCCCCTTTTAACCTTTTGACTTTTTTTTACATAAAAATATGAAAAATGCCTAGGAGCATTAAAAAAGGGTCATTAGATGGAGCATTAATAATGTGGTAATGGGTCTTATTTACTTTTTTGGCATGTTTGATTGAAAAATTAGGAGTATGAAAAATGAAATTAAATAAATTAATTCCTAAATTTATTTTTTTTTTTTTTTTTTTTTTTTTTTTTTTTTAATTAATATAAAATAAAAAAAAAAAAAATTTGTAAGATTATTAGTAATGGGGTAGGGATGGGATTGTGAATACCACACTAATTTAATAGGATTATTAATACCTCACTATTAGTCTTGTGGAATCAAACATGACCTTTATGCCTTATTTTTATTTTATTTTTATTTTTTTTTTATCATTTCTAATGTATTAATGTTATTAGTGATGTATTTTTTAGTGATCTAAATCATTGTTATAAAAATATAGAGACGTGAAGTTAGGGATGCGTATGGTTCGAATTGATCTGGATTAGGATAAAATCAAGATTAATATGTTATTTACGGTTTTAAAAAAATTAGAATTAATTCAATCTATTTAAATCGTGAAATCAATTCAAATCAATTCATTTAAATACGGATTGAATCGGTTTAGGATTACGAATTTACATAATTAAATAACAAATATATATATATATATATAAAACATTTTAACTTCATAAAAATATAAACATAGGCCTCGTTTGGGAAGTGGCTATTTTAGTAGGCTATTTAGCTTTTTGACTATTTTAGGGGATTTTTTAAATTTATTAATTAAATTAGTTTTTTTTTTTTTTTACCAAAAGTCAACAACCCATACCAAAAAAAAAAAAGTTCTCTCTCTCTTTTTTTTTTTTTTTTTTTTTAATTATAAAAAAAAAAAATCTCAAACATTTTTTTTTTTTTTTTTTTTTTTTTTTTTAATTTAAAAAAAGTTACTAAATTAGTCTGTTCCCAAACGAGGCCTTAATAGGCTATTTTAGTTTTGTGTTTGGGAAGATGAGATGGATTTTTAGTTGAGTTGTTATATTGGAAAGTGTGTTGAAATGATGTTTAAATTTAAAATGACAAATTTGCCCCTAAAAATATTTTTTTTAAAATTGATATCATGGGGTAAAATCGTAATTCACTTATTGATGGAACAAGTTACATGAGTGACGATGTAGGTTGTGTTTACACTGCCATTAAATTATTTTTTTTTTTTTGAAAAAACTTCCAACAGTGTTGCTTTTGAGCTTTTTTTCTCAAAATAGGCTATAATAGCCTTATTTCCGGCTTCCCAAACAGCGCCATAGTATCAAATTAGTTTCATAATAGTAATATATCTTTCTATAATAACGATATACTGTTATAAAATTAAAACAATCATAAAAAAATTAGTTTCACAATAAGTATTTAGACCATAATAAATTAAAACTAAAAATTAACAAACAAAAGTAATAAAAAAAAATACTATTATAACAAACAACAACATCTTTAGGCCCCGTTTGGGAAGTGGGTTGGCTTTTGAATTTTTGACTTTTTTGGCTATTTTAGCCTGGGCTAAAAAGCTTGGTTTGGGAAGGACTTTTTGACTTTTTGATTTTTTTGACTTTTTTTGTGAGAGAAGAGTGTAATGATTATGAGTTGGATGTGATGTTTTATTTTTTGGGGGCTAAAATAGCATTTTAGCCCCAACCTTCTTGCCAAATGACCCCTTAATGACAAATACTATTATAACATTATTATTATTATAATTTAATAATAAATAATATTATATTATAAAATTATAGTAATGATATTTCAATAATCATTTGTTATTTTGGTAATGAGTTTTTGTTCATCTTCAGCAACAACAATGCCATGCACAGAGAAAGAAACGTCGAATTTGTTCCACTAAATGTTTGGGCGGACGTCCGATGGAACAATTTTTGTATTTTTTCTTCTATGCATGACATTGATGTTGCTAAAATGGTCTAAGAAGATGAATAAAAATAGGACGGAGGAAGGGAAACAATTGCTTTTCTCCTTCGTTGACACAAATGACAGTTGCTAAAGTTTGTGTTAAATTTGGCAGTTGCTTTTCTCCTTGAAGCACACTTTTTTCTACTGTAGCTACCAAATTATAGCAATAGCAACTCCAATAACTTGCCATTATGCTCTTAGGACACTAAGGCCTATTTTGACAATTGAGTTAAAAGTTAAAAAGTTAATTTTTTAACTTTTTTTAATCAAATCATATCTCTATTTTTTTACATATTTAAAAAAAAAATTAAAAACTAACTTTTGAACTACTTTTCAATTGTAAATACATCCCATAAATTTAATTAAAATACGAATCGTCCTTGTGATTTTAGAAATTACATTTTACCCTTAAGATTTTTAATTTTATAACAAATCATCCATTTTATTAATAAATTATCAACTCAATAAACAGTTTTTAATAATGTTAGAAATATGCTTCAATTAATAATTTAAGTAATTTTATTACTGTATGGATGAGCAATAATACATTTTATTTTTTTAGTTAATTCTGTTAAATAAAAAATTTTGAAAATAGAATATTTGTAATTTTTCAAATCACAAAAAATAATTTATACTTAAGTAAACCTTAAAAAATATATTTAAGTCTCGTTTGGAAACAAACTATTTTAGTAATTTTTTAAATTTTTATAAAAAAATAATATAACTTATAATGATATTTTAATTTTTTGACTAAAATAATTACTATCCAAACGCGGCCTTATAATTTACCTTTTTAAAAATAAACCTAACTAGTAGATTAAGTCCTTGTTTGATTTTCTTATTGAGGCTAAAAAAATATAAAAATAAAATAAAATAAGATATACAAATTAATAAACAAAATATCACATCTAAATCAAAATTATTATATTTTTTTTTTTTACAAAAGTCAAAAAAAACTTCAAAACAAAAATCAAATGAAATAAAAAAAATTTAATACAAAAAAATTAATTATATTAATCAACGCCAAACGAGCTTTAACAACCCACCGGAAATGCTCTTACACGTTACGTTACCATCAAATCAAGCACAAATTCTAGAAGTTATGAGAAAAAGACCAAAAAAGAGGAAATATGCTACGTGTTCTCGATTCGTGCATATTAAAAAATCAAATCACACATTCTAGAAAATTTATGAGGAAGATACCAAAATATGGTAACACTCATGTTTTTAATTTTTTATTTATATTTATAAAAATTTAAAAAATTTAAATAAAAATTTATTTGGTAAATTTTTGATTTATAAATTAATAGTCTTAGTTTATAAATTTGATCAAAAAATATAAATTTAAAAAATGTGTTTTCGTTTTGAGTTTTGAGTTTTTTTTTTTTTACCACCTAATACTAGTCACCACCCGTCATATTTTCCACCGCCGTCTTCCGCCACCACCACCCACCCTCCACCACCACCTGCCACTCACTACTCACCACTCACCACTCACCTGCCATCACCACCCGCCACCCGCCACCACTACCCACCTGCCACCCACCGCCCACTACCATCCATGACCGCGACCCATCCACCACCACCACCACCCACCCACTACCACCCACCACCCACCCGCCATTCACCTGCCACCACTACCACCACCCACAACCCGCCACTGTCACCCACCCACCCTATAGCGACCCTGGTCTTTTTCCATTTGGTTGTTACATCCGGACTTAGGTGCAAAACCTATTTATGGGTTTGCATTAGGCCCAGATCAAAAAGAAAAGGCAAAAACACTGAAACAAGATCATAAAAGATACAGTATGAAATGGATAAAAATAATAACCAAAATAAATGAGCCGTGAAAAAATATGTCAAAAAAAATTTAACAAAAAAATTTATTTTCAAAATTCAGAATCATAAATAATATTTCATATAGATATCACGATCATAATCATATCATATCCGATCGATAATGGAATCATCGAATACTAATCAAAATAAGTAAATAATACAATACAAAAACACAATACAAGAAGGAGAGACAACAAAACACCCCACACCCATATAAAATTCCTGAAGAACCATGATGGAAGAGACAGTGAAAAGCGTGTGGACAAAAGGGCCACCTCCCATCCACGCTCCCTAGCTCCGAACCTTGCTATAATATATATAATATATATATATATATAAGAAAATGAATAAATACATATATATATAGAGGTTATGGAAGAATATGTAATAAATGAAAAAAAAAATTCATATCAATTCATATCTTTTTTTTCAAATTTGATTTCAAATTTTCAATCATCAAATCAATCCATATGTGTCCCATTTATATATTAAAAGCCTATGAAAGAGACCGGGTCTTATGTCAGAATCCACGAAAATGATGATCATCAACAATGACAAAGATGGTTTCAAGCAAGGAAAGCACGAGCTAACGAATCCAATAACATGGAAATAAAGGATGCCACAATACAACAAAATCTCAAAACATAGACATACATTCATTCAATAAACAATCTCAATAATAAATTGATACCAAGATTCAAATCTTTACACACTCACAACGAGAGAGAGCGGGCTAGGCTAGGCAGCGAGAGCCAACCCCCTAAGGTTAACAAATAGAAGACACACACTAAGTTCACGATCGGAAAATATTCTTCCTGTTCTCTATCTAAAAATCCTCATTAGAATCCTAAAAATGCCTTAAGAATGCTAGAGATGGATGAGGATGTGAAAATGTACTTAAATTTTATAATTTTATTTTTACAAAACAGGCCCCTCAACCTTCCGCCCCGAGTGGTTAGTTTCCAGCCACAAGCAGCGAACGCTGCACACGCCGCCGCCATCGATGAAAGGTGCAAAAAAATAAAAAAAATCTGATTTTGCTTGATTTTTTAAAAAAGTAAAAAAATCCCGAAATAAAAGAAAAAAGAAAAGAAAGGAAAGATGAATTCCTGATTTCCCATTTCTTCGCGCGTGACGTCGACGGAAAAAAAAAAAAAAATTCAAACCTCTCAAAGTTCAAAACCAAGTTTCAATGCTCCATCCGATCTCTTGGGCCCATTTTTCGGAATTTTAGAACAAATGCTCAAACATGACATGCATGCATCTCTCTCTTTCTCTTCTTCTCTTCTTTCTCTTTGTTTGTGGGGTTTGGGACTAAGGAATGAGCTGAATCTATATTCTCAAAAAAAAAAAAAACCAAAACCCTAGCGGTAACGCCGATAAGCTGCTTTATATAATTTAAACAAACAAATAACTCAAATAAGATATCAATCAATCAAACAGATAGAAATGCAATCAAAATAATAAACTTAAACAACTTTTTCTTTTTTTCATTCCATAGTTTAAGTGGTTCATCTCTTATCTCTTATATTTATCGCTTTCCTTTTTAGCAGCGAATAGAGATAAAATTGGGTGGTTTAAACATGAATCGTCTGAGGTTGTTACATTAGGTTCCGTAGATCCTGTTGTTATATAATTGTTGTTGTCGTTCTTTAATTTCTTATTTCTGGGTTATGGGATGCATTGAGCAGGTTTGTTACAGGTTGGTAGTGTTTGGGAGTAAAGGATTGCTGCCCAGAATTTTGACCCTTTCGTTCGAGCGAGATGTTTGTCGCTCGAGTGAGCCCTTTGTTTTTGGTCCATCGCTCGAGCCAAGGTTTCTTCGCTCGAGCGAGCGACTGCGTCTAGGTATAGAACTGAGAGCTGTGTTTCTTGGCTCGAGCGAGTTCTTCTTCGCTCGAGTGAGCTGGTTTGTTCATCGCTCGAGCGAGCGTCTGCCGCTTCAGCGTCGTCTGCGAACTGAGGGTTTGAGTTGTTGGCTCGAGCGAGCAGTCTGTCGCTTGAGCGAGATTCTGGGTTGTTGGCTCGAGCGAGGCCTTCTTGGCTCGATCGAGGGTTTTCTGTGTCTAGTCATTCGAGCGACCAAGTATTCGCTCGAGCGAGCCTGTTTTATTTAAATACGCAGCAACGGTTTTAAACAGCATTTTTCATCCTCTTTTGTTTTAAAAACCCTAGGTCCGTCTTCTCTCTCCTTCTACACACCTTCTCTCTTAGGTTTGATCTACTTAGAGTGTATTTCTATCCTAGGTTCTTTGTTAAAAAGATAGAGTGGGTCGAGGGCTTCATTTTAATCTGAACAATTTTGGATTTGGAGCACATTGGGTTTTCGCCATCTTCTCCATTTGAGTTCTTCACATCGAGGTAGGGATTTCCTACTCCATCTTATAGGTTTTGTCCTAAGTTTTGGCATTTTTGATATGTTAGTGTTGTTTGGTAATTTTGGAAAAACTAGGGTTTGTATCATAATTTGAGAAATAGGAAATTGTTTATATATTAAATTCCATGTGATTGTGAATCATGAAAAATGATATAGGTAGTGTCAAGTTGATAAAATTTAACCATAGGGTTAATTTTGAGGAAATTGGGGAAAAGCCCTAATTGTTGTAATAAATTAATTTATATAATTAATTTTGAGAAAAATGTGGAATTGAGTTTAATTCATGAAATTGGGAAATTATGAGATAAATGGTGTAGTTGAATAGTTTAATCACTCATCTAGGAAAATGTTGAGTTTATATTTGTTGATACATTTATTTCCTGTTTAGAAATAACTGTTTTGGGTTATCGGTGGAAGATAGTCGTGATTGTTGTAGACATTGCATGTTGATTAGGGAAAACTGAAACTAATCACATTGAATGAGTCATTGAATATGACAGTTGAATTAATACAGTGAATCTGTGTATTGATTGAATATTGTGTATGACAAATGGTTAATACATTGTATATGCATATTGTTTGGGAGGAGATAGGGGATGTACTCCATGGTTTGAGAGAAGATAGGGGATGGACTCTCAAACCTGTTTAGGAGGAGAAAGGGGATGGACTCCATTAGTACAAAAAATATGTGTACTTATTGATTTATGGAAGTGTTTTAGTATGAGCCTTAGTCTCATTTGATTTGTTGATATTGGAAGTAATGTTGATATGAGATGTAATCTCATTATTATTGTTTGGCCAAGTTTTGAGCTATGTCTGTATAATTGGAAAGTTGATTAATAACGTAAAACGAAACATGTCATGGACATTACTGTCATGAAACTGTAAAGTAATATAATGGATTTAACAGTGTTAACCATCTATTGAATGCTATTGCTTTAGTTAATTCTTATATTTGGTTTAGTATATTTCTGCTGGGCTGTGGCTCATCCTATACGGGAACATCATTTTTAGGTTCAAGTGATATGCTACCTCCAAGGACTTAGCTTGGAAGGATTTGGAGTTGAAGACTCTGTTTAGATTAGTTGTTATTGTGTTTTAGTTTGATATTACATATAAACTCAAGCCAAGGGCTTAATGTGTAATTGAGTTAGTACTCAGACTTTTGTGTCCAAGTGTTGACTTGGAAAGATGTAAGCCTGTAAGGCATTTACTTTCGTTATTACATGTAATGTCTTTTAAATAAGATTACTCTGATGAATGGAATAAAGTTTTGTCTTTCTTAATCAATGTATGTTAATATTGTCTATATTATGGGTTTATTTTGAGGGTGTTACACACCCACTCGCTACCACCACCCACCCGCCTGCATCCGCCACTCATCTGCCACCGCCACCCGCCGCCGCTACCACTACCACCACCACCACCACCACCACCACCCACTTGCTACCATCCGCCATCGTCACCCACCCATCCACAGCCACTTACCTGCTTGCACTACCCACCCGCCACTACCTACCACCACCGCCATCCGCCACCCACCACCCGCCACCCGCCACCACCACCACCACCACGCACTCGCTACCACCCACCACCGTCACCCACCCACGCACTCGTTACCACCCACCACCGTCACCCACCCACCCACCACTACTCGCCATCCGCCACCCACCTGCCACCACTCGCCACCACCCACTCGCTACCACCCACCACCCATCCGCCACCACCCACCATCACCACTTTGCACCACCGTCTTCCGCAGTCACTTGCCGCCACTTGTCATTTCTCACTCTTTTTTATATTTTAAAATTTTTTTAAACATTTTGTCAATTACCAAACGCGTTTGTAGTTTATGTTTTTTTAAAAATAAATAAAAAATAAACAAAAATCAGTTTATAAAATGTTTGTAAATGTAAACTGAAACGTAAACGTTACTAAACAGACCCTTAATATTTAAAAAAAAAAAAAAATAGTAGGGATATCAAAATTTTATTAAATAAATAATTAATATCTTATATAAATATAGGATTCATAAAAATGTAAAATCCAAATATTTAATAATTTATTTAATAAAAATTTTAAAATTTATAACATTTTCCACATATCAATTGAGTTTGAAATAAAAACTGGATTATCTCCATTAGAATATTATGACTGGATTGTCGAGTCTCATTCACCGTTGACTTATTTTAAATGATAATTTAAATCGTTTATTTTATAAAATATTTTAAAAATATTATATATATATTTTTTGTTTTAAAATATTAGTTCCTTATGTTATTTTTTATTATCTCAAAATATTAGTCAATTTTTAAAACTCAAGTACAAAAATAATATGAAATTTCTATTTTGTCCTTTTTTAAAATTTATTAATAGTATAAAAAGTACAATTATGACATTGATATTCCTCAAAAAATGTATTATTAAAGGGTAATTTTGAAAAATTATTTTTTTTAAAATGCAATAATTGTACTAAAAAAAAGTTAAATTTTTCAAAAGGAACCATTGTTTTGGAACAAAGAGAATATGAAAAATTAAGTTGATCGGATATCAATAGTTTTATTAAATATTTTTCAAACAAATGTTATCTAATTAAGTAGTTGATGGCCGTTAATTATTTTAATTATTTTTAAAATAATGTGATCTAATCAAATGGCTTCTAATGTCCGATCGACTTATGCATACTTCTAATAGTAATTATAAAATATATAATTTTGTTATAAATTGATATAATAAAATGTCTAAAATTTTGTGATTGATATTTTAAAAACTTGTGACTTGATTATGACATTTTTTGTTACACCAATTTATGACGTAATTATGTATTTCGTTATTGGGAAATGATTTGGAGCCCTAAAATCCCCACCCCTAATCCCCCTAATTTCCTTTTTAGGAAACTGTTTTCTTTTTTTTTTTTTTTTTTTTTACTTGATATGGAAATTAAGGGGATTAGGGAGGATGTTTTTAGGGGATGTAGAAAGACCATTCGTTATTAGTGTTATAAAATTTTATGATAAAATTACACATTTTACGATAAAATATATATGGTATACACCTTTTTAGTAGTACACACCATGGCATTTCTCAAAACGGAGTCCTCATTTTGTTACACTAATTTATGATGAATTTATTATATATTTTATGATTAGTATTATAAAATTTTATGATAAAATTATACATTTTGTGAAAGGTTGGCATGCACCCCTAAAGCATTTCCTATATATATAATAGGAGTATGGGCTTCTGAACAAACAAGGCTAGAGCAAGAAAGAGAGAAAGAAAGAATGGCTTCTTCACCTTGTGCACCTCACATAGTCCTCTTTCCATTCATGTCCAAAGGCCACACCATCCCAATTCTCCACCTAGCCAGACTCCTCCTCCACCGCAACGCCACCGTCACCATTTTCACCACCCCTGCAAACCATCCTTTCATCTCCGCTTCTCTTGCAAACACAAATGCCTCCATTATCGACCTTCCTTTCCCTGAAAACATTGACGAGTTACCTACCGGAGTTGAGAGCACCGACAAACTCCCTTCCATGTCCCTCTTCGTGCCATTCGCCAACGCCACGAAACACATTCAACCTGACTTAGAAAAAGCATTGGAAGCTCTCTCCAATGTCACATGCCTTATATCTGACGGCTTCCTCAGTTGGACCCTTGAATCAGCAACCAAGTTTGGCATCCCACGGCTTGCCTCCTACGGGTGGAGCTACTACTCCATGTGTGTGTGCCGAGAAGTGGGCGTGAATCGCCTACTTTCGGGACCCGAGTCAGACGATGAAATACTAACCGTGCCTAGCTTCCCGTGGATCAAGCTCACCAGAAACGACTTTGATGAGCCCTTCAATGTCCGAGAACCGAAAGGTCCTCACATTGACTTTGTTATGGAGCAATCCATTGCAACAGCAAAAAGCTACGGTATAATTATGAACAGCTTCGAAGAGCTCGAGTCCAAGTTCATAGATTACTGGAACAATAAATGCGAACCCAAAGCGTGGACCGTAGGGCCTCTGTGCTTGGCAGAACAGCCAAGTAACAAACTTCAACCCTACCAGAACCCGAAATGGATGCACTGGCTTGATCAAAAACTAGCCCAAGGAAGCCCGGTTCTCTACGTCGCATTTGGATCTCAAGCAGAGATATCTCCCAAACAGTTGCGGGAAATCGCAATTGGTTTGGAGGAATCAAAAGTGAGCTTCTTGTGGGTTGTGAGGAAAAGTGGATCAGAACTTGCTGATGGGTTTGAAGAGAGAGTTAAGGAGAGAGGCATTATGGTTAGAGAATGGGTTGATCAGAGAGCAATTCTAGGACATGAGTGTGTTAAGGGGTTTTTGAGTCATTGTGGTTGGAACTCAGTGATGGAGAGCATATGCGCTAAAGTTCCAATCCTGGCATGGCCCATGATGGCAGAGCAGCATCTGAATGCAAGGATGGTGGTGGAGGAGATCAAAGTGGGGCTGAGAGTTGAAACTAGCAATGGGTCTGTGAGGGGTTTTGTCAAGTGGCAAGGTTTGGAGAAAATGGTGAGAGAGCTCATGGAAGGTGAGATGGGGAAGGGGGTGAGGAAGAAGGTGGGGGAGTTCGGTGAGGCTGCAAGGAAGGCTATGGAGGAGGGAGGCTCTTCTTGGCACACATTGAATCAGCTCATTGATGAGTTGCAAGCACTAAGAGGTGAGAGTTTGAAGCTCTGGTCTTGATGCAGAGTAATATACACTTGTTGCTAGTTGTGAACGAATTTTTTCAGAGTTTTTATTGCACTGATATACTAGCACAAAAAATAGTTTTCTACTTACAAATTGGTAATCCTTCAATGGAGTTCTTTCTATACAAGATGGTGATCAAGTTTCTGCAACCTGATTGGATTTGTATGAACTTAGTTTAAAGAACTTGGAACCATTGTTAGAATTCATACAATTCCATACAAGTTTCAATAAAAAAAACGATATGATTGGTGTTGTTGAATGTGAATCCTAATTTGAGTGAATTTTATTATTCCATTGTGATTCCTTACTATTCATTGTAATTCACTTTGATTCAAATTTGTCTGCGTAAGTGTTGCTTGTGCAAAATAAAAAAAAGAGATGAATACAAAATCAACACAAACACCACAGTAATTTGATAATCAAAACCAATTTAAATCATAGGTTATATGTGATAAAATAAAAAAATAAAAAATATGTAGAGCAATTCCAGATTGATTTGTGATTTTTAGAGTTCAACCTCTCATTTATTTTTGATCATTTGATCATTATTAATTTGGTAAGCGTTATTATAGAATTTTATTCAAATTTTAAGATTGTTAAATCATAAATATTAAAAAAAATTTCAATGTTAAAATATAAATTTTTGTAATTTTTCTACATGCTAAACTTTTCAATCAACCGTCATCAACCACAAATGATGCTAATTTTTGTTGCTCCGTAAAAAATAATAATGATTTGGAAGCTCCTGCTATCTTCACAGAGAACAAACCCTTGTTATTCACAAAAATTGATTTTCAATTTTTTTTTTTTTTTTGCAGATCACGTGTTGTGTCTGGGAGGGAGAGAAGAAGAGTTGTTTAGTGGTGGGACCCACTAACCTTACGTGGCAGTCCATCTAAATGGTTGATCATTTATTCGGGCATCTGTTGGCGCCTGTAACATTACTGAACTGGAAAAGTTGATGCTAAAAATATTTAAAGACAATATAAGTTGACATCTATTAAGGTTAAGTTTGGCATCTCAATATAAGTGTACTTATTTTATCTTTTTATTTTTTTAGGTCACATCAATCAACATCTCCTCTTTATTTTTTTTACACATAATACAAGAAAAGTCAAAAAGTGCACTTATTCTAAACTTCCCAAACTTGGCCTAAATAATATAAGTAGTTAAAAAATTATCATTTTATTTAAGTTATATCATTTTATTTAAATTATATTATTTTTCTAACGTATCACATTAATTCTAACTCAAATTCAATTCATATAAATTAATAAATTAAAAAGTATATTTTTTTTAGAATATCCCAAATAATCCTAATAAAATAAAAATATCATTAAAGATATTTGTCAACGAATCCAAACAATATCGTAGTGTGGGGATATATTTTCTGAGTACCAACACGTGGCAAGGTGACGCCGACGTGTCAGCCGGGGTGCCACGTGTCTTGACCGTTGTGCCGAGGTCATCTCGGATAGGCCGAGGTTACCTTCGAAAATATCGGAATCCGAGATAAGCGGATATGGGACAAGAGTCTAGGGAAAAGGGAACTCAACCTAGATATGGACAAGAGTCCTAGATTGGGAGAAGACTTCAATTTGGGTAAAGATAAGACTCTTAGAGAATTTATCCTAGTCCCATTGGGAGTCCCAGATTAGCAGTAATCCTGAGTCCATTAGGGCCAAGCTCCTATTGGGACTAGGATTGTATTGGCTATAAAAGAGAGGCACCCCCATGGGTCTAAGGTATGCTTTTTGATACTCAAGCTTGTGAGTTGAATAATTGATTATCTTTGAGAGATATACTGACTTGATCGTTGGAGTGCCCCCGGGTGGAAGAACCACCGTCGGAGCCTTCTCTTTCTGTGCAGGACAGCAGGGTGTCATCTATTCTGCCTGTGTTCTACCGCTGAATCACTAAGGAGGGCAGTGTGGTCAGAAAATCACTCACACAATTTGGCGCCGTCTGTGGGAAAGAAAGGAGAATAGATGGCCAATGACGGACAGAAGGATCAGACTGGGGGCAATGCTCCTGCTGGGAGTGGAAGACCTATCGACCTCGACGTTGAAGGAGACGATCGCAACACAGAAACTCGTGACCAGAGTCACGGAGTGAAAGACGACGGCCAGGAAGACGACGCACCAAAGACAACAGATCGAAGCGGATATTACGACAAAGATGACCTCCAGGTATGGAAGGATAAATACCTACGGAGGAACGAAGACCCTTCCAGAAGGGATGCAAAGACAGGGGGCATGAGCGTTCCCAAGGAGATGACATTCAAGTATAGAAGAGCTCAACCTAAGTGAGCAGATCCTGGATTCCAGATCCCGGATCCGAGAAGACATCATCTCGGCCTAGATGAGTAGGCCCGAAAAGACAAGAGCTCAGCCTAAGTGAGCAGATCCTGGATTCCAGATCCCGGATCCGAGAAGACATCAACTCGGCCTAGATGAGTAGGCCCGAAAAGACAAGAGCTCAGCCTAAGTGAGCAGATCCCGGATCCTAGAAAACATGATCTCGGCCTAGATGAGTAGGCCCGAGAAAAGAAGAGCTCAAACCGAGTGAGCAGATCTAAGAAGATAAGATCTCGGCGCTTAAGTCCGAGAAGAGAAGAGCACAGCGAACAGATCTAAGATCCCAGAGGATAAAAAGGAAACACAGAAGATCAGACTAAAGTTGGCCAGGTTGAAAACCCCGGCTTGAATCCAAGAAGATGCTTAACCGTAGTTAAGACCAAGAAGACGCTTAACCGTAGTTAAGCCGAGAAGATTCTTAACCGTAGTTAAGACCAAGAAGATGCTTAACCGTAGTTAAGCCGAGAAGATTCTTAACCTGAAGTTAAGACCAAGAAGATGCTTAACCGTAGTTAAGACCAAGAAGATGCTTAACCGTAGTTAAGCCGAGAAGATTCTTAACCCGAAGGTAAGACCAGGAAGATGCTTAACCGTAGTTAAGACCAAGAGGATGCTTAACCGTAGTTAAGCCGAGAAGATTCTTAACCCGAAGGTAAGACCAAGAAGATGCTTAACCGTAGTTAAGCCAAGAAGATGCTTAACCGTAGTTAAGCCAAGAAGATTCTTAACCCGAAGTTAAGACCAAGAAAATGCTTAACCGTAGTTAAGCCAAGAAGATGCTTAACCGTAGTTAAGCCAAGAAGATTCTTAACCCGAAGTTAAGACTAAGAAGATGCTTAACCGTAGTTAAGCCAAGAAGATGCTTAACCGTAGTTAAGCCGAGAAGATTCTTAACCGAAGTTAAGACCAAAGATTCCTTAACACTTGTTGAAATTTGTAGCAATTTACAAGTTGTTAAGCTGACAAAGATTCCTTAACACTTGTTGAAATTTGTAGCAATTTACAAGTTGTTGAGCTGAAACCATTCCTTAACACTTGTTGAAATTTGTAGCAATTTACAAGTTGTTAAGCTGACAAAGATTCCTTAACACTTGTTGAAATTTGTAGCAATTTACAAGTTGTTGAGCTGAAACCATTCCTTAACACTTGTTGAAATTTGTAGCAATTTACAAGTTGTTGTGACAAAGATTCCTTATCACTTGTTGAAATTTGTTGCAATTTACAAGCTGTTGAGCTGAAACCATTCCTTAACACTTGTTGAAATTTGTAGCAATTTACAAGTTGGAGGTAAGATGAGATCATTCCTTGTCTAACGCTTGTGAAAATTTGTAGCAATTTACAAGGTGGAGATAGAACGAGTTCATGGAGTAACACTTGTTGAAGTTCTGTATGAATTTACAAGTTGGTTAAAACGAGATGATGCTTAACCGAAGTTAAGCCGAGACTTATAGCAATCTACTGGTTGGTTAAACCAAAGAAGATGCTTAACACTTGTTGAAATTTGTAGCAATTTACAAGTTGAAGTTAAGTTTACATGAGAGCATCTGTTGAAATTTGCACAATTCTGAGTTGAAGTAAAAGCTAAGTATATTGTTTAAACCCTTGTTGAAATTTGTAGCAATTTACAAGTAGATCATTGTTTAACACTTGTTATAACTTGAGAAAAGTTTACTGTATATATTAATCATTGTTGAAATTTGTAACAATTTACAAGCAGGATAGACTGAGATTACTGTTTAAACGCTCGTTGAAACTTGAGAAAAGTTTGCAAAGTTAATATTGAATGGCATATGTCTTATGCTTGTTGAAATATATGAAAAGTTTGCAGATCAGTATCTTGCCGAAGTAAAGTTTGTAGTTATTATACCCGAGGTATGTAACCCCGAGAAGATTGCATAAAGAAGGCAAAGAATGAAATGCACGCAGAATATTCTATGTATAGAATCATGCAAAGGCAGTCAAGAAAAGACAAAGGCACAAGCATTCAGAGAAGGAAAGTTAAATTAGACATTCAAGAATAAGGGGGCACATCGGCCATATGTGGAGCTTACATTGTCTGAAAAGCAAAAAGGTACAAGAGTACAAGCGACAAAAAAGGAAGAACTTCAAAAAACCAAGATGATGTTTAACCGAAGTTAAACTGAGATGATGCTTAACCGAAGTTAAGCCGAGATGATGTTTAACCGAAGTTAAACGGAGATGATGCTTAACCAAGGTTAAGCCGAGATGATGCTTAACCGAAGTTAAGCCGAGATGATGTTTAACCGAAGTTAAACGGAGATGATGCTTAACCGAAGTTAAGCCGAGATGATGTTTAACCAAAGTTAAAACAAAATGATGTTTAAACACTTATTGAAATTCTGAGAGAATTTACAAATTAAAGAGCACACAAAGTTAAATGTTGGCAAAAGATTCGCTGGAGTCAAACGTCGTTTTGATTAGAACAGAACCACTAAGTGCACGCCAGAAGTGGTGACCAGAATTGTGAAAGGAATAAATGTTTCAAGAAACAGTGATGATAGTTTGCAAAGGCCAAGAGAAAGAGGGTCTAAAGGGGGTGCATTAAATACCAGAAGTTTTAATACATCGGCGAAAGAAGAATACATCAGGTATGTGACTATGGCACGAAGCCAACTTCCCTAATGTGATCTTAAGTGCAACTTATGTTCACATTAGGGGGCAGGGAGAAGGTGCAGGGGGAAGGAATGGTAATTAAGGAGCAAGGAATGTTAACACTTGTTGAAATTTTTGAGCAAATTACAAGATGAGTTAACCGAAGATTATGAAGTCTACCACTTGTTGAAATTTGTAGCAATTTACAAGTTTGGTATAGCTGAGATAACACTGAAAGACGTTTCCGAGATATGATCATCCGAGATGACCAACTAGCTTGTTAAGAGCTGAAAAGGTTGGCAAGTACAAAAATGAAGACCTTAGAGAACTGAGATGATGAAAGCAAGAACGTCGGACTGATCTGCTTTGACGAACGACGATGGTTCAGCCTCGGGAGTCAATTTGAGGAGCTTCTCTACCGTTATCTCGGTATTAATTTCAAGAAGGAAGCAAAACTACTTGGCATCAGCGGCAGGTTGTGTCTCATCCCCAAAAGACAGTTGGAAAGAACTTCTCAGCAGTCTTCTCAGCCACGAGCTCAGCATCAATCTCCTGAAGAGTTTGATCAAAACTCTTCTCGGCGATTGGCACCTCAGAGATTGAAAACAAGAATCTGGAAAAAGACACAGAAAACAATTCGTAATCAAGAATGATGATAAAGCTATCAGGAAATCAAGACAAAAATATTGCACAGGTGTGTCAAGCCAAGAACAGTGGCAGAAATCAACAGATGTGTGAACAGTGTGTATTCAAGAAGATGAATTGGAAACAACGGGTAAAACAGTAATGATGATTAACAAATGAAGCAGAGCTCCTTGGAAAGCAACAAGAAATAGAAAACCAGAAGGAAACAGTGTAGGTTCCATCACCTCAGGATGCCGAGGTAATAGAACCTAGGGGGCAGTTGTGGGGATATATTTTTTGAGTACCAACACGCGGTAGCAAGCGTGTCGGTACCGGTGCCACGTGTCTTGACCATTGTGCCGAGGTCATCTCGGATAGGCCGAGGTTACCTTCGAAGATATCGGAATCCGAGATAAGCGGATAGGGGACAAGAGTCCTAGAATGAAGAGGGAACTCAACCTAGATATGGACAAGAGTCCTAGATTGGGAGAAGACTTCAATTTGGGTAAAGATAAGACTCTTAGAGAGTTTATCCTAATCTCATTAGGAGTCCCAGATTAGCAGTAATCCTGAGTCCATTAGGGCTAGGCTCCTATTGGGACTAAGATTGTATTGGCTATAAAAGAGAGGCACCCCCATGGGTCTAAAGTATGTTTTTTGATACTCAAGCTTGTGAGTTGAATAATTGATTATCTTTGAGAGATATACTGACTTGATTGTCAGAGTGCCCCCGGGTGGAAGAACCACCGTCGGAGCCTTCTCTTTCTGTGCAGGACAGCAAGGTGTCATCTATTCTGCCTGTGTTCTACTGCTGAATCACTAAGGAGGGCAGTGTGGTCAGAAAATCACTCACACACGTAGGGTATTCATTAATGAGATTGATAGAGAAGGTGCTTAAAAAAATATATATAAAAAAATGTTGAAATTAATAAAAATAAATAAAAATATCTTGTCTTCTTCAATTTTATCATTTTTTTTTTCCATTCGTTAAATAGTTCCCTCGTAATAACAACCCATCCATCAACATTTGGGAGGAGGAGGATGAAGTTTGAAAAATGGACAAAGACCTTGTTTGGTTATCTAATTTTAAAATTAGATTTTGAGTTTTTAATTCATATTTTTTTTTTTATTTTTGGTGAATTTTTTTAATATTTTAATCAAATTTTATTTTTAATATTTTTAGATGCATCTAATCTTAAATATAATCAAAAAGTAAAATATCGGTCAAGAAATTTTTAAAAAATTTAATAAAAAAAAATGAAAATGTACTTTTTTTTTTCTTTTTTTTGTGTGTGTGTATTTTATAGTATCTATATACCAACCATATCATTTTTATTTTTATTTTTAATTATATGTTATAAAATACAAATTAATTAGTATCATTAAAAAATTGAAATCATACATTCAAAACGTGTGTAATATTAAATATATCTAACAAAAAGTTACATATTTCAGATAAATTTGTTGTAAAACTCATTTTCCAAATAATCAGTATGAAAAACTTTTTGCTATATGAGGTTTCTATTTTTTTTAAGGAAATTTTTTTTAAAGATCTTTAGTATTAAGATTTTATAGGATGAAGGGCATATAATATTTTCATTATGGTTGGGATCCGTCAATATTTTTCCAGAGAAATTTTGATTTAGAAAAATTTTGATCGAAAGAAATTTCCAAACACAAAGAAAATTCAAACAATTTCTCTGATTTGCTTAATTTCTCTAATTTTCTGTGTTTTGAAGTTTTTTGTGTGTTTAAATTTCTCGTAGTTGCTCATAAATTTCTCTATATTTTGACCAATTTTCTCTAATTTGCATATAATTTTTTCTGTGTTTTTTACCAAACCAATGAAAATCCCTTTACAATCCACACTAAATTTATTTTAATACAACCACTCTAATTCAATTCAAGCTCCTTCAATAGCAGCTAACACAACCACCAAATTCATTTAATCCAATTAACCTACGTTAAATCTGACACAACCACCAAACTCATTTAATCTAATCAACCCACATCAAATCTCCTCAATAACAAGTACGAGCTCGGTTGCCTCATCGGTTCTGGCTCTTTCGTCAAAGTCTACCTTGCCAAAAATCTCATCACCAACGAGATTGTCTTATAAAAGTTGTCTCTAAAAAGAATATCATCAAAGCTGAAATGATGGGATCGAATAAAACACAAGATATCAATAATGAAGAAAGTTCATCACCGCAACATTGTGAAGCTTCAAGAAGTTATGGCTACCAAGTCTAAAATCTACTTACATCTCTCATTATCAAAAATTAAAAAGGGATATTAGATTAAATATTTCTTTTTTTAATGAATGAAATAGTTGGTAAGAAAAATAGATGAAAGGAAAATAAATGGTTAATTTCGAAAGAACATATTTAGAGAAAAAAATGAAAAATTATTGTCGGAATTTGGATAAATGTTGAGATGCTTTATATTCACTTTTCGAATAAAAAAATTATTTTCGTCTTGCACCGCTTTAATGGGCGAACAATCCAACCCTTGGAACATACTACAGTTCCAAGTGTCGAAATGCTTAATAATTATCAAATAATTGATAAAATCAATAAATAAATAAAAAGATCTTTTTTGGTCCTATCAGAGTATTGGTTGGAAATGCTCTTAACAACTAAATCACAACTTCAAGAAATTTATGGAAAAGAAACCAAAAAAAAGGAGAATATGTTGTGTGGACTTGAATCGAACAAGTCACAATCAAAAGCACAATTTGTAGAAATTTTTGAGAAAGAGACCAAACGAAACGAGATGGTTGGGCTTTCATATGCACACCTATGAAAGTGGTCCTATCAAGATTTTTAGAATAATGTTTGGTCTACCGAATTTTGCTCCGCCTAAATTGTTTGAATGAAACGAAATTAGCAAAATTTAGTGTTCAAATGAAATGAAATTCATTTG
The DNA here is from genome assembly GCA_025200525.1 of Camellia lanceoleosa. Lineage (NCBI taxonomy): Eukaryota > Viridiplantae > Streptophyta > Magnoliopsida > Ericales > Theaceae > Camellia > Camellia lanceoleosa. The sequence continues at coordinate 202,986,861 of CM045759.1, read as the reverse complement.
GGTAATTCGGATGGATATAGCGGCACTGAGATTTTTAATAGGTAGGATCCACAGCAGACAACTATAGAGATTCCAGTGGTGTGAAAAAAACTTTGGTTCAATCGTACATTCTTTCAATTCATGCCCAAACAAATATTGAACAAACAAAGGCTAGAGCGAGAGGCAAAGAGATGACTTCTTCACCTCATATTGTCCTCTTTCCATTCATGTCCAAAGGCCACAGCTGTAATACCCCGACCCTCATATCTGATTCTGCTGACTTTATAATCCCCTATTCTGTGTCTTTGAATGTTATTGTGAAAATCTATGTGAAAATATAGTAAAAGAGCATGGAACTTAGAGATATGAGTTTCTATCTGTTGAATTAGAACGTATCTGTTACACTTGAATTACTTAAAATGGAAACTGAGCATCTTAGAGATTTAATTTGCAGAAATTGACTTGATATTTGGAATCTACATGATTTTTAAGCTATAAAGGGATTTTCTGTAAAATTTTTATTTCGGCACCATAAAGCGATTGAATTTCGTCTTTTGTGCTCTTTATCTTGTTATATATATCTATGCCTAAGACTTGTAAAATTTGTGATCAAAAACGTGGGCTTACATTGAGAAAGAAAGGAAGAGAGGAACGTGAGAGTTGAAGGAGAAGAATTGGGGGAAACTAAATTTGACTCACCAAAGAAGCTCATCCATTAGTAGGATTGGGAGATTGAGGTTAAGGTAACCAAATTCCTAGTTTAACTTCTCAAGAATCTCATCTCATGCTTGTGTTGATTCATGGATAATCTATGTTTGCTCCACTAGGGTTTCTCATTGATTTGGTGCCTTGACACTTTGGACATCAATCTTTGTTTCTATAGCATTAATTCATACCAATATGTTGCTACTATGTGCTATGTTTGTTGAATTTGTAGAACTTGAATATATTTGGAACATTGGATGGAATTTGTGAAAGTGTTGGCTTGCTAAAGCCTTTAACTTGGTTTAAATTGGCATGATTAAGCTTTCCTCCATGTTGTGGTGTTGTTAAGTAGAAGTATTGCATGAATTTCATCCTTGATTGCATGAAAAATTGGGTTTGAATGATGAATTTTGGCTTGAGATCGGGCTGCCCTGAATCTGGGTAGTCGTCCGCTCGAGCGGAGGTCAGGGCCGCTCGAGCGTGAAAATGCACCTCCCAGCGGTTTTCTGAAAATTTACCCTGTCCGCTCGAGCGGATAACTTTACGCTCGAGCGTAAAAATCGACCACCCAGTATTTTGGCAGCACTACACTGTCCGCTCGAGCGGACAAAGCTACGCTCGAGCGGAGGACTGTTTCAGCAAGGAAAATATGTTTTGTTCAGTTTTTTGTGTTTGACTCTTCGGCGCTATTAGAATATTCTTTTCTGATGGGTCTTAAGAGATTATGACTTTATAAAAGTGTGGAGGCATGTGAATCGATTTTAAAGGAAAAGAATACTAATTTATTAGTTATGTTGTGTGTAGGGCACACTCCAGGAGGAACTCATACGCCACCACAACGCTGTGAGTAATAGTGCATTTTACATATATTTATGTATCCGCTTTCTGTAAGACAAGATCATAACTTATATGTCGATCTAAAACTGAAACCTGTTGTGCCGCAAGGCTACCTGAGTCGAAAGACTATCTGTGCCGCAAGGCTACCTGAGTCGAAAGACTATCTGTGCCGCAAGGCTACCTGAGTCGAAAGACTATCTGTGCCGTAAGGCTACCTGTTGTGCCGCAAGGCTACCTGAGCCGAAGGGCTATCTGTGCCGCAAGGCTATCTGGGCCAATAGGCCAATCTGTTATCTCAGTATTTGGTTTTGGATACACATACTACTGTACATGGTGATTTTATTGCTACGCACTACTATTCACTGAGCTTGTCTCATTCTGTAGTTTTGTTTGATTCTGTAGGAACCAGCTTGAGGAGCCGATCTAGCACACTTCATACATTTTGTCGACTTAAGGATTACCGAGCCTTTGGAGGAAACCCTTACATATTAGATCGCTTTTCTAAATGTAATTTTTGGTATCCACATCGCCGGGTCGAGGTTATGTATTTATTGTTTTGTAGGCCTAAAACACAATTTGGATTGTAAATGTTTATGTAACCTCTTTTTGTGTGCATGCTACGTTATGTTCAATGTTAAGATGGTCCTGGCTTGTTGATAGTTGCTCAATGGATATTTCTAGATGTCGTTTTAAATTTAATGCTTCCGTTCAGGCCCCCAATGTATACCATACAGGTTATTCTGTCTGTTTCTGCTTAAGTCATGCCCAAACTTATAGGGGCTGGGTTGGGGTGTGACAAGTGGTATCAGAGCACGAGTTGCTATCTCACACACGGATCCATTGAGCGGTAGGATGTCTAGTGTGGTAGGCATCATACGGGAAAGTAGGAATGATAGCAACGTGATATGATTTCTGCTAACCCTAATGCTAACAATTTGACTTCCTTGTACACCTTTGTGTATGGTATAATGATTTGTTTTGTAGACTATGGTGAGGATAAGGGCTGATGAGCCAGAAGATGCTACCTCGGTGCGGTTGGATAGGATGGAAAGAATGATGAGAGATATGGCTGAAACTCTACGACAACAACAGCAACAACAACCTCAGCCGCCACCCCCGCCAGTACCCCCACCTGTAATGCAAGATATTCACGCTGAGGATCGTACCATCACACTTACACGACAGTTTAAAAAGATGAAACCACCTTCGTTCAAAGGAGGAATTGAACCGATGAAGGCGGAGGCATGGGTGCTAGGGATAGAGAAACTATTCGAAGTCTTCCCTTGTACTGAAGTTCAGAAAGTGCAGCTTGCCGCTTTCACGCTTGAAGAGGAGGCACGGAGGTGGTGGATGCTTACCAGAACAATACATCCTGAGTTGACTTGGGACAGGTTCTTGGTGTTATTCTATGACAAATATTTTCCTCAAAGCATGTGAGACAAGAAAGTAACTGAGTTTGAAACGTTGAGACAAGGGAACAAAACTGTAGCTGAGTACGAAGCCCAGTTTGCCGAACTAGCTCGGTTTGCACCTCATATGGTAGACACAGAGTACAAAAAGGCGCGGAAGTTCGAGGGAGGATTACGGAATGCCATTCAGGATCGGATCAATGTGTTGAAGTTACCGACGTACGTTGATGTTTTGGAGCGGGCTGTCATCGCAGAAGGAAATTTGGCTACTCAGACTCGGATTTCTGAATGGAAAGGGAAGAGGCAAAATACTCAATGGTCTAAGGGATCAACAACTACACCAAATAAAAAGCAGAATTCGGGAAACTTCACCAGTACAACATCTCAGAATTCGACTCCTGAGTGTCAGGAATGCGGGTTGAAACATCGTGGGGTTTGTTACCGGTTGACTGGAGCTTGTTTCCGGTGTGGAAAAACAGGACATTTGATTAGGGACTGTCCACAAAGGAATCAACAACCCGGTAGTAAGGCCGCCACAAGTTCAGCTGGGTCTACACCGACTCCTAGTGCCAATTCCCTGTCAAACCAAACAATAACAAGGACACCATGAAGCAAGGTAGGGTGTTTGCGTTGGTTCCGGGAGATATACAGAATGCAACAACAGTAGTGTCAGGTACATTTACAGTTTATGGCCACTCTGCTTATGTTTTGTTTGATTCTGGCTCTACCTGCTCTTTTGTGTCAAAGCAATTTGCAAAGAACCTAGATACACCTGAAATAGAATTAGCCTATGTGTTGTGTGTTACATCGCCTATGGGGACTTCCTTGATCTGTACTTCTGTCTATCCTACTTGTGAAATTCTCATTGGAAATGCTCGTGTATATGCTAATTTAGTCCCACTTGATATGACTTCATTTGATATTATTTTGGGGATGGATTGGTTGGGAGAATACGGGGCTACCATAGATTGCCTAATGAAACAAATTAAATTTCACCCTCCGGGCCGGTTAGAAACTATTTTCCAGGGTCAAGAAGTGACATCACCACCGTATGTGATCTCTGCAGCTAAGGCTTACAAATTGATTCAAAAAGGATGTCGGGGGTATTTGTGTAATGTTCTGGGAGGCCCAGTAGAGAATGAAAATATTGATGCGGTTCCGGTTGTTTGTGACTTTCCGGATGTCTTCCCAAAGGAACTGCCGGGAGAGTTAGTGGACCGTGAAATAGAGTTCACAATTGATGTGTTACCTGGAACTCAACCCATCTCTAAAACTCCGTATCGAATGGCATTAGCTGAAATGAAGGAATTGAAGGGTCAACTTCAAGATTTACTGGATAAAGGGTTTATTCGTCCAAGTGTCTCTCCCTGGGGTGCACCAGTCCTGTTTGTGAAGAAGAAAGACGGGACATTTCGTTTATGCATAGATTACCGGGAGCTTAATAAAGTAACGATCAAAAACAAGTATCCTTTACCGAGAATTGATGATTTATTTGATCAGTTACAAGGGGCGCAGGTTTTCTCTAAGATTGATTTGCGGTCCGGGTATCATCAATTGAAAGTCAAAGCCGAAGATGTCGAGAAGACTGACCTTAGAACCCTTCTGATCATTATGAATTTTTGGTTATGCCCTTTGGGGTTACAAACGCACCAGCAGCATTTATGGATCTAATGAACCGAGTTTTCAAACCTTATCTGGATGAGTTTGTAGTGGTTTTTATAGATGACATCCTTATTTATTCTGGGAATGTAGAGGCTCATGAGAATCATCTTCGTCTAATCCTCCAGACTCTCCGAGAAAAGAAGCTGTACGCAAAACTGAAGAAGTGTGAATTTTGGCTACATGAAGTGGCATTTCTGGGACATGTCATAACTAAAGAAGGAGTTTCCGTTGATCCAAGTAAGATTGAGGCAATAGTAAACTGGCCGACCCCGACTAATGTAACTGAAGTGCGCAGTTTTATGGGACTAGCAGGTTATTATCGGAGATTTGTCCAAGACTTTTCTAAGATTGCTGTACCACTTACGCAGCTAACGAAGAAGGGCATTGCGTTTGAATGGACTGAACCGAGAGAATTTGCTTTCCGGGAATTAAAAACGAAGTTAACTACCGCCCCGATTCTTGCATTACCATCTGGTAACGAGGGATTTGTAATTTACAGTGACGCTTCACATAAGGGACTGGGTTGTGTCCTTATGCAGAACGGAAGGGTTATCGCCTACGCCTCTCGCCAGCTTAAACCCCATGAGAAAAATTATCCCACACATGACCTCGAATTAGCGGCAGTTGTCTTTGCGTTAAAGATTTGGCGACATTATCTGTATGGGACTTCTTGTGATATTTATACTGATCATAAAAGCCTCAAATACCTCTTCACCCAAAAGGAGTTGAATATGCGCCAATGATGGCTAGAACTTATTAAAGACTATGATTTGCGCTTCATTATCATCCCGGCAAAGCGAACACGATGTGAGACGACTCGGTAGGAAAAATATGGGAAAAGCTCAAGTAGTCTATTGACAGAAAGTAAAGAATTGATTGGGGACCTGAATAAGATGGAAATTGACTTAATACTACCTGGGCAAAGAGCAACAATAGCGGCAATGATGGCTCAACCGGCACTATTGGAAGAGATCAAGTTACGTCAAATGGAGGACGACGCCCTCAAGAAAATATGTAGTGAAATGGAGACAAAACCAAGACTGGGATTTACTTTGACCGATTCCGTACTTAAATTTCAGAGCCGAGTGTGTGTCCCTAATGTGGTAGAACTTAAACGAAAGTTGATGAAAGAAGCACATGCCTCGAGAGTCTCAATACATCCAGGAAGTACCAAAATGTACCAAGATTTGAAACAACATTTCTGGTGGCCAAGTATGAAGAGGGAGATTGCAGAGTTTGTATCTAAATGTTTGCAGTGCCAGCAAGTTAAAGCAGAACATCAGAAACCCGCAGGTTGTTACAACCCTTCCGATTCCGAGTGGAAATGGGAACACCTAACGATGGATTTTGTAGTAGGATTACCACGACGCCTCGAGGTATGAATTCGATATGGGTTATTGTTGACCGATTAACCAAATCGCCCATTTCTTGCTGTGAAGACCCAATATAACGCCGACAAACTTGCTTTGCTCTATATAGATGAAATTGTAAGGCTTCACGAGTCCGGTTTCAATTGTGTCGAGAGATCCAAAATTTGTATCACGGTTTTGGCGAGTCTCTGAGAATGCAATGGAGTGCAATTGAAGTTGATCTGACTTTCCATCCTCAAACCGAGCGGTCCGAAAGGACGATTCAGACGTTAGAAGATATGCTTCGAATGTGTGTTCTGGATTTTCAAGAGAGCTGGGAGACTCATCTACCATTGATTGAATTCGCGTATAATAATAGCCACCATTCGAGTATTCAAATGGCACCTTATGAAGCCCTGTATGGGAGACCGTGTCGCTCACCAGTGTGCTGGGCTGAGGTAGGAGATAGGCCTTTGTTAGGGCCAGAGATCGTTCAATTAACTACCGAGAAAGTGAAGATTATTCGAGAAAGGCTGAAAACTGCTCAAAGCAGGCAGAAGAGTTACGCAGATAACCGACGAAGGAATTTGGAATTTGATGAAAACAGTCATGTCTTTGTGAAAGTCACTCCCATGAAAGGTCACACACGATTTGGAAAGAAGGGTAAACTAACACCCCGATATGTCGGTCCCTTTCAGATTTTACAGAAAGTTGGAACAGTAGCTTACCGAGTTGCCCTTCCGCCACATTTGAGTCAGGTTCATAACGTATTTCATGTTTCTATGCTCCGAGAGTACCTTCCAGATCCATCCCATATTATTGACCATCATCAGATTGAGCTAACCGACAGGTTAACATATGAAGAAAAACCACTCCGAATTCTAGATCGTCAGGTGAAACAGTTACGGAACCGGGAAATTCCAATGGTAAAAGTGGAGTGGCAAGAGCACTACGGGACTGAGGCAACCTGGGAAAAAGAGGACGAAATGCAAAATCAATATCCGTATCTATTTTCGTCCTAAGGTAAAAGCAAGTTTGGAGGACCAAACTTAAATAAGGGGGGGAGAGTGTAATACCCCGACCCTCATATCTGATTCTGCTGTCTTTATAATCCCCTATTCTGTGTCTTTGAATGTTATTGTGAAAATCTATGTGAAAATATAGTAAAAGAGCATGGAACTTAGAGATATGAGTTTCTATCATGAATTAGAACGATTCATTACACTTGAATTACTTAAAATGGAAACTGAGCATCTTAGAGATTTAATTTGCAGAAATTGACTTGATATTTGGAATCTACATGATTTTTAAGCTATAAAGGGATTTTCTGTAAAATTTTTATTTCGGCACCATAAAGCGATTGAATTTCGTCTTTTGTGCTCTTTATCTTGTTATATATATCTATGCCTAAGACTTGTAAAATTTGTGATCAAAACGTGGGCTTACATTGAGAAAGAAATGAAGAGAGGAACGTGAGAGTTGAAGGAGAAGAATTGGGGGAAACTAAATTTGACTCACCAAAGAAGCTCATCCATTAGTAGGATTGGGAGATTGAGGTTAAGGTAACCAAATTCCTAGTTTAACTTCTCAAGAATCTCATCTCATGCTTGTGTTGATTCATGGATAATCTATGTTTGCTCCACTAGGGTTTCTCATTGATTTGGTGCCTTGACACTTTGGACATCAATCTTTGTTTCTATAGCATTAATTCATACCAATATGTTGCTACTATGTGCTATGTTTGTTGAATTTGTAGAACTTGAATATATTTGGAACATTGGATGGAATTTGTGAAAGTGTTGGCTTGCTAAAGCCTTTAACTTGGTTTAAATTGGCATGATTAAGCTTTCCTCCATGTTGTGGTGTTGTTAAGTAGAAGTATTGCATGAATTTCATCCTTGATTGCATGAAAAATTGGGTTTGAATGATGAATTTTGGCTTGAGATCGGCCTGCCCTGAATCTGGGTAGTCGTCCGCCAGCGGAGTCGGCCGCTCGAGCGTGAAAATGCACCTCCCAGCGGTTTTCTGAAAATTTACCCTGTCCGCTCTAGCGGATAACTTTACGCTCGAGCGTAAAAATCGACCACCCAGTATTTTGGCGACTACCTTTGTCGCTCGGCGGACAAAGCTACCTTCGCGAGGACTGTTTCAGCAAGGAAAATATGTTTTGTTCAGTTTTTTGTGTTTGACTCTTCGGCGCTATTAGAATATTCTTTTCTGATGGGTCTTAAGAGATTATGACTTTATAAAAGTGTGGAGGCATGTGAATCGATTTTAAAGGAAAAGAATACTAATTTATTAGTTATGTTGTGTGTAGGGCACACTCCAGGAGGAACTCATACGCCACCACAACGCTGTGAGTAATAGTGCATTTTACATATATTTATGTATCCGCTTTCTGTAAGACAAGATCATAACTTATATGTCGATCTAAAACTGAAACCTGTTGTCTTGTGAAAGGCTACACAGTCGCATAAGGCTACGAGTCGAAAGACTATCGTGGCGAAAGGGCTATCTGTTGTCTATAAGGCTATCTGGGCCAATAGGCCAATCTGTTATCTCAGTATTTGGTTGTATGGTATACATTGGGGGCCTGAACGGAAGCATTAAATTTAAAACGACATCTAGAAATATCCATTGAGCAACTATCAACAAGCCAGGACCATCTTAACATTGAACATAACGTAGCATGCACACAAAAAGAGGTTACATAAACATTTACAATCCAGCCCAGGTTTTAGGCCTACAAAACAATAAATACATAACCCTGACCAGCGATGTGGATACCAAAAATTACATTTAGAGAAAACTGATCTAATATGTAAGGGTTTCCTCCAGTGCCTGGTAATCCTTAGGCTGACAAAATGTATGAAGTGTGCTAGATCGGCTCCTCAAGCTGGTTCCTACAGAATCAAACAAAACTACAGAATGAGACAAGCTCAGTGAATAGTAGTGCGTAGCAATAAAATCACCATGTACAGTAGTATGTGTATCCAAAACCAAATACTGAGATAACAGATTGGCCTATTGGCCCAGATAGCCTTGCGGCACAGATAGCCCTTCGGCTCAGGTAGCCTTGCGGCACAACAGGTAGCCTTGCGGCACAACAGGTAGCCTTGCGGCACAGATGGTCCTGGCTTGTTGATAGTTGCTCAATGGATATTTCTAGATGTCGTTTTAAATTTAATGCTTCCGTTCAGGCCCCCAATGTATACCATACAGGTTATTCTGTCTGTTTCTGCTTAAGTCATGCCCAAACTTATAGGGGCTGGGTTGGGGTGTGACAACAGCATTCGAATTATCCACCTAGCTCGACTCCTTCTCCACCGCCATGCCACCGTCACCATGTTCGCCACCGTGGCAAACCGTCATTTCTTCTCCGATTCCCTTGCAGACATGGGTGCCTCCATTGTCGACCTTTCTTTCCTGGAGAACATCAACGGATTACCTGCCGGAGTTGAGAGCACCGATAAACTCCCTTCCATGTCCCTCTTCGTGCCATTCACCAACGCCACGAAACTTATGCAACCCGACTTCGAACAAGCTCTAGAGATTCTCCCCAATGTCACCTGCCTCATATCTGATGGCTTCCTCGGTTGGACCCTTGAATTAGCATCCAAGTTTGGCATTCCGCGGCTTGCCTTTTACGGGTGGAGCTACTACTCTATGTGCGTGTCCCAAGACGTGGGCATGAACCGACTACTTTCAGGACCCGAGTCAGATGATGAGCCACTCACCGTACCTAGCTTCCCATGGATCAAGCTCACCAGAAACGACTTCGACGAACCCTTCAATGTACGAGAACCGAAAGGTCCTCACATCGACTTTGTTATGGAGCAAGCCATTGCAACAGCAAAAAGCTACTGTATAATTATGAACAGCTTCTACGAGCTCGAGTCATAGTTCATAGATTACTGGAACAATAAATGTGAACCCAAAGCCTGGAGCATAGGGCCTCTGTACCTGGCAGAACCGCCAAGAAACAAACAACACCACCACTAGAAGCCCACATGGCTACAATGGCTTGACCAAAAACTAGCCCAGGAAAGTTCAGTTCTCTACGTCTCATTTGGGTCTCAAGTAGAGATATCTCCCAAACAGTTGCGCGAAATAGCAACTGGTTTGGAGGAATCAAAAGTGAGCTTCTTATGGGTGGTGAGGAAAAGTGGATCAGAACTTGCTGATGGGTTTGAAAACAGAGTGAAGGAGGGAGGCATTGTGCTAAGAGAATAGGTTGATCAGAGGGCAATTCTTGGACATGAGTGTGTTAAGGGGTTTTTGAGTCATTGTGGTTGGAACTTAGTGATGGAGAGCGTATGTGCTAAAGTTCCAATACTGGCATGGCCCATGATGGCAGAGCAACACTTGAATGCGAGGATGGTGGTGGAGATAAAAGTGGGTCTGAGAGTTGAAACAAGCAATGGGTCTGTGAGGGGTTTCGTTAAGTGGCAAGGCTTGGAGAAAATGGTGCGAGAGCTCATGCAGGGTGAGATGGGGAAGGAGGTGAGGAAGAAGGTGGGGGAGTTTGGTGAGGCTGCAAGGAAGGCTATGGAGGAGGGAGGCTCATCGTGGTACACATTAAACCAGTTCATTGATGAGTTACAAGCACTAAGAGGCAACAGTTCAAAGCTCTGCTGTTAAGAGTAGTATGTTTGTCACAAAACCAGCACAATAATTTATATGGTTTAGAATTTAGATTCATATTTCTACGAACAGTTTTGTAAAATTGTTATGATTTCCAAAAATATGCTGTTGACTATTTGCATTTCACAACTCCATTTTAGAGTTGACACTGTATTTGATCCAACCATGGTCAAAGTTTGTGCACATACAAATGTTCTCCAGACTCCAATTAACTGTAAATAATCAACCAGTGCAGCACACACCAAGTCTTCAAGCAGCATTTTAAGAGTTTCACGGAACTCATGTAATTTACTTCTGTAAAATAAAACCATAAATGGGACATACTTATAGAATTAAGACATTGTAATCTAGCTATTGTAGATCAATTTCATAGCAAGAATAACATATAAGGAAGATGACGGTGGATGCACTTAGCTCATCTCAGTGTTGTTCTCCAGCTCCTTCCTCTGCTGAAGAGACAAGTCATCATTGACACAAGCAACAAATGGGAAGATTAAATAAATAAATAAATGAAAAGAAAGGAAATTTGACACAAGCACAATGATCAAGAGTAATACGAATGTATTTCAACCGATTCTTGATCGATATCTCCACTTTGTCATCTTTGGAAGAGGGGTGTCAGTGTAATTTAGCCTAAAAATTTCAGACCACCATTTCAGCATAGCAGCGCCATTTTTACTCCAATACTCCGTTAATATTTTATTTAGTTTTCATTGTTTGATTGGCTAAAAGTAAGTAAATTATTTCACCTGAAGTGTCACCTAGATTTTATCACATATAAATGAATTGACAAATATCACCAGTGAAAAGCACATTGAGATAAATAGGATAGCTTCTAGAAATTTATGAGAAAGATACCAAAAGAGAGGGTTGAGCTTCACATACAAACCCATGTTAGTGGTCCTATCAAAGATTCCAATCCAATAGCTAAAGTCCCACAAGACAACAAAATAAACCCCACAAAATAATACATATAGCTCCAAGGTTTACACCAAGAAACCAACTTATAAACAACCAAGGCTAGAGAGAGACAGAGAGAGAGATGGCTTCTTCACCTTGTGCACCTCATATGGTCCTCTTTCCATTCATGTCCAAAGGCCACACCATCCCAATTCTCCACCTAGCTCGACAACTCCTCCACTGCCATGCCACTGTCAGTATTTTCACCACCCCTGCAAATCGTCCTTTCATCTCCAATTCTCTTGCAAACACAGATGCCTCCATTGTCGATCTTCCTTTCCCTGAGAATGTTGACGGACTACCTGCCGGAGTTGAGAGCACCGATAAACTCCCTTCCATGTCCCTCTTCATGCCATTCGTCAACGCTACGAAGCTTATGCAGCCCGATTTTGAACAAGCATTAGAGGCTCTCCCCTTTGTCACCTGCCTCATATCTGATGGCTTCCTCTGCTGGACCGTTCAATCCACAGCTAAGTTTGGCATTCCACGACTTGTCTCTTTCGGCTGGAGCTACTACTTTATGTGTGTGTCCCGAGATGCGGGCGTGAATGGACTATTTTCAGGACCCGAGTCAGATGATGAGCCATTCACCCTGACCAGCTTCCCATGGATCAAGCACACTAGAAATGACTTCGGCGAACCCTTCAACGTAAGAGAACCCAAGGGTCCTTTTCTCGACTTTGTTACAGAGCAAATCATTTCAATATCAAAAAGCTATGGTTTAATTATGAATAGCTTCCACGAACTCAAGGGGAAGTTCATAGACTACTGGAACCGTGAATGTGAACCCAAAGCCTGGAGCATAGGGCCCCTGTGCTTGGCAGAACCGCAAAGGAACGAACTTCAACCCAACCAGAAGCCGACATGGATGCAATGGCTTGATCAAAAACTAGCACAAGGAAGTTCAGTTCTCTACATCGCATTTGGGTCTCAAGCAGAGATATCTTCTCAACAATTGCACGAAATAGCAACCAGTCTGGAGGAATCAAAAGTGAACTTCTTATGGGTGCTGAGGAAAAGTGAATCTGAACTTGCTGACAGGTTTGAAGAGAGAGTGAAAGAGAAAGGCATAGTAGTGAGAGAATGGGTTGATCAGGGGGCAATTCTAGGACATGAGAGCGTTCAAGGGTTTCTGAGTCATTGTGGTTGGAACTCGGTGTTGAAGAGCATATGCGCTAAAGTTCCAATACTGGCATGGCCCATGATGGCAGAGCAGCACCTGAATGCAAGCATGGTGGTGGAGGAGATCAAAGTGGGCCTGAGAGTTGAAACCAGCAATGGGCCTCTGAGGGGTTTTGTTAAGTGGCAGGGTTTGGCGAAAATGGTGAGAGAGCTCATGGAAGGTGAGATGGGGAAGGAGGTAAGGAACAACGTGGGGGAGTTTGGTGAGGCTGCAAAGAAGGCTATGAAGGAGGGAGGCTCGTCGTGGCACACGTTGAACCAACTCATCGATGAGTTACAAGCACTAAGAGGTGACAGTCTGAGGCTCTGCTGTTAGGAGTAATATTGCTAGTTTGGAATTAATTTTTCAGAGTTTTTGTTGCACTGGTACTACCGCAAGCAGCAATGCTAGGTATCATGAAAATTTTTTCATGAAAATAATCATGAAAGATTTGTGACCCTTGGATTACACTTAGAATAAAGCACCACCCACTAATTAAGGTAATCCAAGGATCATAAATTTTTCATGATCATTTTCATGACAAAATTTTCATGATCCCTAACTTTTTCCTACCGCAAAATAGTTTTATTAATTACAAATAGGGTAAGCCTTCAATGAAATTCTATAAAAGAAGGTGATCAGGTTTCTGCAACATGATTGGATTTGTATGAACTCAGAACCATTTTTTTTTTAATGAATAAACACAAATTAATCAAAGTCATATGATATGCACTTTCACATTCAATCATTAAATGTAAAAAAATTAAACTAAGTCATTGATCATAGTCGCATTAGATCATAACCGTCACTAATTTAGTCGTAATTAAAACTACCACGTTGTAACTAACATCATTTTAAGTCATGACCAAACACGCTAATGAAACATAACCAAAGCTAGCGAAGGTAGATGCTAAATTTGGCAGTCGAATCACATAAGATAATTGAAGTTGGCGAAATCATTAAATAATTTCTATATGGTCAGGAAGGTGGAGCATTCCCTGTAACAACCTATCCATAAATAAAATATAACCTAAAACAATTATTGTCATATGCATGTCAGGATCTAAGTCATTTCAGATCACACATTTCGCATAGCAGGCCCATATTTAATCCAAGTTTCTATATATGTGAGGTTGGCCAACAACTTGTTGGGAAGGCGAATCGCATTCTGAAATCAATAAAAAGTGAATTCTGTTATTCAATTCTTTGATTTTTTCTTGTGTCTCGAGCATTTCTTAGCAAGGCCCATAAAAATAATCCAAAGTAGGCATAGTTAAAAACTAATAAAAAAAGGCTGAACATGAAAATTGGAGAATAGCTAAAGGCTTAAAGCCTCCTTTAATATATATTTTTAAAGTACCAATCCAGTTAAACTAATATTCCTTTGTTTTTTTTCTTCCTTTTACTAAGTGAGAAAACCCGTTTAGTCATTTTGCTTAGCTTTGTACCTGTCCCAAGGTATCATTCGCAATACATTTTAAAAAGGCCAAATAATACTAACCCCCACAGATAACGTTTTGTTTTGTACAAATCCCCCACAATAATGAGGTGATAAATGACTCAATTGCATGTCAAACTCCACAGATAAATATTGATTTGAACCAAAACCTAGATCACAATCAACTCCAGATCAGTGCATGCTATTTTCTTGCCTTTCTTCAATTCAATAGCGATCCACACAAATTACATTGATCAATGCACCATCGAAACAGATTGATAGCTGATCCCCAAATGTTATCATTCACACCCCTTTCAATCCATCTGCAATCACCTCACAAATATTTGAGACTCTATGCATTTGTCATGTTTTTTCTATTCTACTTTCACACTATCGAGTTGTTTCCAGCTGATTGCTTTCAGATTTGCTAGATCTAGTACTCAATAACATGTCCCATTGATTTCTCAAAGACATCTCAAATGCCACCATTTCTTGCTATTTCACCGCCTCCATCAAGTTTTTCGCATAATCCATCTCTGGAAAAGACTTCCTAACAAAATTTGAAGTTGCAAAATAGGAGAAATCACTTGGCTATTATTAACACAGATACTATATATGGTCTAATTAGAAAAATGTCAACTCCTGACTCTGAGTCCTAGTAAAATTGACACTAGATAAATCCGAGTCTCCTTGAGAAGTTCACTTCATCGATTTTGAAGAGAAACCCATGATTGATAGGCATTATGAACAATATAAATATCACACGGGTCAAGAAACTACATTAAAATAGCATGGATCATGCTAGTATGTTACACCTAAAGCATAATTAGACAAGTTAAACACCTCCGCCACCCCTAGCCCAACCTTCCAAATTTTAACCTACACCCTATGCAACATTTTTGGAGTAAAATTCTGACTAATTTTTTGTGGCAAATAGAATTATTGGAAAGATATCGTAACTAACAATCACAGTACTCCCATCTATGAAATAAAAAAAAAAAATTAAAAAAAAATCATAGTACAGCATGTCTTATCCACAAAGAGAATATTGTTTGATGTGAGATGTCCAACTAACATAAATAAATAATGTAATGTATGTTCAAAAATAATATTTATACTATTAAAGCAATACCATTAAACAAGCAGATTCATTATTTATTTATTTATTATATTCAGAGATGGTGGAGTAGCCCCTTTAACAACAACCAACCCCGTCTAGATTTAAATTTTTGAATAATACTATCATAATAATCTTTATCATCTAATGAGGCATACATATTAGTTAAATAAAAATTATGACAATAATAGAATATGTCTTTTTTTGGGAAGTGGGTTGACTTTTGGAATTTTTTTTTTTTAAAACCATTTTAGCCTGAGGCTAAAAAGCTTGGTTTAGGAATAATTTTTAACTTTTTTGGCCTTTTTGTGAGAGAACGAATGTAATAATTATGAGTTTGATGTGATATTTTGTCTTATTGGGTTAAAAAACTTATTTTGTTTTTTGTGATTAAAATAACCAAAAAAGTCCAAGTTTGAGCTTCCCAAACGAAGGCTATACATGAAAGTTTTTCATATTTACTTAATGTGTGTATTACGTCAATTGATGAACAAAATATGGTCATCATCATGAATTCAGATCCTCTCCTTGAGGACCCTCCTCCATTCCCTACTTGCAACCGCTCAGATGAGGCGTTGCACATCCAACGGGTCAGATTTAAAAAAAAAAATAAATTGAAATTTTGGTCGATCTCCTGTCCAAACAAAAACACGGTTTATACATTCACTCTTACTCTCACTTTCACTCAGTCTCATAGTCGCCCGTGGTCGTCCATCCAACCTACCTTCACCGACGAACCGGCAACCAGTCCCGACGACGACCAAGACGGCGAACCCACTCGTGACCCCACGACGACCATAGCTCCACCGCTCCAGCCTCTATGCTCCGTGAACTCCACCACCATCGGTTGAGCAAAGATCTCTTCTTCACAAACCAGGTTGGTCTTCGAATGTTTGAAATGAAGAAGTTAGGAGTCTGAAAAAATGTAGGGCTTTTAGAGTTGGAATTTCTGAAAAAATTTAGGGCTTTTAGATTTGAAATTTCAAAATTAGGGCTTTGATTTGGGATTTTGAATCGTTTGAAAAAATTTAGGGCTTATAGATTTGGAATTTCAAAATTAGGACTTTGATTTGAAATTTTGAAACGTCTAAAAAAATTTAGGGCTTATAGATTTAGAATTTCAAAATTAGGGCTTTTTTAGCCCTAACAACAAGAAGTGTACCTATTCTTTTTTCCATCTCTGTCCATATGTAAGTACTTCTGTAATTTTAATAAATTTTAGGATAAATAAATAAATTTATCCTGTCCATATAAGTAGCTGTAACTGTCACGACCCACTCCCCGTACTTAAGAGTTAAGTATCGTGATGGCCAGTAACCGAAGTTACCTCTGGCCAAGTCTTTAAACAATTACTAAATGCGAAGGGAAAAATATTTAAGTGAGAGTACTAAAATAATCATCCGAGCTTCTATTTAATTACATTGTCAAAGATGAACTATGTCTACAAAGTGCTTTGTGCCTACCCCACACGCTGGTCCTGACATGTCACTTGAAAGTGGTAAACAACTATAAGCACATGGCAGAGTGAGAAATATTATAATAAAAATATAAGGGCATAAAATTCACCATGGATAATTATGCGACTAAACAGAGCTTGATATTAAAATACAGAATATATGTCATACAGAAATCATTTGACATATACTACAGAAATTATGTATATAACTATAACCACGGTACGGAACAGAACATGGGTCACCGGAGTGACAATCAGAACAGAGGTCAATGGATCTATGACAAACAGGAGACCACAGAGTGGTCAAATAGGGGCCAATAGTTATTTAAGTCCCCCAAGGCGTGGGACTCCCGTAATGGTACTTACAAAATATAATTATATATAAGGTCATAGTCAAATATTCTTAAAATATAAAACAAACATATCCATGGGTTTTATTTTCACAAATAGGATTCAGAAATTAAATCACGTAACTGAAATATTTATATAATTTATAATAGTTTATAAAACATTACTTGTATAAAATAAATATGGTAAGTCAAAATATAAGTAAAATACATTTTGGATTAACTTAGTTATTTATTTATATTTTGACTCTTAAACTTTTAATAATTATATTATTTTACAAAATTAAAAATAATAATATATAATAAATTATATATATTTCTAACTGAGATTAAATAATATTAGTATAAATTTTACAGAATAATAACTGAGATTAAATAATATTAGTATAAATTTTACAGAATAATTAAAAATCTGAATTGTTACAGTAGCTGTAGGATAAATAAATTTTAATGGCTTTTGTTAATAAATCTATTTTAACAGGTGTGTGTGCCCCATAAAAAACATTCTAATGGCTATTATGACTTCTTGAATGGCTTCTTG
This sequence comes from Camellia lanceoleosa, assembly GCA_025200525.1. Taxonomy (NCBI): domain Eukaryota; kingdom Viridiplantae; phylum Streptophyta; class Magnoliopsida; order Ericales; family Theaceae; genus Camellia; species Camellia lanceoleosa. The sequence goes on along the minus strand of CM045759.1, from coordinate 202,969,255 downwards.
AATTCAACTGCAAGAAAACATTCTCATACTATTATGAAACAATACCACCATTGTGTGTGTGCCCTATAATCAATTTCAGTAAGTCTAATTATGCAGAAACCAAATATTGAACTCTTGTGTATAAATATATGGATGAACACGATTTTACAAGATTTGATGGTATAGCTCATTTCTAAAAATTCTTGAACATGATTTTACCATCTTATTCCCTGAATCTCCCAGAAATTATTGCTTCAAACTTTCTTAAATATGATGTGGGTGGTAATTATTATATTATGTTTTGAAGAGACTTTATTTTTTATTTTTCACTTTTGCACCATTTGTTTTTGTTTATCATTGTGGATTTTGGCCGGTGTTTTTTTTTTCTCTTCATTAGTATATGCCCAAATTTTGATGGACCTGGCATGGTCTCTTCTTTTGTCATTTTCAGTACAGACTGATTTTGAACTTGCCTGAGGTTGAGTGGGATAGGTTTCTTGAATGAGATTCTGATTGAATGGGTTTGCCGAATGGTTTGTGTTTTTAAATGAGCACTTACATTTTTTTTTTTTAATATAATAATTTTATTTGTTTTTTTCATTAGTGAGTGACATATTTTGAGTAAGTTAATAGTCTTGCCGATTATATATGCATCTTTATCTGCTGCCTATTTTGCATCGTTCTCTGCTTGCTCTCTATCACTCATTCATCTATTAAATGCATACCTGTTTTGCATCTGTTTTCTGTACTCATTTATTTTTTTGGTTGGCAACAATAAATTTTGTTAATGAAAGGAATAAATAAGGAGAAATACACATTGAAGGAGGACAAGAAGTCCACCAAATAGAAAATAAAAAGAAACAAAAATTACATATCACACAACTTGCAAATCTCTATTAATCAAAGGACATTTTGACTCAGGGAATAAGATAGTAGTAAGGGAATAAGGGTGCTAGGGTACAATTTAAAGGCTGTTACAGTGTGTCTCATCTCATGTGCAATACCCTTATGTGGGGATATTTTTTTGAAGTACCAACACGTGGCAATGTGACGCCGATATGTCAGCCGAGGTGCCACGTGTCATGGTAGTTACGCAGAGGTAATCTCCGAAGATATCGGGATCCGGGATAAGCGGATAAAGGACAGGAGTCCTAGATTGGGAGAAGACTTCAGTTTTGATAAAGGTAAAACTCTTAGAGAGTTTATCCCAATCCTACTGGGAGTCCAAGATTAGCAGTACTCTTGAGTCCATTAGAGCTAGGCTTCTATGGGAACTAGGATTGTATTGACTATAAAAGAGAGGCACCCCCATGGGTCTAAGGGACGTTTTTTGAGACTCAAGCTAGTGAGTTTAGCACTATTGATTATCTTTGAGAGATATACTGACTTGATCGTCGGAGTGCCCCCGGCTGGAAGAACCACCATCGGAGCCTTTTTCTTTTTGTGCAGGACAGCAGGGTGCTATCTATTCTGCCTGTGTTCTACAGCTGAATTACTAAGGAGGGCAGTGTGATCGGAAAATCACTCACACAATTTGGCGCCATCTGTGGGAAGAAAGACGAATAGATGGCCAGTGACACACAAAACGAAAAGGTTAGGGACGATGTTTCCGCTGGGAGTGGCAGGCCTATCGACCTTGACGTCGAAGGAGACAACCATAACGAAGAAGCCCGTGGCCAGGGGCACGGGGGAAAAGACGTCGTCCAGGAGGGCGACACTTCAAAGAAAACAAACCAGGGCAGATACTACAATGAAGACAACCTCCAGGTATGCAGGGATAGGTGCCTACGGAGGGATAAGGAAGTAAAAGAATTGGCAGACAAGTTGGCTGACCTGCAGTCGGTCGTCAACTTCATGATGCAAAACAATGTCATGCAGCCACCATACCCGTTGCAGGACACGCCAATTCCAACAGTTAATACTCAGAAGGGAGGAAGGAAAATAATTCTTGAAGCACCACAGCACTCCAGGAGCAAAAGGCACTCTCACCCGCCCTCTGGGGAGGTCGGGCGAGAAGAGCCAAGACAAGAGAAGTCCCACAGGACGTATCAAACGAAGGATCAGGAACGCAGAGAACATCGGCATGTTCAACGACAGGCGCTCTGCTTTGACACAACCCACGGGGAAAGATCAAAACGGGCCTATCACGAGGCCGAAAGTAGTGTGCCAAAGAGACTGAAGTCCAAAGACAGCCGAGCTCCGGGGAGGAGTAAAGAAGACTTGAGAAACTACCTCAAGAGGAAGGAACAGAACGCTGAAGTCGAGGTAACCTCACCCGCCAAGCCGAGGACACCGTTCTCGGTAGAACTGGACAAATTTGAAGCACCAAAAAGATTCAGCATGCCGAGGTTTCAAATATACGATGGTAAGTCAGACCCTAACTTCCACGTTGGACTATTTTTGAACTCAATAGCGTTATACAGTGGAAACGAGCCACTACTCTGCAAAGTGTTCCCCTCGTCCTTTGGAGAGATCGCATTAGATTGGTTCCATAAATTACCAAAGGGAAGCGTGAAGACATGGGAAGGCCTGGCCGAGATGTTTGTGGCCAGGTTTGTAACAAACAAACTACAGCCATTAAGGGTGGACACGCTAATGGCTTTAAAAATCAGCAAGGATGAAGGCCTCAAGGCCTATGCAAAAAGGTACTACGAGGTGTTCAATCGAATACCTGAATGCAACCAGGAGGTAGCGGTCGTGTCTTTCAAGAACGGCCTGAAAGATGACTGTTCACTACGGAAATCTTTGGCAAAAACATTGCCGAAGAGCATGGAGGAGCTCATGGAAAGAATCGAAAAGTATGCACGAGCCAAGGAGGATACATTGGCCCACAAGGAAGTCAAACAAGAAAAAGGGAACGGCTCGCCGAAGCAAGGCTGAAGTAACAACGGATTCAGCAAAACAGAGATGGAGTTAAGGGCTAAACAGGCAGTGACAACCGTGTTTCGAATTCCAATTCAAAAAGTCCCAGGAAAAATTCGGAGCCAGCCCTATTTCAAAACACCAGCAAGGGAACCAGGAGAATTCGTGGGAAGAAACATGGACAGACATTGTGCTTATCACAATGAAAACGGACATACAACACAGGGCTGCAGAGCCCTAAAAGCACACTTGGAAGATCTGGTGAGACAGGGCCACCTAAGAGACCTTGTCGATGAAACCAGAACAAGAGAAGAACAGGCAAGACTGCCTCAGGCTCCAGCAGTCCCACCACCTCCGCAACCTCGGGCAGAAGGACCTCGGATAGTCAATGTAATTCACTCAAGAGTAAACGAGAACGAAGTTAGAGGAGAGACCCAAAGGGTAAGGCATCTACAGCATGTCTACCAAGTCGGGGAAAAGAGACATCGGCCTGAAGAGAGCCAAGGACCAATAATAACCTTCACCGAAGCCGACCTAGAGATGGTCCAGCACCCGCATAATGATGCCTTGGTAGTATCCCTCCAGGTTGGGAAGTGCCAAGTGAAACGCATCCTAATATCTCAAGGCAGCTCTTGTGACATCATGTACGTTAGATGTTACAAGGAGTTAGGCCTTCACCCAGACGACATGGAGCAATCAAATGGCCCGATGGTCGGCTTCAATGGAACGCCGACATGGCCACTGGGCGCTACAAACTTGGAAGTACAGGCCGGTACTAAGAAGATTAGGATAGAGTTCATCGTGATTGATACGCCTTCTCCTTACAACATCATATTGGAAAGGCCATGGTTGCATGCAATGGGGGCAGTTCCCTCAACATTGCATCAACTACTGCGCTTCCCAACAGAACATGGGATTGAAGAAGTCAGAGGAGATCAATTGCAGACAAAAAATTGCTTCATGGCAGCAATGAAGACTACCTGCAATGTTCGAGAACCAGCAAAGGCAGAGATTGAAGATGAAGACATGGAGGTCCTAGATGATGTCGGCAAGGAGTCGGCCAAGAAAAGTGAGGAATCACTAAAGAAAATCCTCGTCCAGGAGGGCGACGAAGAGCGCTTCTTTCTTCTCGGCTCAGGCTTAGCCGAAGAAGAAGAGAGAGAACTGGAAGCTTTTTTAAGAACAAACATAGAAGTGTTTGCCTGGACACCTTATGAAATGCCTGGCATTGACCCCGAGGTCACATGCCACAGACTGAACGTCGACAGGTTGGCAAAACCCATAATACAACGAGCTAGAAGACCGACGTTGACACACGTCGAAGCTGTGAAGGAAGAAGTAGACAGACTTCTAGAAGCCAAGGCCATCAGAGAAGTCAATTATCCAACGTGGCTATCAAACACTGTGGTGGTAAAGAAGAAAAACGGTAAATGGAGGGTTTGCGTAGATTTTACAAGCCTAAATAAGGCCTGCCCCAAAGACAGCTTCCCTCTGCCAAAAATTGACCAGCTAGTGGATGCCACATCAGGACATGGAAGGATGAGCTTCCTGGATGCTTATAGGGGGTACCACCAGATAGCCATGTACCCCCCAGACGAAGAGAAGACAGCGTTCATCACCCCAAAAGGCTTGTACTGTTACAGGGTGATGCCTTTTGGGCTGAAGAACGCAGGAGCAACCTACCAAAGGCTGGTAACCAAAATGTTCAAGCACCTGATAGGCCAAACAGTTGAAGTCTACATCGATGACATGGTCGTGAAGACCAAGGAGCCTAAGAGTCATCTTGCCGACCTGAAAAAAGGTATTTGAAATACTCAAAACATATCGACTCCGACTCAACGCATCTAAATGCGCGTTTGGAGTTGGATCTGGTAAGTTCCTAGGTTACCTGGTAACAAGAAGGGGAATAGAAGCCAGCCCAGATCAGATCAAGGCCATCCCAGATCTACAGAGTCCAACATCGGCAAAACAGGTTCAAATGCTCACTGGAAGGGCCGCAGCCCTAAACAGGTTCATAAGCCGAAGTTCAAACAATTGTAAACCCTTCTTCAACCTGGTAAAAAAGACCGCAGACTTCCTATGGACTGAAGAATGTAAGGTCGCTTTGGCCGACCTAAAAAAGTATCTGACCACGTCCCCAGTTCTCTCCACGCCTAAACCTGGAGAAGAGTTGTTTTTGTACTTAGCCGTATTAGAGCATGCAGTAAGTGCAGTGCTAATCCGAGAAGAACAGGGAGAATAGAAAGCTGTCTATTATGTAAATAAAACCTTGGCAAACGCTGAAACAAGGTACTTACCACTGGAGAAGTTAATGCTGGCCTTGGTAATGGCCTCAAAGAAGTTGAACCACTACTTCCAGGCACACAAAATTGTAGTGCTAACAGAGCACCCATTGAAGTCCTTATTGCAACAAGAAGATTTAACAGGAAGAATTGCAAAGTGGGCAGTGTACTGGGCGTCTGACACAGGTCGAGGCCCGCTTGACTATCAAGGGCCAGCTTTTGGCCGACTTCGTGGCAGAATTTACGCCTGAATAACTCGAACATCGGGCTCCGTTGAACCAGGATGAACGAGGTCCTAGCAAGCAAGGAGAATCCCAGCCAAAAGCAAAGGAGCAAAGAAAGGAAAAGCTCAGACCTTGCAGCATCTACATCGGCGACTCATTCAGACTGTTCGTCGACGGAAGTTCAAACTGACAGGGAGTGAGGGCAGGAGTACTGCTGATATCCCCAGATGGAGAAATAATAGAACAGTCCATCCGCTTGGGATTCAAGGCCTCAAACAATGAGGCAGAATACGAGACATTAATTGTAGGACTAAAGCTGGCAGCAGCAGCAGAAGCAGACGAGGTAATAGTGTTTTGTGATTCACAGTTAATTGTTAACCAGTCAGCAGGAGAATTTGCAGCCAAGGACGAGAGGATGTCAGCATATGCAAAAGAGGTTATCAGATTGGCCGAGTTATTTCAGAACTGCCGACTTTTTCAAGTAAGCCGAGATGATAACAGCCACGCCGACGCGTTGGCCAACCTGGCAAGTTCAATGCAAACTGGAAAGACAAGAACAATTATGATCGACTACATATCGGGCCCGAGCATAGAACCACAGAACGCAAAGCAAGAGGCAATGTGTGTGGGTATGGGGCCAAGCTAGATGGATGCAATTGTTGCATTCCTGAAAGAAGGAAAGCTGCCAGAAGACCGCAAGGAGGCGCACAAAGTCAGATTGAAATCGGCAAGATTCAGTCTAACTGCGGACGGACATCTCTATAGAAGGTCCTTCACTGGACCTCTTTTAAGGTGTGTACATCCTTTACAAGTTGAAGATTTTTTATATGAAATTCATGAAGGGATTTGTGGAAGCCACATTGGGGGCAGATCATTAGCCCATAGGGCCATTACCTAGGGGTATTGGTGGCCCTACATGCAAAAAGATGCAGAAGCATACGTAAAGAAGTGCGAACAATGCCAAAAGTTTGCACCTTTGATTTATCAGCCAGCTGCTGACCTGAACCCAGTATCAAGCCCTTGGCCGTTTGCCCAATGAGGCATGGATCTGGTTGGACAACTTCTCCAAGCAACTGGGCAGAGAAAATACTTGCTGGTAGCAACAGTTTACTTCACAAAGTGGATAGAGGCAGAACCTCTTGCCAAAATCCGAGATGTGGACGTCAAGAATTTCATATGGAAAAACATTATCACCAGATTTGGCATCCCTAGAGCCATCGTTGCCGACAACGGAACGCAGTTTGACAGCAAACTTATCAAAAACTTCTGTGCAAAATTCAAGATCAAGAATTACTTTTCAACACCAAGTTTCCCCCAAAGTAATGGGCAAGCGTACATCCAACAAAGTAATTTTGGATGGAATAAAGAAGAGGCAGCAAAGAAAAAAAGGAAGTGGGTAGATTTAATTGCCCAACGTACTTTGGGCATATCGGACTACGCCGAGGAGGTCAACGGGGAATCCCCCTTTGCCATGGCCTATGGCATAGAAGCAGTAATTCCACTGGAAGTCGGCATCCCAGGGATCCGAACCCAGGGAGTTGAGAATGGGACTAATGACATACTCTTAGCCCGAGATCTGGATCTTTTAGAAGAGAAGAAAAAAGCGCAATTAAACTGCGATATACCAAAGACTTGCCAGAGCTTACAACAAGAAGGTCAACCCAAGAGATTTTCAAGTCGGCGACCTAGTCTTGAGAAAAGTCGTCGGCAATAAGAAAGATCCCCGAGAGGGCAAGCTTGGCTCAAACTGGGAAGGACCTTACAGAATTACTTCGGTGTTAGGCAATGGAGCTTATTGGCTTGAAGACAATGAGGGCAAAACATTACCAAGACCCTGGAACACTTGTAATTTGAAATTCTTCTATCATTGAGATGTTCATTATTTCTGACCGATGTCATCAATAAAATCTTTTCAGAATTCTTTAAGCACATATGATTGATTAAGATACTTAACATTGTTTTTGGAAGACATAAAAAATGAGAACCCAAGTGGAACTTAGGTTCACATTGGGGGCAGAGAGGAGACAAAGTCTACCACTTGTTGAAATTTGTAGCAATTTACAAGTTGGTCAGACCGATACAAAGTCTACCACTTGTTGAAATTTGTAGCAATTTACAAGTTGGTCAGACCGATACAAAGTCTACCACTTGTTGAAATTTGTAGCAATTTACAAGTTGGTCAGACCAATACAAAGTCTACCACTTGTTGAAATTTGTAGCAATTTACAAGTTGGTCAGACCGATACAAAGTCTACCACTTGTTGAAATTTGTAGCAATTTACAAGTTGGTCAGACCGATACAAAGTTTACCACTTGTTGAAATTTGTAGCAATTTACAAATTGGTCAAACCGATACAAAGCTTACCACTTGTTGAAATTTGTAGCAATTTACAAGTTAAAGGTAAGCCGAGATGGTTCTTTAACTTCACTTGTTGAAATTTGTAGCAATTTACAAGATGAAGTTAAGTCGAGATATCTGTTTTTCTTCGCTTGTTGAAATTTATAGCAATTTACAAGTCGAAGTGAAGCCAATGTTATTGCTTACAGACTTATAGTAACCTACTGGTTGGATAAACCAAAGAAGATGTTTAACACTTGTTGAAATTTCCAGCAATTTACAAGTTAAAGTTAAGCCGACATATGATCATCTGTTGAAATTTGCAACAATTTACAGGTTGAGGTAAAAGATAAGTATATTGTTTAAACCCTTGTTGAAATTTGTAGCAATTTACAAGTAGATCATTGTTTAATACTTATTCTAACTTGAGAAAAGTTTACTGTACATGTTAGTCCTTGTTGATATTTGTAACAATTTACAAGTAGGTAAGAGTGAAATCACTGTTTACATATTTATTGCAACTTGAGAAAAGTTTGCAAAGTCTACATTGAAAAGTATATGTTTTATACTTGTTGAAATTTATGACAAGATTGCAGGTCAGTATCTTGCCGAAGTAAAACTTGCAGTTATTATACCCGAGGTATGTAACCCCGAGAAGATTGTACAAAGGAAGAATTATGCAAATCATGCAAAATATTCTAAGTATAGAACCATATAGAAGCAATGAAGAGAAATTAAAGATTAAAGCATTCAGAGAAAAACAGTTACAGTTGTATATAATGAAGGCACTATGGCCTAGCAGAATTGTTCACAAGTAACAAAGAAAGGCACATCGGCCATAAGAAGAAGTTCACATTGTTCAAAAAACAGAAGAAAGTACAAAAAAGAAAAGAGTACAAAAGACATTCAGAATTCTTCAAACATCAGTAGATGGTTGGATTAGGACCTCGGAGGACTCTGGAAAAACCACCTCGACATCTTTTTCTACAGATTGTTGGGCTGGTACCTCGGAGGATTCTGGAAGAACCACCTCGGCATCTTTTTCCGTCGCAATCTCGGCATCGATCTCTGCAAGTGTTTTATTAAGACTTCTTTCAGCCAGAAGAAGGTCGGATGATAACTGCCCTAGATCAGCCTCCTTGGACACCTCCTCAGTCTCCTAATCTTGGGTTAAGTCCAGGACTTGATCACCTTGAGGAGGAGACTTTGTCTCATTAGTACCTTTGGGCCTCCTTACTAAAACTTCATCATCATTCTTGTCCTCATCTTCGGATTCGGACTCAAGCTCTTCTTCAGTTTGACTTGGAGGAGGAGGAGAAGGAGGGAAAGGCAGAGGAATAGCGTCAGCCTTGCGCAGGGGGGAGTCATCTGGGACATTAAGCTTTTTGGCAAGGGACATCCAACCCAGGGAGAAGCCCCTGTTGCATGCCTGCCTAACTTGAAGCTTGTAGTCCTCGGACGCCGACCACACCTGGCATAAGATTTTTCATCGCTTTTGATTTCAAATTCTTTAGTTGCTAAGGCTTGCTGAAGCTCCTTCTCGGCCTGAGCCGCTTTTTCCTCGGCCTCTTTCTTCTGCGCCTCAGCAACATTTTTTAGAGCTTCAGCAGCATCAGCTTTTTCTTCGGCCAAGGTTTGGGCTTTGGTAGCAGCCTCGGCTTGATCTTCCAACTTTTTCATTTTTGCTTGAAGACCCTTATTGATCTTCTGGAGGGTAGAATACTCTTTCTTCAAATCATTTAATTTCTCCCTGGTCTCAAAGGATTGCATGGAGAAGGAGTGTGCATGCTGGATAGCCTGAAAGAACACAAAGCAAAAAGTTATTACAAAATTTTACAAGTATGGAGATATGAGGATAAAACAAGTTACCAAGTGAAGACACTCACTTGAACACAGCATTGGAGCATGAACGCGTAATTTTCATACTCACTCATTTCGGCGTTCTTTTCCAGATCGCCTGGGAGAAGAACGGCTGTACTAAGTGCAACGCCGATGTTTATGTCATCAGCTCTATCACTCGCCAAAACAGGCTTATTCTCCAAAGTAATCGATGGCGTCCAGGGGACATTTGGTACTTTGGATTTTGAGGTCGTTGCAGAGGAGGACCTCGGCTTCTTTGATTGAGTAGACTCTGGTGGCTGAGCCTCAGCAGACCTTTTTGCAGAAGTAGAGAAAGTCTTCTTACTCTCAGCCAACTGTGAGATAGGCAGGGCGTCCTTAGCCTCAACCTCAGTGGCTTTGGTCTTCGTCTGGGCCTTCTTGATTCTCTTTGGCTTTGGTGGGGGAATCGTTTGGGTTGGAACAGCGTCGACGTCGGTTGGGAGGTCGGCTAAGAGATCTTGGGCGACAGGCCTTGGGTGAACCATTTCGGCGGTTTTGACAAGTCTACGCCGGCGTTTTCGTTCGAGAATTGGTATCAAGTATAGGGCCGAGGTCGATGGCAAAACCACTGGGTCAGATGTAGATCCTTGGTCAGTTCGTGATGTGGATGCGGTTTGAGTTGTTGCAGTAGGTGGAGAGAGGCTCTTTTTCTTCCTCCTTGGAACGTCGGGCAGAGTGGATTTATACATAGGGATGAAGTTCAATACCAATGGAGCCTTGCGCTTCTGGATCGGAAGGTCCAGGAGCTTCTTTAGGTCTTTTCCAGGGAAATAGGACTGGCGAAAGTCCTTGGGTGGCTTGTGAACGTCTGCAAAAAAAGAGCACAACATCAGAAACAGATAAAATCTTTTGAAGACTTGGAAAAAAAAAAACAACAACTAAGTAATTGACGTTGGGCTCTTACCCTTGCCCTCTTTAACCGTTCGAGGAAGAGGGTAGAGATGGACTTCTTCGTCTGGGCCAAATTCCCAATTTCCGGAAGCAATAAGATAATCATCTCCAGCCCCTTTATTAGAGTCTGGGAGGTCGGCTACAATTTTGAATTCGGTAGACCTCGGCTTGAGGTAATACACATAACCTTTCTCTTTCAGGTTAAGGGCGCACATAGTATAACAGTATTGGATGTCGGTGAAGGTGATCCTAACATTCTCTTGCCGGGCTAAGGCTATTATACCATTAAGCACTCTATATGAGTTAATGGTTAGTTGCATAGGGTTCAGGGTGTAGTAGTGAAGAACTTCACGAAAGAGGGGATTGAGTGGAAGCCGAAGTCCACATTCAACAAAAGCTACAATAGGGAAAGGCATCAGATATCTCAGAGGCATGATGGAATCATCATCCCCAGCTAGCCTAAGGTAAACATCAGCAGGAATAGAGAACTCTTGCCTAAAGAATTCGAGTTTGGTTGGGGTATTTACCCTATTTCTCCACATATCCATGATTTTGGTATAAAGGTACTTGGCTACAGAAACGGAGTGTTCTTACAGGGTTACTGGTACCTCGGCTTGAACCTAGGTATATACTGGTAAAGGATTGTTTCAGTTTTTCCTAAGAATTGAAGGTTCTATAAACAAATCCCAACCCTAAAACTATAAAAGCAAAGATTGGAGGCTCGAATCTGGGAAAAACACAGAAAACAAGAAACAAGAACAAATTTTCAGAATCAAGAACGAGGGTAGGCTGTCAAAAGCCTAAAGAAAACAAAGAGTTGAAGGCCAAGAACAGACAGCACGAGTGTTCATTACATATACAAAATCACGAAATAAAATGCATTCAGGTGAATAATTCACAAATTAAATGTTTGAACAGAACAGTAAAGGCAGGACATTTCAGGAACAATCAAGAACTGGGAAAGAATGACCAGTTGCTTACCAGATAAAGTGAGGCCGAAATGAAATTCGCTGAGGACAGAAGACGATTGAAACAGTAGCGAAAACCTCGCAGGAATGACAGAATGAAGACAGTTGTAGAGTTTGGAGCTTAGAGTAATGGCAGATTCGAAGGAAAAAGAGCTTTAGAGAGAGAAAAATAAGTAAATCGTATGCAAAGGTAAGAAAAGGAAGAGGGAAAAACAAAGTTTTGTTAAAAAACTTGAAACGGCGGCAAAACAGGGCATTAAATGCACCTGGAGTAACGCAGACGTCAGGCAACGCGGACAGGTGAAAGACGACTTGCGAGCGCGTCATAGGCACGAGCCAATAGAAAACACGTAAGTAAAACGGTTGAGGAGAGATGCATGACAGCTCATACATGTAAGAGAGTTCCTTTGAATTCTTGTTTTTAAAAGAAGACATGTCACTGAAATGGAAGACCTTACCGGGAAGTTCGGAAGCCGACATATGAGAAAGAAGAACAATATAGGTTCCATCACCTCAGAATGCCGAAGTAATAGAACCTAGGGGGCAGTTGTGGGGATATATTTTTGAAGTAACAACACGTGGCAAGGTGACACCGATGTGTCAGCCGAGGTGCCACGTGTCGTGGTAGTTACGCCGAGGTAATCTCGGAGTTGCCGAGGTAATCTTCGAAGATATCGGATCCGGATAAGCGGATAAAGCGATGAGTCCTAGATTGGGAGAAGACTTCAGTTTGGATAAAGGTAAAACTCTGAGAGAGTTTATCCCAATCCTACTGGGAGTCCAAGATTAGCAGTACTCTTGAGTCCATTAGAGCTAGACTTCTATGGGGACTAGGATTGTATTGGCTATAAAAGAGAGGCACCCCCATGGGTCTAAGGGACGTTTTTTGAGACTCAAGCTAATGAGTTTAGCACTATTGATTATCTTTGAGAGATATACTGACTTGATCATCGGAGTGCCCCCGGGTGGAAAAACCACCACCGAAGCCTTTTTCTTTTTGTGCAGGACAGCAGGGTGCCATCTATTCTGCTAGTGTTCTACAGCTGAATTACTAAGGAGGGCAGTGTGATCGGAAAATCACTCACACACCTTACAAATGTTCTTTCCTAATTTCATAACTCCAAGCTAAATACTCAGAAAAAAAAATCCAGAACCGTGTTTATAATTTAAAGTATATACTAAAGATTTAAACTTTATATTAGGGGTGTTCACGGGTCGGTTCGGACCGGTTTTATCCTAAGCTCGTTAACCAAACCGAATGTATCGGGCTGGGGAATTTGCCACCCACTGCCAACCGTAAGCATATTCGAAATCGACCGTGGCCCACCATTCGGATTGGCGGTCGGTTCAATCGGCGAGACACAAAAAGAAATCAATCTACTTCACACTCTTTCTCAGGTTGTAATTCAAACAAAAATCAAATTAAAACATGTATATATGAAGTAGAAGAGATTCAAACAAATATATTAAATATGCAAATAAATTTAAGAAAGAATAGAGAGTGGAATAGTAGAGATAAGACTCACCATCACCTAAATGTGAGCTATATTCATCACCATTGGGGTAAATCTGAGCATCATTGCCATCGTCTCACAGATCTGAGCATCATTGTCGCCGTCGATTAGCACCATTGCCACTAGAGGGGGAGATTAAGAGAAGAAAAGGGGTTTCAAGTGAGGGATTGTGTCACTGTGAGAGGGAGACGAACGTGAGATGAGAGCATGGAAGATCACCATTGTTGTTGAGAGATAGAATAAGAAGAAAGTGGTTTCTAAAAAGGAGACAAGAAGGGTGAAAGATAGATTGCAACAGAGAAACGTGGATGAGAGAAAATGAGACTGAAGAGGTATGAGAGAAATGAGGATGAGAGAGAGAGAGAGAAACGAGGGTGACATACAGATAGAGACTGAAGTTGCGGGATAGAAATGAGGGTATGTGTGAGAGAGAGAGAGAGAGAGGAATTGAAATGGACTGTTCAACAAAAAAGTGGCGTATTGATGAGACAAATCTTTAGTCTTGGAAATAGATAAGGCAGACTTTATTAGCATTGGGAGAAAACAAAGAGTCTTGGTAAGAAAATTAATTCAAGGAGCCAATAAAAAGTCTACACATTTTACAAATATATCGGTTGGTTCAGTTTCGACAGATTATACACTTTTACAACCGTTACTCGACCGAATATAGAACGGGTTTGAGTAATCTAACTCATTGCCGACCCAATGTAATTCGAAACCGTCCGCAGTTATATCGGATTGGTCGAATTCAGTTGGTTTTGTCGGATGATTCGGTTATTTGAACACCCCTAATTTATATGATAAATTTGATTTACATTGTTTGTATTGTATTGTGTATGCAGATTTAGAAATGGCTTTTTCTTTTACTAACAATAGCAACATCAGATTAAAACCGAGACTGTGTAATTGTGGAAGAACAGCTGCCATAAATATTGTAAGAACCAATGAGAATGGAAATAAAGGGCGTTTGTTCTTTGTTTGCCCATCAAAATATGTAAGTGTACCTATTGGAAATATTAAATATGTACGTAGTGACAATTTAATTTGTGTTATTCGACTAACTAATTGTCATGCATTGTAGACTGAAACTCCCAATTGCAGTTACTTCAAATTCGTGGATGAAGATGATGAAGATGTTACGTTCACAATCCGTTCCAACACTAGAGCTTCTGATGGTGTTACAGTAGAAGACTTTAACGAGCTAAGGAGGAGGCTGTATGACGTGGAAAATGAACATGATGACTATGGTCGAAGGCTTCGAATGGTGGAAAATATTTTGAAGACGATGGTGTATTTGATTGTATTTTCTATACTTTTGTACTTTATGATGTAATGTTATTATGGATTTATGGATTTAATGTTATTATGGATTTAATGTTTTTGGCTTTGATGAATATATACAATGAATTTCGAAGCTATTCATGAATGGAATTTGACGAATGTAGTTATGGATTTAATGATTATAGATGCAATGATTTTAGATGGTTTTTATGAATGGAATTTGGGAACTTGGGATGTTTGAGATGTTTAAGATGAATGGTACAAAATTTTGGCTGACTTAGAAGGATAAAATGGAGGTATTGGAGGATTTTGGCTGATTTCAGAGCACTGTCCAGTTGGATTATATGATCAAAATAAGGATCATGTGTACAGCATACCAGCAGAATAATCAAAATAAGGATCAAAACTTTGTTGCTGGTGTACAGAATGATCATTCCTAAGGATCAAAACTGGTATGCTGGTATGCTAGTGTATAGAACGATCAAATTGGTATGCTAGTGTACAGAATGCTGGTGTACAAAACTGGTATGCAGAATGATCAAAATAAGGATCAAAACTGGTGTACAGCATACCAGCAGAATGAATTTATAAAAACCATATGAAACCATGATTTCAGAGCATTTCTGTACATCCTTTTCCTTTTGTTCCTTTTTTTTTTTCTTGACTCTTCACACTTCACACTTCTTCTGTATCTATACATCCTTTTCCTTTTGTTCCTTTTTTTTCCTTCACACTTCACACTGTCTAGTCTGGCCAAGATCATTGCTGGTGTCCATCTACAAAACCATGTGTCCAGCATACCAGAAGCAATGAATACCTCTGCAGAACCATTGCAGAACCATACCTGTGCATACCAGCAGAATCATACAGAACCAGATAAAAAACCAGAATCATGTGCATACCGCCAAAATCATGTGCATACCACCAGAATGATCAAAATAAGGATCAAAACTGGTATGCTGGTTCTGCATGACATGATTTCAGAGCTTCTAGTTATGAATTTACAAAAACCGAATCATGTGCATACCAGATAAAAAACCAGATCAAACGTACAGATCAAATGTACACATTCCTCCACATTCAACATCAGTTTGCTTCAATACATATAATCCATTCAAACACATACAGATCAAGTGTTCAATACAAATCAAGTGTACATCTAGTTCAAATGTACATCTAGTTTCAATACAGATCAAATGTACAACATCTACTTTAAAATGTGTTCAATACAGAGCTTTGAATGTACAGATCAAATGCAGAACCAGCATACTAGTTTGCTTTGAATACAGAACTAGCATACCTGTTTGCATAACATTTCTTGACCATTTCTTGATACCCATAATAACACAAGAAAATATCAACTCATAACCATTGCAGAACCATAACCATAGCAGTAGATCGAGCAGCCCATGTTAATAGCATACCAGAACCAAGTTAAATGAACATGAACCATAACCAACAGGGTTGCAGGGTTGCTTAGGTTGTAGTGCTATGAAAATGAATTGAAATTGGTTTATAGATAAAATTAATCTGGTTTATAGATAGGACCATATGTCATATAAGGAAAATTACTGAAATTAAGGAAATTGAATTATTAAAAACCAAATTAAATTACTATAGATAGGACCATAAAAACCAGATTAAATTAAAAACCAAATTGAATAGGACCATATGTCATCCTTATTTTGATTATATAATGACATATGGTCCTATTAAATTCATTTCCTATTAAAAACCAAATTACTATAAAATTAATCTAAAAACCAAATTAAATTAAAAACCTAATTGGTCTGCTGAGAGGGAAAATTAAGTAATGTCCTTATATGAATTAGTTGTATTAGTTCAATTAGCCACTTTTGTACATTCCTATATGGGAT
Source organism: Camellia lanceoleosa (assembly GCA_025200525.1). Classification (NCBI taxonomy): domain Eukaryota; kingdom Viridiplantae; phylum Streptophyta; class Magnoliopsida; order Ericales; family Theaceae; genus Camellia; species Camellia lanceoleosa. Next base: position 202,953,158 of record CM045759.1, on the reverse strand, counting down.
GTAGGTCAATCATAACTTCAGAATGAATGAAAACAGAATCTCAAATCGATACAATGATATTCATAACCTCTGTGAATGTATAGCCTTTGAGAGCTGTGTTTTGTTTGGTCGTTGAGAGCTGTGTTTTTGTTTGGACGGGAGATCGACGAAAATTTCAATTTTTTTTTTTAATCTCAGCTGTTGGATATCCAACGGCTCATCTGAGCCGTTGCAAGCAGGAAGTAGAGGGGGGGCCTCAAGGAGAGGATCCGAACTCCTGACTCTGATAGGAAAAATCACTTGGCTATTATTAATAGATACTATATATGGTCTAATTAGAAAAATGTCAACTCCTGACTTTGAGTCCTAGTAAAATTGACACTAGATAAATCCAAGTCTTCTTGAGAAGTTCACTTCATTAATTTTGAAGAGAAACCTATGGTTGATAGACATTATAAACAATATAAACATCGAACGGGCCAAGAAACTACATTAAAATAGCATGGATGATGCTAGTATGTTACACCTAAAGCATAATTAGACAAGTTAAACACATCTGCCACCCCTAGCCCAACCTTCCAAATTTTAACCCACACCCTATACAACATTTTTGGAGTAATATTCTGACTAATTTTTTGTGGCAAATAGAATTATTGGAAAGATTTCGTAACTAACAATCATAGTACTCCCATCTATAAAATAAAAAATAAAAAATCATAGTACAGCATGTCTTACCCACCAAGAGAATATTTTTTGATGTGAGATGTCCAACTAACATAAATAAATAATGTTATGTATGTTCAAAAATAATATTTATACTATTAAAGCAATACCATTAAACAAGCAGATTCAGTATTTATTTATTATATTCAGAGATGGTGGAGTAGCCCCTTTAACAACAACCAACCCTGTCTAGATTTAAATTTTTCAATAATACTATAATTATAATCTTTATCATCTAACGAGGCATACATATTAGTTAAATAAAAATTATAACAATAATAGAATATGCTTTTTTTTGGGAAGTGGGTTAACTTTATAATTTTTTGATTTTTTTTGACTATTTTAGTCTGGGGCAAAAAAGTTTGGTTTGTGAAGAATTTTTGACTTTTTTAGCTTTTTTGTGATAGAAAAAATGTAATAATTATGCATTAAATGTGATATTTTGTCTTATTTAATTAATTTTTTTTTTTTTTTGACTAAAATAATAAAAAAAAGCCCAAGTTTGAGCTTCCCAAACGAAAGCTATACATGAAAGTTTTTCATATTTACTTAAATGTGTGTATTACGTCAATTGATGAACAAAATATGGTCATCGTCATACCATTCTAGAATTTTCACCCCACTCTATAAGGTTAGTCATCAACTTCTTTGAAAGGCAAATGGCCTTAATTACTTGCTCAATTTTTCAAAAGCTAATAACTATAATAAAAAAAAAAAACTAATAAAAATAATCGAATGCAGACATGTTTAAAACTAATAAAAAAAGGGCTGAACATGAAAAATGAAGAACTAAAGAATTTGATCCAGTGGCTACAGTGGCTTGACCAAAACCTAGACCAAGGAAGTGCAGTTCTCTACGTAGCATTTGGGTCCAAAGCAGAGATTTCTCCTCAGCAGTTTCATGAAATAGCAGTTGGTTTGGAAGAATCAAAAGTGAACTTCTTATGGGTAGTGAGAAAATTTGAATAGAACTTGCTGATGTGTTTCAAGAGAGAGTGAAGGAGAGAGGCATCGTAGTGAGAGAATGGGTTGATCAGAGGGCAATTCTTGGACATGAGAGCGTTCAGGGGTTTTTGAGTCATTGTGGTTGGAACTCAGTGTTGGAGAGCGTGTGTGCCAAAGTTCCAATACTGGCATGGCCCATGGTGGCAGAGAAGCACTTGAATGAAAGATGTTGGTGGAGGAGATCAAGGTGTGGGTGAGAGTTGAAACCAGCAATGGGTCTGTGAGGGTATCATTAAGTGGTAGGCTTCGGAGAAAATGGTGAGAGCTCATGGACGGTGAGATGGGTAAGGAGGCAAGGAAGAAAGTGGAGGAGTTTGGTGAGGCTGCGAGGAAGGCTATGGAGGAAGGAGGCTCGTCTTGGCACCCAATGAACCAGCTTATTGATGAGTTACAAGCACTAAGAGGTGACAGTTCGAAGCTCTGGTCTTGATGCAAAGTTTTTCTTGCACTAATACTACAACAAAATAGTTTTCCAGTTATAAATAGGGTAATCCTTCAATGAAATTCTATAAAAGGTGATCAGGTTTCTGCAACCTTATTTGATTTGTACGAACTAATAAAGCCACAATCAAAGGTACCTAGTTTTTCAATTCAGATTCATGTTTACCACCATGTAATATCATTTAGATTTAGATTCATGTTTCTACTTACAGTCCTGTAAAATGATATTTGCATATTACAACTCCATTTCAGATTTGACAATGTACAAAGTTTGTGCAGATAAGAACGAATGTTCCACTTACCTCTAGACTCCAGTTAACTGTAAATAACCTACCAGTGCAGCACACACTCAAATCTCTAACAAGCATTTTAAGGGTTTCATGGAGTTTCAACACTTCCTCTTGTCTCAAAGCACGTAATTATTCACTTTCGTAAAATTTCAAACCATTGCAACTAATGTCTCAAGAGAAGTGTTCTACGCCAAATTCTGCATATGCATATGCCAACAATTGAAAACCCATGAGACATTAGGTTACATGCCTATGACCGAAACCATTATATAGAGTTTTTGTCAGAGTCGAAGGTTCCCCCAACATAAAAGGGACATACTTATAAAATTAAGACCCTGTAATCCAGCTATTTTAGATCAATTTCATAGCAAGAGTAACTTAGTACACGTCAGGATGATAATGATGGTATATGAACTTAGCTCTTCTCAGTGTTTTCTCCAGATCCCTCCTCAGCTGAAGAGAGAAGTCATCATTGACATCATCGTCATCCCAATCATCTTCCCATTGCTGTGTTGTTTCTTTCCCTTAATATCATCCCACTCTGTTATATTAATGAAATGTGGAAATCAAGTTGACAAAAAGGGTATACATTAAAAACACCATGAGTATGGTGAAAAACCTATCCTTCTATCATAGCAACAGATAGGAAGAATAAGAAAAGGCTAGACACGAGCATTCACAATGATCAAGAGTAGTAGAAATATATTTCATCCGACAATGAAATTGCATTAATACAAGTGTGCAAGTTCGTGTGCATAGGTGGATGTGCCTGGACACAGCTTTAAAATACTTGTTTGCTGATCAGACATGTCCTGCACCAATCATGTTGAAATGGATGAAGTTTGGGAAGCAGACGAGTTCAAGTATAGAGTTTCGGTTTCAAACATCTCAGACATTTTAAATACAAGTATGTCAATTTCAAGGAATTCACAAACATTATCCAAAAAACTCAACCTGAAAATTTGTTATCCCATATTCAGAATATTTCATAGATGCCGCCCACCCCCCCCCCCCAACAAAAAAAAAAAATCCAAAAAGGTTCATATAATACCGAGCCCCCAAAAATAATGTTTTGTTTTGTACAGATCCCCAAATAATGAGGTCGTAAGTGACTCAATTGCATGTTAAACTCCTCCATCCATCATCTCCCGAAAAAGCACAAACAACCCAGATCAGCGCAGGCTATTTTTCTACTCAACCCACCTACCCCTTCCCCACCCACCACCTCCACAGGCCGATGGCTATGCGCCTCCACCCCCTACCCCACTTGCCACCTCCCTCACCCATTCTCCCATCCTCTCTCGCTGCCACCAGCTCTCCCCAACACCTCCTCCCTGGCGCTCCCTCGCCACCCACTCTCAGCCCCTCCTCACCCTTCCTGGCCACCACCTGCAAGCCCCTCTCCTCCCTATATGCAGCCCCTCCCTCCCTCCCCAAGGCCGCCTACCCCTTCTCACCACCTGCACACTTAGCATTAACCGTCAATTAGCATTGATTTTCAAGCACCAATGAGAAGTAAACAGTATCTCATTCTAATCATTGTAGTTCAAACAATTTCACTTTCAGACACACCTAACTACCAAAGAGAGCTCAATCCCATTCATTCTGTTGTGTGCCCACTAATTTGAACCTTGAACTAATCATGACAGTTGGAATGACAGTAAAATCCAAGAGACTGCTGTGTATTCATATACAAATTTTACATTGTCAATGCTAATAATAACCAATTTACAATAGTAATTAATATAGATTCCCATTTACACCATTTTTAAAATTCTTGATTAGTAATTTCATAGGCTACAATGTCTTGCTAGTTGCAGGTATATTCCAGGATGATCACTAGCTGTTAATTAATGTTATAAAAGCCATTATTGAGTATTAAACTTTCCAGGATGATTACTAGCTGTTAATTAATGTATAAAGGCCATTATTGAATATTAAACTACGGAGGTCTTGTTTTTTTCTTTCACAACGTAGATGAGAAAAGAAAAGGAATTGTAAAAGTCCAAAAGAAAAGAATAAACCTAAGAAACAAAACACATTTATGGTGCCCATTGTTGTTCCTTTGAGCTTGTGTTAGCCGGCAACCACATCCTTGTCAATGCAAGGTAAAGACAAATTTTGTGATTTTGTTTGATTATTAAAAAATTTCAATCGGACGGTGCATCCAAAACTTTCTCAATCATTTTCTACCTACGAAATTCTATTTAGTAATAGGCACGGGATCCTCTGTAACTAAAAAGTAGCTGTCATCCTGTCCCATATCCTCACAGCCACACGATCTGATCTGATATGAATTTTTCTATACTTTTCTTGAAAATGCAAAAAATCAAATCCAACACCACATTCCAATCATTGGAATTCCAAAAATTTGAAGTGCAAACAAGCCTGCAGTCAACAAAGTTCTCTTCTAAAGAGTAACTCAAATATAAGATCTATGCTAAAAAACTTTGCCCTCTTGTCTTTGTTTGCATAATAAATGCAAGAATTCATGCCTCAGAAACCTCAAACTCTAGATTTTATGGTTTCTTTATAGTAGGACCATATGATATGGATGAATCCATATTGTACGCTCATAACACTAAATACCCAAAACTATGCTTTGTTATCTGCATCTTCATCTTGACCACCACCAAGTTTTCAGTTTCTCAGCCTTCCAGTGATTGTGATCTTTATTTGCAAATTATTCCACCCCCAAATAGCTCAACTTGTGAATGGGGAGAGTGGGGAGGTTTCCTAGATAACCGCTGCTGTGGAGGAGCATTTAATGACTACCTCAATGTGTTGGGATGGCGGGCGAATCAAACAGGTAAAATTTTCTTGAATGACACTGAACAGATGGATTGCTTGACTAAAGCGATCGTGGGTTGTGGGATTGAGAAGCTGACAAGTGGCAGTGGTGGCTGTTCCAATTTCTCTGTTGATGATGTCACTCACAAGTTGGGAGATAAACTCAGAAATTTATGGGAAAATTGCCAATTTCTGAGCCCTGATGAAGAGAATCAGTCATGCAGTGATTGTGTGAGGAGTTGGAAAGACATAAAAGGAACACAATCAGATCAAAATGGCCAACCTGCGGAGATTGAATCTGATATATGTAGGTTTGCTGTGTTGGTATCATTAACAAGTAGTCGGATTGAAGATCAGACGTGGAATGGAAAAATTTACAAATGCCTTGGGAAGCAGGACAACTACACTGGTGAGCGGCTCAAATTCCTTGAATGAAATCTCTAGATTTTTCCTAACCATGTATATGCATTATAAGCTACACTTTTGTTTTTTCCCATCACCATCTAAGTATGAAGTGGTATAAACATCTCTACCTAACCTGTTTGTTTCTGCAGAAAATGCAACAGTAAATATTGCAGAAAATAGAACAGGAAACAATAAAAATAACTCAGGTGATTCTTGTCATCACATCACCAGTTACACTAACAAATATGCAACATTTCATATGGGATGTTCTTTATTCTTACAGCATGAAAATTTAACATAGAAACAGATAAAATTGGGATAATTGCAAGTGTCGTAGGGGCTTCAGCGATTATCATTTTCTTTACATTGGTCGTGTTAAAAAAGAAGTGGTATAAATCAAACGCGGCACCCAAGAAAAATGGTAATTTACTCTATTTTACACTTGCATACAAAGCTACCAAATTGATATTGCATGTGCATATCATATAAACTTATATTGCTCAACAGCATCGAAGTGTGTATTACCAGACAAATCCGGTAACCTAAAACTCTCAGTTAGGGAGGTTTATGCTGCCACAAACAATCTAAGTGAATCAAATTTCATCGGGGAAGGAACTGCAGGTGAGCATCTACATAAAGCATTATGTCAACATGAATAAATGTCTGTTCATATTTATGAAATTCATGTTAATGCCAAATGAAACTTTATCGCTTGTGTAAAAATTGATATTTAGTTCTACTGTAATATCAGGAAAGGTATATAAAGGGATACTGTCAAATAAGAAGCCTGTTGCAGTTAAGCACATTTTCAACGACAAACATGTACAGACTTTCCTGAGGGAAGTTAGCAGCCTCTCATGCATCAGACACCCAAACCTCGTGGCTTTGCTGGGTTGTTGTGAAAATGAAGATGAATTTTTCCTTGTATATGAACTGTGTCCGAATGGAAACCTTGCAGAGTGGCTTTTTGGTAATATCATCATGAAGTGTTTTTCTTTTTTTCTTTCAATTTCATACCTGCATTTCATTATATCACTCTGAGTACAAAATTCATACACAACAGGGAAGGATAAAGTACTCACCTGGATTCAAAGGCTCGAGATTGCAATTGATAGTGCGCGAGGACTTTGGTTTCTCCACACATACCCCAAAGGATGCATTGTTCACCGTGATATCAAGGTCAATCCCAATGCCATAGACCCTCTCATTTCTCTTTCCTGATCAATTCTAAATATTTTTGTTCCCTTTTGCAGCCAACCAACATACTCCTTGGGACAAACTTTGAAGCCAAACTTTCAGACTTTGGATTGTCGAAGGTTATGTGAAGATTATTGTATTTTCTATTAGTCATTTAGGGAAGTTTCGTCTATTAGATTATTAGGTTTATTTCATTTAGGTTATATATATTGTACTCAATGATTATTCTAAATATATGAAATAGATGTTCTTTGTTAACATGGTATCGTGAGCTAAGTTTCAAACATTAGCATACCTATCGCAATGGCAGTCATCATCGACCATTGCACCGCTCTTCCTTCTTCGCAAGGTCGTCATAGGTAGTCTTCGCAGACCATCGATCTCTTCCTCTCTCTTCGCAAGTCGCCGTCCGCAAGGCCATCTTCGCAGACCATCGCAGCTCTTCCTCTCTCTTCGCCAGATCGCTGTAAGGCTTCGCGCCGGGTCTCTAGTTCATTCGCTTGAGACCTAAGTTGGGTATCTCATCGATCTTCTTCACATCGAGTCTCTCATCGACCTAGGATTATCTCAGTCTTATCTAACGCTTTTCTCCTGTTTTGAATCTATTGTAGTTTGGGTATACAATTATGGTCGATGATAAATTGCAAGCTATTACTACTAAATTAGATGGTACCAATTATTCTTATTGGTCTCATGTGATGAAAAATTTTATAATGGGTAAAGGCATGTGGAACTATGTTATTGGTATAACTATTAGACCTGTGGAAGAAATCAAGAAACTAAGGCCGATGTTGCTAAATGGGATAAGGAAAATGCACAAATTCTTACTTGGTTTCATAATTCGCTCAAACTACCATTGGTATGAATTTTTCCAAGTATTCTACTTCTAAACAAGTTTGGGACTATTTGAAGACTATGTATCTTGAGTCTAACTTTGCAAAACAAGATGAACTTGAGATGTCTATTCGCAGTTAGTCGAAAGATAAGTCCATTCAGAGTTCTACAATGAAATGACTACTTATTGGGATCACTTGCTTTGATGGAACCGTCCGATTTGCTATTTTGACAGCTTATATCACGATCGGAGAAACAACATCTTGTTCAATTTCTCATGGCCCTTCGTGATCAATTTGAGCCACTTCGGGAGCTATTCTTCATCGGTCTCCTTGCCTTCTGTGGATGGCGCCGTCCGTGAGCTTATTATGAAGAAACTCTGCTTAAGGTGGCTCATGGTACTCCGCTTCCTACCGCTTTTTGCCACTCCTCCGCTCTTGCCCACCCCATCTTCTCATTTATTTGTTACCGTAAGCCCAAGCCTCGGTTTCCATGGATGAGTGCAGCTGTCATCGAAAGGTCATTGGAAACATGCATGTCCTAAACTTTTGCGTTCAAGGGTCGCTCATCCGTTCACCATTTGCTAAGCCAAGATTTTCAGGATCTCGCCATCCGCCTTTTTCTCGCACTGGCCGAGAATGATCCATCTTCCAATATGCGCTATGTTTGAGCAGCTCAAGTCTTTCATGGTAGCCAATCCAAATCTTTCATCCCAAGCCTCCGCTATGACTACCACTCGATTCGGTTTGTCCGGTTCATCCTCTTCGTGTAATATCCATACTGTGATCTTTGATTCTCGTTGTTCACATCATATGACCCTGCTGCATCTCTCCTCAAGAATTGTGTCTCCTTCTTCTTCTATCACTATTGCTACGCTAATGGTTCTTCTATGCCCGTACACTCTGTTGGTTCTATTTCTTGTTCCCATTTGTCTCTTTTCTCAGATTTTATGTGCCTAACCTCTCACTCGCCTTATTTCTATTAGTCAATTATCCGATTCCTGCTTTTGATGTTGTTTTCTCCTCTTCTCATTGTGTTGTACAGACCGTATCCAAGAGGCGATTGGGATCTAGCGTAGAGTTGAGAACTATATATCTTGGACAATACCGATGTTCCTCTAGAAGTGTCTTCATCGCATTGTCTTCTTTTTGTTTAAACAATAAGTCCTCTTTGTTTTATATTTGGCATTCTAGGTTAGGTCATCCGTCGAGTGATCGGTTGAGGATGTTAGTTAGGTCTCGACATTTAGGCAATTTTCCCATTAGTGATATTTCGAGTGTCGTGGTTGTAAACTCGCTAAACTGTCTCGCTTCCTTTTAATAAAAGTAGTTCTATTTCATCTTCTCCTTTTCAATTGGTCCATACCGATGTTTGGGGTCCTTCCAGTAGTTACCAAGGGTGGTTCGCAATATTATGTGTCTTTTGTGGATGATTACAATGGTTTACATGGGTTTATTTGATGACACGAAAATCTGATTTTTACAAAATATATTCCAATTTTCACTCCATGATTTGCACTCAATTTTCCACCACCATTAAAGTTCTTCGCTCGATTTGGGGGTGAGTATTACTTGTCCGAGTTTGAGGAGTTTTAGCTACTCATGGTACTATTCATCGCCTTCTTGTTGCACACTCGCCTAAAATGGTCGAGCCGAGCGCAAACATCGCCATCTCCTTGATACGCCTCGCTCTTTGCTACTCTCATCCTTTGTCCCTTCGCTTTTTTGGGGAGAAGTCGTGCTCATCACAGATATCTTCTCAATCGGATGCCTACTCCTCTTCTCTCTACCATCTCCGTATGAGCGCCTTCTTGGTGTTACTCCCAATTATTCACTTCTTCGTGTTTCGGTTCTACATGCTTTGTGCTCCTTCCTAAACGGGCGCTTCTAAGCTTAGTTCTCGTTGTGTCCTATGTGTCTTTTTAGGGTATGGCATTAATCGAAAGGTTATCGATGCTATGATCCCGCCACCAAAAAGCTTTATGTGTCTAGGCATGTCACTTTTTGGAAAAACTACCCTACTACACTATACCTTCCACCGTCCCTATTACTAAGGAGGAATTGGTTCACATTGACCCATTTCCTTCTCGATGTTTCTTCCGATGAGCTTGTTTCGATCTTGAGATCTCTACCTTGTCTCTTCCTAGTACCTCTAATATCTCGCCAGCCTCCTCCCTCTTCCCCTCGCTTCCTCTCATTGTTTATCGGCCGCAGCACTTCCGAGTTCGCTGCCTCTAGCTCTCATGTCCCTCCACTGCTTTTGATCCCGCTCCTCCGTGACGCCGCTTTTCCACGCGTGATCGCCGTGTTCAACCGGTATGGTTTTGGTAATACATGTTTTTCTCTTTCCTATCCTTTTCTTTCTTGTCTTCATACTTATTTTGAGCCTAGGTCCTACAAGGAAGCTTGTCATGATCCCAATTGATTGCCGCCATGAATGACGAGTTAACCGCTGGCTAACACTCGACTTGGGATTTGGTTCCATTACCACCGCAAGAATATTGTAGGCTCTAAATGGGTCTATAAGGTCAAAACCCTTCGATGGTTCTTTGGAACGATACAAGGCTCGCTTTGGTTGCTCGTGGCTTTTCTCAGAGTATGGGATTGATTACGATGAGACTTTTGCCCTCGCCAAGATGACTACTGCTCGTGACTCTTATCTCTGTCGCCGCCCATCATCGCCTTTGTTTCAACTTCTGATGTCAAAATGCATTTCGAATGGGCATCTTGCAGGAAGTATATATGCCCTCCATCGGGTCTCTACACCCTCCTTGTGTGGTTTGTCGCCTTCGTGTGTTTCTATGGTCTTAAGCGCCTCGTGCTTGGTATGAGCGATTTCACTCTGTTGCACTTCAGCTTGGTTTTTGCCCTAGTCATCTTGATTGTGCTCTATTTGTTCGGCTTACTTCTGTTGGCCTTGTTCTTCTTTTCTTATATGTGGATGATATGATCATCACTGGCTCTGATTGTAATACTATTGAGGAGGTTAAGCATCGCTTGTTTCAGAGTTCGAGATGAAAGATTTGGGGTCTCTTCGATATTTTCTTGGTATTGAGGTTGCTACTTCCCATCGGGTATCTTCTTTCTCAAACTAAATATGCCCGTGATATTCTTTCTCGTGCCAATCTCACTGATGATAAGACTGTCGACACTCCTCTTGAGTTGCATGCTAAGTTTTCTGCTTCTGATGGCGTTCCTCTTGAGGATCCCACTCAGATCGTGAGTTGGTTGGGTGCCTTGTGTATCTCATCATTACTCGTCCGGATATCTCCTATGTGCACATTCTCGCGAGCCGCTTTCGCCTCGCCCACACATCGGGTCGCTTACTGCATCGCGCTACCTTCGGCACTTTGTTGCAATGTTCATCGTTATCTACCTCTCCGGACTTGACTCTCCGTGCCTATGCTGATGCTGATTGGGCCGGTGATATTTCTGATCGCAAATCCACTTCTGGTCTTTGTGTTTTCCTCAGTGATTCTCTCATATCTTGGAAAAGTAAGAAAAATTGTAGCTCGCTCCATCGCCGAGGCCGAGTATCGCGCCATGGCTCACGCTTACTTCCGAGATAGTTTGGCTTACCGGCTTCTCTCGATATGGGCATCTCTTTCCGATCCGACCGCTGTATTGTGATAATCGAGTGTCGCTCAGATTGCTCATAATTCGCCTTCCATGAGCGGACCAAGCATGTTGAAATTGATTGTCACTTTGTCCGACAAAGATCTTCAGACCGCACTATTTCTCTTCCTTTTGTTCCGCTTCTCTTCGGGTCGATTTTTACTTAAGACTCATACGCTGTTCGTTGCTTTTTCTTAGCAAACTTTCGATGCTTCTGCGCCGCATCCTCGCTTTGAGGGTGTGAAGATTATTGTATTTTCTATTAGTCATTTAGGTAGTTTCGCCTATTAGATTATTAGGTTTATTTCATTTAGGTTATATATATTGTACTCAATGATTATTCCAAATATATGAAATAGATGTTCTTTGTTAACAATTGACCCTGGTGAAAGCTATGCGAGCTCAGAAGTAAGAGGAACTTTTGGCTATGTTGATCCTGAGTACCAAAGCAACAGCAAAGTAAATTCTTCAGGTGATGTCTACAGCTTTGGGATAGTACTTCTGCAGATCATTTCTGGGAAGAAGGTTATAAATATGAATCTCAATAGACCAATCTCACTAGACAAAATGGTTAGACACTAATGCCTCTCAGTTGTTCATCTATTCATAATTTGTGAGTTTCCACTTTCATTCATATACACTACGTTGTTCTTGTTTTCCTTTTTTATTTTTTGGTGCTCATGCTCAGGCGAAATCTCTCATCAGAGGTGGCAGCGTAGTAGAATTTGTGGATCCAAAACTCAATGCAGAGTACTCGTCAGAAGCTTTTGACATGACATTTAAACTAGCTCTGTCATGCACATCGCTCAAACAAAAACGACCATCCATGGAACAAGTTGTCCAAACACTGGAAGAGGCCCTGAATATGTCAACAAGCGAGACAGGTTCTACTCCTTATGCTACACCAGACCATCCTTCAACACCATAATAGAGAATTCTTGAGTAGCTTTTCACATTTTGAGATAGAATTATACAAAATTTTGTTGGGTTTCTGTTGTAATAAATACCAAATAGGCTTTTGCACAGAGCCAGGTTCATGACAGCAAACTCATTTTTAGAATTTAATGGCTTTACAGAAACCCCTAACTAATAACAAAGTTTGGTTCTACAAAACTCAGAAACAAAATGAAGAAAAGATAAATAGATGATACAAATTTTATGTAACAGAAGTTATTATTCAGAAGATTCAAACTTACATATAGATGATATACCATTTGTTGTTCATACTTATTGATTACTGAGATGGAAAACAAGAGAGAGAAAATTACAACCATGCTGGACTTTTCAAAGGAGTAACAACAGCCTTAACTTGCAGGTAGTTATTAAGGCTGTAGATACCCTTTTCTCTTCCCTGCCCGCTCATCTTGTACCCACCAAAAGGAATTGCAGCATCGAAGATGTCAAAGCAATTAATCCAAACGGTCCCAGCTTTCAATGCACGCGTCAAAGTGTTGGCAGTGTCTATGTTCTGAGTAAAAACTCCAGCAGCCAGCCCATAGCGAGTCATATTTGCCCTTCGAATCACCTCATCGAGATCCCTATTATAGTTTAAAGTAAACATTACAGAGAAGTATAAACGAGAAATTTCTCAGATCATTCACAAACTCACTTGAATTTCAAGATGGACTGTACGGGGCCAAATATCTCGTCTTTTGCTATCAACATGTTGTCCTAATCAGTGAAAAGGGTCAAAAATCAAGTTAGTCATACTTATCTTTTGTTTTTCATAGTGGTTCATATTGCAAAGGCGGTTGCAGATTACCTGGACATTTGAGAAAACAGTAGGTTGAATATAATAGCCTTTGGACCCAAATCTTTCACCTCCAGACTCAAGAGTAGCACCGCCTTCAATACCAGACCTAATGTACTTCAGAATCTTCTTAAACTGCTCGGAATCAATCTGAATTTGTTTAAAATTGCCACAAAATGAAATCAGTTTCTTTCTCACGTTCTCAGGGAAAAACAGTACAACGAGGTCCACATAAGTTTTACCTGAGGACCTTGTTCAACACCCTTTTTGAAGGGATCACCAACTACACGTTTTAAAGCAAGTGCCTTTGCTTTCTCTATAAATTCATCATACACACGTTCATGTACAAATGTACGAGATCCAGCACAGCAACACTGTCCCTGTAGAAAGCAGTATAAATGTAATCATGTTATTATGGTAAGAACTTCAAACAGTTCCAGCTTGTTATACGGAAGAGATACGAGAACAAACCTGATTGAAGAACAGAGCAAGGTGTGCGAGCTCAACAGCCAGATCAACATCAGCATCCTCACACACAATGACAGGAGATTTCCTCCAAGCTCTAAAGTCACTGGCTTAAGATTGCTTTTGCTGCTAGCCCAAGTACAATCTTACCAGTGTCAGTAGACCCGTGAAAGCAAGCTGCAAAGAAGGTATGTAATGTCAGGATTACTATTTCAACTCAACTCAACAAGCCTCTGTCCCAACTCAACTCAACAAGCCTCTGTCCCGATCATGATTATTGTTTGAACTCCATAAATTTTAACTTCATTCCCACCAAAATAAGTGGGCATCAAAGCTAGCACATATGAAATCAGTGCCCAAGTGAGGTGAACATTTAGCCCAAAAGATTATATGAAGTTATTCCAGTTTTTAAGGAAGGTATAAAGGCAAAACCATGAGAAATAAGACAACAGCAGGGTTTAAACCATTTTTTGGGTGAATGGGTTTAAACCATTGTCGAGGTTGAATTTCACCAAACCCCTATCTGTAAAAATGATAGTTTAGATGGGTTGGACCATAAAAGAGGATGTTACTTGCTTTCAAGTTTAAAAATATGATTTATGTAGATACGTCAATGTTACAGTTAATATGTTTCATAAATCATCTTTCTCAATTTGGGATTCAGAAGCAGATTTCAAGCTTCTAAAAGTACCTTATCCACATCCATATGACTAGCCAGTGCTGCTCCAGCAGTAGGACCAAAGCCAGAAATAACATTCAAAACACCAGGAGGAAGTCCAGCCTTTCACACCAAAAGGAAATTGAAACAGTTATATCAATTAGCTTAGCTTGATTTTTACAATAAAATTTCTCATAAAAAACAAGAAACCAAATCAGAACTTTCAACAAATGTACAACATGATTTCCAAAGAGACACAACGAACTAGACGAGAGAAAAAAGATACAGCTACAGCCTAACATGTGATCACATATGAGATGAACAAAGAAAAAAGGATATGGCCATGCACGCATGTACAAGCATGTGATCATTAAGCCTACCTCATGAAATAACTTCGACACATATAGGGCAGACAATGGTGTCTGTTCAGCAGTTTTCAGTACAACAGTATTACCACACGCTAATGCGGGCCCAACCTTCCAAGCATACATCAGAAGAGGAAAATTCCATGGAATAATTTGTCCTGCAACACCTATGGGTTCATGCAGGGTCTGGACATGGTATGGCCCATCAGCAGGAACTGTAAGCCCATGAATCTTATCCGCCCAACCTAAGAAAATTATAAAGACAAGCCTCAGACACCAATCACTTAACAAGAAAATATATAGATCTATGACACAAAATAAATTTTATGATCACCCCTACCAGCATAGTATCTAAAAAGGCGATCAACAATGGTATTTCTTCATTTGCAGCCTGTTCCCATTATCCCAAGTTTCAAGAGCCGCAATATGATCACTGTGCTTCTCAAGCAAATCAGCAAACCGCAACATTATTCGTGATCTTTCCTGAAAAAGTTTAACAACAAAGATTACATTACGAACTCATATTTCAAAAATTGTTTGAAGTTAAAATAAGAATAAAGAAGGAAACAAAGGAAAGAAAGTACAAAGCAAATGATCAATGTGTGATATTCTTACATAAGCAGTCATCTTTGGCCATGGTCCTTCGTCAAATGCTTTGCAGCAGCAGACACTGCTTGGTTGACATCTTCAGCCTCACCTTCAGCGACATGAGCAATCACATCTCCTGTCCTGGGATCCAGGGTTGGAAATTTTTTTTCCTATAGTCATACAACTTGCAAAAAATTCAGTTTCACTACACATTCTTGAATTGAAGGAACATCAAGATAGAAACTTGAAGGCCTACAATATATTATAAAAAGATATCATAACCTAAATATCTACTTATTTTTTGAATCAAAGGATGATAACACACCTGATGCTGAATCCACGAATTGTCCATTGATGAGAAGCTGGGTATAATCTATTTGAACAGGCGGTGTGATTGGTTCCTCAAATGCAACAGCGTATTAAACCTATTGATGCCTCTGCCCCAGTTAGAGTACCGACCTGAAATTACAATTTTTTGATCAGTGAGCCATCAATCAATCACATGCCTCATAATACTTATAAATACAGACTATCATCCGTGTTTAACATATGCATTTTTAAAAGAATGCCACAGTTCAATTTCCTCATACACACGTAACGTAACCTATTATCTATTTGCTAATAAGTCCTTCGAGTCTGAGCAAAAGATCAGAAAGAAACCAATGAATACATATTCTCAGGCAAATTCTAATACTTTACCCGTGTACAGAAAGCTAACTCAACCTTCAGTATGAAAACAAGCATTACAGATACATAAAGAAATGCTACACCAACAAAACATTTGGTTTTCTCTTCTAAACAGAGTTAAGATCATGAATATGATTTTGTGGTGTTAGTGAGTGGGGGAGCACGAGGACATAAATAAATGATGATGATGATGATGATGATGATGATTGATGATTGGTGAGGGCGCATGGAGTACCTAATAATTTTCCCAAGAGTAACAAGAAATTACAAACGTGCAGCCTTTATCCCCCAAAAAAATGAATATAAAAAATTCAGAATAAAGGAACTTTACAGCAACAACATTTAAACAAAGCAAAGCCAGTTTTTAAAAACAAATAAATTTAAAATAAAATGAAAGGCGCATAGGATAAAAAAAAAAATTAACCGATCTGATTATATATTTGTGTTAACCTGATTTTAATAAAAAAAAAATGTTTGGGAGAACATTAACGGAGTAGGTGAACCTATAAGGCTGCGTTAATTAGAAGATTTGAAAAGAGATTTTAAAAAATATATATATACATATAAAATTTGATAAAATATAAATATATTTTATTTATATTTTACTTTTTTATTCTGCCTTTGCAAATCTCTTCGTAATTCCAACCCCAACCCCACACACAGCACAAAAGCCCCGTTTGGTAAAGTCCATGAAATAACTTATAAATATGCCTAAACAAATTTTATACTATAACTTTCAAATAGTTCGATTTCTAACTTATTCTTAAAGATCTCCCGCCCCACTCAAAGAATAAATGATTTCGACTTTCAAAAAGTTATAAGTTATAAGTTATAACCTAAACTAAACACATCAAAATAAATTTTAAATTGCCTAAAAACTGTAATAAGCGGATTATAAATCATAAAAACAGGGCCAAAGAGAAGGTAAGTAAAATAAAATACAAAGTTATATTACTAACGCTCCGTTTGGCATGTAGGGTTGGACAAATTTTAGTTAAATTAATTATTTTAGCTAAATAGAATAGAATAAAATATCATATTTATATTATAATTTTTTTATTTTTTTCTCATAAAAATTAAAAAAAAAAAAAAAAAACCTATCCTAAAAAATTAAAATGCAAAAAAATCAACCCACGTTCGAAGGTTAAAATAGTTTTGAGTCCAAAATCAAGATTTTGCATTAAAAATAAAAAACTGATAATTATAAAACTGATATTTTTACAAAATTGATAGTAGGGTCGGGTGTCTGCTCCTCAACCCACATCAATCTTGGAAAGGAATCTAATTATAAAACTTTTTGAGAAAATTTTTAAGTATTCTTTCAGGGAATATCACTGAAGCAGAAACTTCAAAATCACCGGAAAAAGGACAAGAAGAATTATACAATTGTGATTCGAAAAATGTAAAACAGAATCAACATATTGTCATTTGAAAAGTAACAATCAATCCCAATTTCCCCAACACTAGACTTGCCTAAAAGTCATAATAAACTCGCGCTTTTCATACACAGAAGTGAAAGAGAGATGGGTTACCGAAAGAGAGAGAGGAAAGAGAAGAAGGAGAGAGCAGAGAAGAGATCCTCCGAGCCGCCATGGTCAGCTAAGCTTTGAAAGGTTCAGAGAACTGAGGAAAGAGTCTGCGACTCTCTGGGTGTATGAAATTAAAGCGAGAGAGAGAGAGAGAGAGAGAGATGAGTTGGCTCAGTAGAAGAGAGTTATGAGTTGGGTGAGTATTGTTGGAGTATAAAGGTGACATGTAAGAGAGCAGCAATGATGTCTGTATTCAGAATGATGACGACTCACCAGCGAAAAAAAGGTAAAGGTCTGTATGTGTAATAGAGGTTTTTTGACTTTTTCTGTGTGGGTGGATGGATAAACTCTCATTCATTATTTGAAACTGATTGATTAGACAGTTTTTCCAAAACAGGAACGGCTACCACAACTCCGGATCCTATCAAGGCTTTGCTTTTGGGTTGGCGTTCGTTGGGTGGCCGTGGGGTGGTGGTAAGGTGAGAGTAGTGGTTAAAATGTAGTGCTATTCAGGTTTAATTTGAGAATTTGTTTAAAAATTAATTTTTGATTTTTAATTTATTTTAATTTATATTATTTTTTTATTTTTTTATATATATATTTTAAAAAGTTAAGTAATAAGTTTTTAATTAACTTCTCAAAACAAGTATAATGTTTGAAAATATGTTATTTAATTTCTTAAGTATTGTTTTTAGATTTAAAAGTTATATTTACTTTCTAAATTTAGTTATATGTAAATAACTAATTATTTTCTTGACACATCACCGTATTTAAAAAAATAGGTTTAAAAAGTAAATTTTTATATCATTTTCTTAATTTTATTTATTTATTTATTTTTACAAAAGACATGTAAAAAGTTTAATAAGTGATGTGATAAGATATTTTGTTTTATTTGCTATTTTATTTAATTTATTCCAAACACCCCTAGTATTATTTTAGTTTGAAAATGATTTTTGCTTTTAAAAATAAAAAATATTATCTATCGTAATAGGTTTATTTTTTGTCGATCATAAAAATATTTTCTTTGATAAATACCAAAAATCAGAATTTTTTTTTCTAAAAATATTTTATATCCAAACAAACAAAGTTTAATATGTAATGCAATATTTTATTTGTTAAAATTATTACATGTATAATACATATTTGTTAATAAAAAAAAATTGGGGGGCAGGTGGAATTATGCACGAGTGGAGGTCAGGATAAGGGTTGATTTGAGATGTCTTAAAAAGTCAGACTTTTGACTTATCCATGCCTGATTGGGTTTGATGCGATGTGTTAGAGGTGATGTGATTTAAATAAGATGATGTAATAGTGACTTTTTACTTTTTGACTTATTTAGGTTATGCCAAACTAACCTTAAAATACAAATTGATAAAAAAAATTTACTACAAAGTTAATTACAGTATTAATATTTATAAATTCTTCCATAAATTTGTAATTACTTTATGAAAAACCTACTGATAGGACATTATTCTTTTTTCTTTGTTTTGTTATGTTTGATGGGGGAGATTATATGTATCAAAAGATTATTTATTGATGGTGTTCACTTATGAAAAAATTTCACCATTGATATGTTTTATATATTAAAATTTATATTTATTTTCTATATTCCTAAACTTATTGGTAAATCATTTGGTTAGGAATTGAGTTAATCCCTGAGTTGTGTCATGAAGAAAGAATTGCAAACCAATAATGGAAGCTGGTAATCATGCTGTATATGCCTTCTCAGAAGCCAGAATAGCATGGGCAACACAAGAGTGGTGTTATTTGATCCCTAAAGCTGTTTTACTTTATTTAAAAATTTATTAAAAATTAAATTATTTTGTAAATAAATTAAATTTAAATATATTTTATAACTAAATTAAGTTTTTAAGACAAATAAACAATTGGGCTATTTTAGGTAGCTACTTCTCCCTACAAGAGGCAAAAATTAGATATTTCATTTATATTAGAGGGAATTTCTTTGATTGAGAGTTTCTTTCCCATTATTAGAGTGTTAGAGCATCGTCAATCCTGAACCAAAGTTTTCATTAAATCAATAAAAAATAATTTTTTTTCTCAACTGACAACGAGTGTTCTAACGGTTGATTTTCATCAAATTTCATCAAATGCGTTTTAATAATAAATTATCGATCGTTAAAAAAAATGTTTTTTTTTCTTTTTTTTTTTTTATTTTTTTTTTGAACTTTTAATGGCCACGGGTAAGGCAAAATTTATTTTTTTTTTTTTCAATTGTTTGACCTTTTTTTTGGAATTGTTTGAACCTTTTGGTGGTCGACCGGTTGGTCAACCGGTTGGACTCCCCCAACGGTCATACAAAGTGTTTTGATGAAATGCGGAGCCTGTCCTCATTTTGGTGAAACGTTTGGTGAAATCTCGATTTGATATCAATTTGGTAAAACTGTTGGAGCATGAAAAAGTACTTTTTTCACCAAATTTTAAACTTAATGCCAGATTTAGTTCTGGGTTAGAGATGGTCTTAGTAGTACTTGTTTTGGTATTTAAAATTATAAATATTCTTTTACTGTTCAACGCAAAATAAAATAAAAAGTTTACAAAACTACATTTTATTACTTGACTCGGTTTGATTATATATATTACAAAAAACAAGCTATTTGAACTCAATTCAGTTAAAACTCTTTCATTATTAACTTGAAAATAAAATAAATCAAATTTAAACACATTTTAAAACTTATTAAACAAACACCTTACCCAACAATTTTTTAAACATGACATTATATTATATGCAATTTATTAATGTTATCCCAGAAAATCCAACTTAAATTTTGCTGGATATTATGATTGTACAATGCAGATTAAATTAATATTATTTAAATTTGAAATAAATCATGATATTTTTTTAATAAAATTTGGGTAAAGGAACGACTCAACCATCTAATAAATTGATATTTTTAAATAAAATTTGGGTAAAGGAACAACTCATCCATCTAATCAGATGTCAACTAACAAATAGAAGGTTGGCTGGGTTAGGGCATCACGATGCGATAGTTAAAATTATTTATTAAAATATGTATTATAGGATAAAAAGTGATAAAAGTGGAGTTCAAAAATATGTGTTAAAATGTGTTAAGAGTTTATTAATTTTAGAAAGTTAGTAGTAGTGCAATGAATGTATTAAAATGTGTGTTAAGTGTATATATATATATAATAAATAAAATAGTATAAATAATATGTGTATTATATATAAAAATAATATGTGTTAAAGGTGTGTGTATTATAGCACAATGTTTCAGACTCCTGGAGTGACCCCCAAGATCCCCAGTGGGGTCTGATTCACCACAAATTTTTATTTATTTATTTTTTTTGCCAATAACCAACCCCCACGTGGGGGTGGTGGAGGTGGGAAAAACTAGGGGTACCAATCACAGTTGGTGTATTATATATATAAATAATACGTGTTAAGATGCAATGGATGAAGTTAGCAAAGTTGGGCAGGATATTCGACGGGTCAACTGGCCGGTTGACTAGTCAAAGGCAAAAATTTGTTTTTTTTTTTTTGAAGGTTCAAGACGTCCAAGAGGATGATCGGCCGGACATCCAGTCGGACGACCCTAAGGCACTTTCTCACGTCCCCCTCTCTCTCACTGGCTAAAACGTTAGCTACAGTTAACAAAGAAGTTAACAACTGACACTAGTTGGTTTGGAATGTTCTAAAAAAGTATACTTTTTGACTTATTAGCTTATATGGGTTGAGTTTGGATTGAATTTGATATGATGTGTTAGAGAAGTGATGTAATTTAAATAAGATGATGTGACTTAAATAGGATAGTGACTTTTTGTATTATTTAGTTTATGCCAAACCAACACCTACTAATACACTACTTAACACTTTCATTGTGAGATCCAAACATTACTGTAACTAGTTAAAATTTGGCCACTGACACTAACACAATCACTAACACATCCATTGTGGATCCTCTTATATGGGTCATTTTCAAAAGGGTTTGGTGGTGTCTCATTTTTCCACCAACGTGAAGGGAACTTATTTGGTGTTCGTGGGACATAATCAGGTTGAGCTTTGTAATCGTTGAAAAAAATAGGACTCATAATTGGTATTGGGTGACAAAGCAATAACAAAAAAATATGACATTTGGTAATTTATAAGAATATTATCACATGATAAGCTAAGGCCACTCAATAATTTTTTCAACTTGCATGGGTCAATAATTTTTCCAACTTGCATGGCTCATCAGTTGCTGAGCTTATTGAATGAAGAAATAATTGGCATTTACAGTAATTTGGAAGGTACTGCCACTAGGAAATTTGAATTGATTTAACTTTGCAAACACAACCTTTTGTGGCTATTCGAATCCTTTTATGCTAAGAAACTGACATCCAAAATTGGAGTCGGCAATTTACAGATTTTCTTCAATAAGGGTTAGTCGGTTCATGACTCTAGTTCTTGTTAGCATTCTCTTACTCAGGATAGAATTAGGAGAAAATTATAAGCCGTCATGGTTTTTTTGTGAAAAAATTTATTTGTCATAATATTTGTAAATATATATATTATTTTATAAATAAAATGACCTCTTAATATAAGAGATATATATATATCTTATTCTTATTTCATTTTGCATTCTCTTTTTGTTTTTTACCAAAATATTTTTTCATCCTATTAAAAATTATTTATATGATATCTGAAATTTTTTATTTGTATATATATAATTTATATATTGTATTGTATATACATGTTTGTTTATTTATACGATGAAAAAATATTATTTATTTTTTAACTTTTATGATGATAAAATCATAATTTCATCCTACTCTTACTCTTTACATGGAATTCAATTTTACATTTCTTGATTTTTAAATTGTCTTAATCAATCGTTAGACTTTCAATCAAGTTGTGATTTTTGTCTATTTAGATAACTTCATTTCAAAAACTATTGGACCTTTCAATCAAGTTGTGATTTTGTCTATTTAGATAACTTCATTTCAAAAACTATTGGACAACCATCACGTAAACTCCTACTTTTTTTTTTTAATAAAAAATTCACTTTTAGTACCCTTCTCCCTTGAGTTCTTAATACCCTCATATTTTTATCAAAATCTTATTTTAGTTTTTTCACTGTAGTTTGTCCATTAATTTTAAAATAACATTATATGACTAGATCTAAGGGTTCGTTCAGAAATGTGTGGCTTTTTAACTTTTTGACTATTTTAGTCTGGGATTAAAAAGTTTCGTTTGGGATGAATTTTTTGACTTTTGTGAGAGAAAGAATGTAATAATTATACGTTGGATGTGATATTTTATCTAATTAAGCTAAAAAATCTATTTTATTTTTTTGTGACTATTTTAGCCCAAAAAACCCCAAACCTAACTTCCCAAACGAGACGGAGTTGGTTCCCCCATGAGACTGTCGAGCTTGCATTTTGGACATCCACTCAATGGGATTGGGAACCTCTTTCTCTCTCTTGGAGTCCCAGAGTCGCTAATGAAGTTGTCGATCGATTGCTTCCACTCATTTACGAGGTGCTCTACCTTGGAATGGGTTAGCTCCTCCTCTCCTTTGAAGGATCTGTTAAATTTTGATGTTTTGTAATGGTTTTAGTTTTCACCCGTTCAAAAAAAAAAAAAAAAGCCAAACGAGCCCTAAATATAACTTGATTTGAAATCTAAGAAGTTTATTAAAATAATTAAAAAGTTATGGGACAAAAATAAAACTGAGTATAAAATAATGGAATATAAAGCGTAATTTGCCCTTTCTCAAAAGAATTCCAAATGAAGCCAAAAAGGAAACCAGAAGCCAATTTGACCATAAAGCTAGTAAGGCCATTTCCAATGGTGGTCACATTCTAATAATTGGATAATTTAATTGGACAATTATTTAATATGAGAAAATTTATGCACCGCTGCAACGATCACCATTCTATTTAAATTTTCTGCCACAATCCACCCCAAATACAGGCTCGATAACCTTAATCCGATTTTCATATCCAAAAAAAAAAAAACTCGAACAAAAACCATCGTCGCCTGTTACCTTTGCTGAGATAAAAAGAAACCTGCAATGCCACATCCCTTTACTTTTTTTCTAGTACAGAAATTGCAATACCCATGTCCCATATTGCACTCCACTCTATATATTTTACTAACAAAGCTATGAACAATATACCAAATAACACAATGAACCATACAAATAGACAAATACGTGTTGCAATGAAAACAATCCAAATAAGATTGTAGTGGCTAATAAAAGAGCAAAGATAAATGTGATTAGAGGCCCTTTAAACATTGTCTCTTTGATGACCCTTTGCATATATCTATTTATGCAACAAACTTACTTGATAGACAAACACACATATATAGCTAACTATTACATACATCTATTTTCATTTAATTCCAAATGCCAAACACATGCTGTTCACATCTTAATGTCCCAGTTCCAATCCCAAGCATACATTTTACAACAAGTATGAAACGGAAGCCAAACAGATAATAAGTGCCTTACATACTTACAAATTTATCCAAGAATATTCTTGGTTACACAAAATGTGTAACAACCCAGATTTTTAATTATTCTATAGAATTTATACTAATATTATTTAATCACGGTTAGGAAAATATATAATTTATTATATATTATTATGTATAATTTTGTAAAACAATATAATTATTAAAAGTTTAGGGGTCACAATAATAATAATAATAATAGGTGTGGTAGTAAAATAAATAATTAATTTACTATTGGTATATGATAGAGTGTAATTTAATTAGAAATTAATTAATTTATATAGTTATATTAAAATATTGGACCAAAGTGTATTATCTTAAATATCTATTAAAGATAAATATGAATCTATATAATTATTGAACGAATCTGAAGAAAGGGATGCGCGGGGCCACGTGTTGGCCAACTGACACTCTCACCTCCTTATAAATAAGGAGGTAATGATCCTCGAAAGAAGGAAAGGAAAGAAAGAAAAAGAGGAAGGAAAGGAAGAGAGAGAGAAAGGAAGGAAGCTAAGAGGATCTTTGATAGCAGAAAGAAAGAGTAAGGTAAGTTATATTATACCTTGAGTTACCATAATATATTTTATGTATGTTTTGACTTACCATATTTATTTTATACAAGTTATGTTTTATAAACTATTATAAATTATATAAACATTTCAGTTATGTAGTTTTATTTCTGAACCTTATTTGCTTAAAAGGAAATACATGGATATGTTTGTTTATATTTTAAAGAATATTTGACTATGACCTTATATACAATTATATTTTGTAAGTACCACCACGGGAGTCCCATACCTTAGGGGACTTAAATAACCATTGGCCTCTGTTTGGTCACTTTGTAGCCATCTGATCTATTGACCTTTATTCTGTGCGGAGCTAAGTGTTACACTATTGTGGGAGCCACCTCTAGAATCCGCATAAGCCACCTCTGAACTGCATTGCTCTCGATTGTCACACCTGCGTGACCTCTTTCCCCTATTCTGCATCAGTAGTTATGGTTATTTATTTACATAATTTCGTATTTCAGATTTACGCCACTTAAATGATTTGTTTACCAATGATTTATTCACCAAATCGAAGTTATGTAAATGTTTTGGTCTAACTAACTATCCATGGTTATTTCTGTCCCTTATACTCTTGGTATAATATTTCACTGCCATATACTTATAGTTGTTTCCCAATTTTCAGGACACAATATAATTTTGAAATAGCTTTTGGAAAGTCTGAGATGGGAGACTGCGGAATAGAGAAACACAACATCTTTATGTTAATGTTTATATGTTAATATCGACCTTTTTGGTCAATAAATTTTGTAATAAAAATAGAAATTTCGATGATTATTTTGGTACTCTCATTTAAATATTACTTCCACCCGGCTTTATTAATTTGTTCAAGAATTGGCTGGAGGTAACTTCAGTTACTGGCCATCACGATGTTTAACCCTTGGGTACGAAAAGCGGGTCGTGACAAATGGTATTAGAGTAATGCTTTATAAAAAAAATAAATAAATTATCATTGGATAGAGTGTAGTTGTTTATAGTTGTAAACAACTGTAAACAACTATTAGTATATGATAGAGTGTAATTTAATTAGAAATTAATTAATTTATATAGTTATATTAAAATATTGAGCCAAAGTGTAATTATCTTAAATATCTATTAAAGATAAGTATAAATCTATATAATTATTGAACGAATCTAGAGAAAGGGATGCGCCGGGCCACGTGGTAGCCAACTGACGCTCTCACCTCCTTATAAATAAGGAGGTGGTGATCCTCGAAAGAAGGAAGGAAAGGAAAGGAAAGGAAAGAAAAGAAAGAAAGAGAGGAAGGAAAAGAAGAGAGAAAGGAAAGGAGAAATAATGGAAGTTAAGAGGATCTTTGATAGTGAAAAGAAAGAGTAAAGTATTAAAGTTAAGGTGAGTTATATTATACCTTGAGTTACATAATATATTTTACGTATATTTTGACTTGCCATATTTATTTTATACAAGTTATGTTTTATAAATTATTATTAATTATATTAATATTTTAATTACGTGGGTTATTTTCTAAATTTTATTTGCTAAAATGAAACCCATGGATATGTTTGTTTTATTTTTAAAGAATATTTGACAATAAGCTTATAAACAATTATGTTTTGTAAGTACTACCACGGGAGTCCCACGCCTTGGGGGACTTAAATAACCATTGGCTTCTGTTTGGTCACTTTGTGGGCCTCTATTGTCATGGATCTATTGACATCTGTTCTGTGTGGAGCAAAGTGTTGTGCAGAGATAAGTGCTACACTATTGTGAGAGCCACCTCTATAATCCGTACGAGCCACCTCTTGAATCCAGATTCTGCTTCGATTGTCACACCTCAGAATCCTCTCGCTCTATTCTTGCATCATGGTTATGGTTATTTATTTACATAATTTCTATATTTCGCCGCCACTTAAATGATTTGTTTACCAACGATTTATTCACCAAATTGAGTTATGTAAATGTTTTGGCCTAACTAATTATCCATAGTTATTTCGTGTCCTTTATATTCTTGGTATAATATTTCTCATTCTCGCCATGTGCTTATAGTTGTTTACCAATTTTCGTGAAACAATACAATCCAGAAATAGCTTTTGAAAAGTCTTAGATGCGAGGCTGCAGAATAGATACACACATCATTTTTATGAATGTGTTTATATGTAAATATCAGCCTTTTTGGTCAAAAAATTTTGTAATAAAAATAAAAGCTCTAATGATTATTTTGGTACCTCATTTAAATATTATTTCGCTTATTATTTTGTTCAAGAATTGGCCGGAGGTAACTTCAGTTACTGGCCATCACAATATTTATCCCTTGGGTACGGGGAGCGGATCGTGACAAAATGGAATTTCAACTCAATAGAAATACAGCCATGGGCTTACATTCAATAAATAACCATAAACAAAAATGGAGCCTCACTGAGTCCTCCCAAGTCAAGGCATTAGCGAGGCATAGCACATGCACCAAATGATTTCCCTTATAGGGTAGCCATAGCCTAGTAGAGATATACTACACAAAATATGGACCATAACAAGACTAAAGAGGAGTATGCTCATGATAAAACAATTATCTCTTTTTATAAAGCATGCAATGCCGAGATGTAACAAATGTATATAAAACCATTTCTATTTTAAACCATATATGTTATATGAATACTGTGCTTTGTGAATCTCTAGGTGAGTGTCTGCAAGTAGGCCCTAATGCACTACCATCGTTATTTTTACCAAGAACTCGAAAGCTCGACACCTAACCGCGGCGGCTTCTATACCTTCACCAGATTCACTAAGTATTTATCCTTTCAAATGATACATTTCCAATGAAATGAATGTAATGCAACGTCTAATGCAACAAATGAGGAATGTGGTTCAAGTTACCTAAGTTCCATGGCATTTCTTGTGAATAATTATGGCTATCCTCCACCGATAGCCCAAAACAGATATTTAAACAATTAAATTCCAAAAATTCTAATAAATACAATTTATTCCACATCTCATCAAATATGAACAACTACACTAGTTTTCATATCACAATCACGTCCGATAACCTTTCAAGGTCTATTTCTAACTGCCTGCTTTTATTCCAACGTATACATTAAGTAATATAATACCATTAATGCCCCAACTATAACATCCTATTTTGATCAAAAGCCCCAAAAGTTAAATATAATTCATTTGTTTTCAAAATGCTTTTTGTTGTAAACCGTAAGAAAATTCAAAACCGATCGAATCGAAGTCCGCTTTTGTGCAAATTTAAACCATAGCTCTTTCATAGCCTTACAAACATATTTTAAGTTTATACTTTCGCACTTAGGCATCAACTCTTTATTTTCTCAAAATTTCTTTAAGCAAATAAATCACAAAATTTTCAAAAATTCTAAGCAAATTATATACAACTCTAAGCTCCATATAATCAAGTAAAGGCATAAAGAAGTGTAGGAAAAATCCCTACCTCAAGCCAAGAAGCTTAAAATTTTTGGCAACAAATTAAATCGTTTCGTGAGCTAAACGACGCCTTTTCCACCCTCTATGTTTTTGATCCAAAGCACTAGGAGTCAAAAATGACTTACACTAAATCAAACCCAAGAAAATCAACTTGGAACCCCTTTTCTTTCCTCATGGCAAGAACCCAAAAGTTGAAATAAAATATCTATTTGATTACTATTTATAGATATTTTTCTTTTTTGTTGTTGTTTTTTTTTTAACTAAACAAATATCTAACCATATATATATATATATATATATCAATTAAAAATAAATTTCAACATCTTTTAATGACAAAAAGTAAATATAATATTTTCTCACCACAAAATATATTTCATTTAATAGTACACCATAAATATTCACAACTCTTTTATGGCAATCAATAATAATAATAAAATCACAACAATATTACATGGTTACTAACGGGTCACGATTCAATCAATTGGGACCAAAATGAATAGAGTTTAATAATTTAAAATAAATCCCCAACTGAGATTGAACCATAAATTCAATTTGATTTAACTTGTTACAATAATAGTTCCTTGAGATTCAAGGTCTTTTTTTTTAAAGTAGATTGTTGATGCAGAGTCAACGATTGCTATCAGACTAATAAGGTCTAGGAAATTGAGGATTCCTAAATAGAAGAGAAGTTGTAGGAAATAGTTAATGGATTGTTGTTGAATCAATCTTTGTACAAAACCTAGGAATTCTAATCATAACAAATGACATGCCCATAAGGAAGAAGGACATGTGATATGGTTTTAAGCTTCAATGAGGGTGTGGAAAGATGGTTTCATACAAGAAAGAAACAAAACAGAGAATGAAGGTGAGGAAAGCGGCGATGAAGTTGGGATTCTTGAATGGAATTGTGAGAGCTTTTTGATATCTTGAAAAACCCTATCTTTTCTTGCATCAAGCTATAATTTGGGTTTTTTGATGATGTAGTTTTCCAAACGAGACCGGTTGGGGTCCAAGCTAACAAGTCTATCGCCCGAAGTCCCGTGGAAATGTCCCTCGCAAAAGGTTTAATAAGGAGTAATCCTCTCTACAGCATCCGATGATCGAGTTAGAATATGAGAGATTGGATCGGCAGTAGAGAGAGAAGATAAGGAATGAAGAACTTAACCTTTGATGTGTCTCTAAACTTCCTTATATCATTTGCTCATCATTTCCTTGTCCATTCCAAATCACTGTGTGTTGGTCAAGCATTATTTATGGTGAGTCTCAGATATTTCGTGAAGGGGTTGTCGATTTAATACTGCCGTGAGAGCCTCATTAATGACTCGATGTGTGGTGTAATAACTTTGCAAGATCTTTGTTTGCTTATGTGTTTAGGC
Source organism: Camellia lanceoleosa (assembly GCA_025200525.1). Lineage (NCBI taxonomy): Eukaryota > Viridiplantae > Streptophyta > Magnoliopsida > Ericales > Theaceae > Camellia > Camellia lanceoleosa. The sequence goes on along the minus strand of CM045759.1, from coordinate 202,924,021 downwards.
CTCGCTTGGCAAGTGTTTGAGTGTTACTAGCTTTGGCCTAATTTTGTTTTCTTAGAGTTATTGGACTTTGATCGCTGAAAATGTGGATTAGGCCTTGATCTATGGGTTGGGCCTTCGGGTGTGCAGGCCCCGATTCATGGGCCGGGCCTCTGGGTGCCCATCAAGACGAGTCCCCATTCCCGAGTGCAACTTTAGTTTAACGTAATAATACAGAAAAGTAAAGGAGTCCTGGCTGCTTAAAGAATGGACAGCTGGAGAGCGCACCAAGCCATGGCGCGGGTTTGGCCGACAAGAGGGAGGCCACTGCCAGGGTGGGCGAAGCAGGTGATGGCCGATCGAGGAAGGCCGACCAAGAAAAGTGTTAATCAGATGACCAAATATGAGGAGGCCCAACCTGTGGAAGGTGGTTGGAGCGGATAGCCGATTAGAGGAGGGCCACCTAAGGTGGCCTAACGTCAGGAGGAGCCACCACGGTGGTCGAAAGGGAGAAGAACCAAGAGGAGGGCCAACCAAGATGAGGTGTTTCACCAGAAGGTGGCCGATCAGAAGGCCTAATGTGAGAGCACCGACTGCAAAAGGTGGTTGGAGCGGGATGGTTGACAGGAGGAGGGCCAACTGGAAAAGTGGCCGATCAAAGTGAGAAGGGTCGATTTCAGAGTGAGGGGCCGAGAAAAGAGGACGACATGCGGGGCTCGAGGTAGTAAAAAAGCACGTAAGTGGGGCGATATGAAGTGGAATAGACGGGGAAGAGGAAAGAGAATTGGTGGGGTAAGAAAGGATCGGGCCGTGACACGCTGTACAACAAGACTATCACGAGGATATGAATAGGTGTAGAAAGTGAAGGGTTTGAGAAAGGGTTGTTGAAAAGGTGAGGGTTTAATTGTTCTGCAAAATTTTAAATGGTAAATTTAACCATTTATCCTTGGGGGATAGGTAAACCTTGGGCATTTGGACTTGTGCATTTTTACTTATTTGATTTCAAAAACCAACGATTCCGAGATTTAAATTCCTTCATCGTGAAGAGATTCACCTATTTGGCATAAGTTAAATTTTCTTGCTCTGTACCGGCAATAATGAGAAACGTGAAGGAGATGGGACAACACAAAGCGCCACCATGGGAGTGATGTTCTAGGAGAGGACAATGGGTGGACTCGAGAAGCGTGATAGGCAGAAGATCGGTGAAGAGGGGGAACGATCGCCGCGACTTCGGGTCGACAATGATCTTAGCGGTGCATTAGTCAAATGGCGCTTAGACCACTCCGGCATACAATGGACAGATAAATGCACTATGACGCCAGAGGATCTAGAGGAGTTAGCAAAGAATATCAAGTTCCTATATAGAGTTGAGATTGTCAACGCATTTAAAGAGAGGGCTGCCGATGCGACGAATCAATGGAGTTTGCATCAGATGAGGAAGTTACCGTGATACTGGGGCCTATATTGCTCTCCCACGCCTAGTGGTGGGACGCATGTTAAATCGCTCGGAGGTGGCCCCTGGCAACTGGAGCACTTCGATAACGAATCTGATGGAAGATATTGTTCGCTCGCGGCGGTATACATCGCGGCACACGCAAGTACTGTGTGGGTGATAATGACGGTGGATGAGTTTTTGTTTTTGCTACAAGGCATCAAGGCAACATGAGACGGGTGACTTCAGCAGTTACAGCTAGAAGGATTGCTGGCTGGACTTTCATCATCGGTGAAGGCCGTTGATGCAACTAAAGTGGTTTTTTGTGTTGGCGAGCGAGCAGAACAAAAAGGGGCGCCAGACACTTTGGAAATTTCTACCAAGTCTTGGGAGTCGAAGTTTGACGCCGAGGCGAGAAGAGGGTTAAACCCGGGTAAAGGACCGAGCAAGAGAGGAGGTTGAAAATTCGATGACCTCGCCCCGGGCCTCACCATATAGTAGACGGCCTCAATGCCCCGGCTCAGGCGTGAGATGCATGCAATCCTGCTTTTGTTCATTAGGCTGCCATACTGGACTCACCCAAAATGTCACAGCTTCTAAATCTAATCTCACAAAGCAGTTGGCTAAACGAAAAGACCGAGCAAATCACCAAAGAGTTCAATCGCAAATCATTTTGAAAAATGATTTTAATAAAGAAGTGCCATGTCAAACATGGACTGCTTTTGCTACGTGAGGTACGAGTAGTCACCACCTAAATATTTCCGACATTTTTGAAAATTTAGGGAAAACCTTGACTCGTGCCTAAGGCCACTTGTCCGTCATTACCAAAGTTGCCTCAAATTTCTCACTGAACTTAGGTAGTGAGATAGGAAGGTCAAGCAATGAACACTCGCCACCCGATCAAAGATCGGCCTTTACTAACATGATATCTTGTTTTGAAAACACATGTGTTCTTATTCCGTTGGTTAGCTAGCTTACTCATGTGATGCGCATAAAGATACAAGTATATAGACTAGATCAGCTTGTTGGAACAAAACATCTCATTTTCGCTTTGTTTGAAAATAATTTGAAGGTGCTACCAGAGTAAAGCACACGGATTTACCACCTCAAGGGGCTTAGAAAACATGATTTTGCTACTCTCAAGTGGGCTTAAACTCACATTTGATGAATTGTTCTAATTCAAGCAATCCAACCTTCATCTACGTGCACTCAGCAAGCTTATATTATCTAAGCAATAGCCTTGGCGGCAAGCATGCTATCATGGCAAACATTCAAACTTATGCAAGATGCTAAAGCATAAAAGCTACCTAGCAATCTTGAGCCAAAACAACAACTAGTTAGAAAATCATGCATGACTTAGCTTATGTTAAGATGGCTAATGCAACACATGCAAAATGCAACTAGAAATAGGCTCTACTATTTAAGATATATGATGAAAATGCAACTTGATAACATGCCGCTGAACACGATTCAAGTAAATATATTGAACACAATGCACTAGTACGATGCAATCGGTTCGATGCATGCAATACGTAATAACGGATGTAAACATGCGAAAGATAAAAATGCTAATTGAAAACATGACCTAAAACTAACCATCGTGAAGCGGTCAAGTAAAAGGAGAAAGATGGGGTTGGAAGACATTCACATCGCACGCACACTTATTACAAAATTACTTCTCTCGACGGAGGTTCCGAATAAATAATACAAATCAACTAATTAATCAATTACCCCTAGCTAATTAATTATTACAAAACTTTTTAACTAATTACAGATTAATTGTTACAACAGTTAAAGTGGCCTCAAGAGGATGGACAAATGCATGCTCATCGGGCTTCGGCCGTGAAATCATGCCATGCCCCATGCTGTTCTCCGCTGCTTTTGCACACTTAT
>CM045759.1:202628712-202920620 GCA_025200525.1 Camellia lanceoleosa | reverse complement strand
ACATATGGTTACACTACAACCATGCAAAAGAATACCATACAACACAAACAGCCTAAAAATAGAGCTAAAGCAAATTTCAAATCAAAGGCAAAAACATGCTGGAAAAGGTTTTTGGCACACAAAAACATGCTACCATGTGATGCTAGCTAGGCATGCAAGTAAGACACATGGAAGGGATGTTGAAGCCCTTCATTTTGGACTTAAATATGCTTTCCACCACTAAAATAATCCCACCAGTGGTTTAAAGGGTCCAAAAGTTTGATTTGAAAGCCTGAAAGACAGGCATGTGCTTGACACCAGGGGCAACAAGAAGGGTAGACTACCCTTAACACAAAAATGACCCTCAAACCACCATTTTTAGGACTAAAAAATGAGGTTTTTAGTTGAAAACTAGGCTCAAGAATAGTGGAAAAGCAGATGCTAAAAACAAGTGTTCAAACAAGCAAGTAGCAAGTAATATACCCCTTGAGCCAAAGCATGTAACAGGCATAACTGGAGTTAAAACCACTCTAGGAGCTCAAATGAGGCTCCAAGAGAGTTTCATAACCAAATTTCAAAAGATGAACCACTTTGGTTAAGGGTTGATAGGTTAAAATTTGAAGTATACAAGCTTTAAGCACAAAGCTCAAGAGAGAGAGAAATATAGAGAGAGGATTATAGAGAGAGAGAGAGAGAGAGAGCCTTAGAGAGAGAGGCTCCCAAACTTTCTGGACCTTGCAATATGAGAGAGATATGGCCTCTATATATAGAAATACAAGAGCCTTTAGTAAAAAAAAATCAATTCAGAAATATTTGGAGCAGCTGCGGAATGTACCAGAGGAGAAATATCTCGCGGAAATATCTGAAGCTTTTGGACACCAAAGGGGTCGGCGGAGCACAACTAGTGGCCGATAATGCAAAACCTCGCTTCCACGCCCAACTTCAAATGGGGATATTCTCCTTTGTCTGGACTCTTTGCAGGCTCATTCTTGTGCTTTAAATTCGAAGCCTGGAAGTCTTCTTTCCAATGGTGGCAGCCTCACATCGTAATTCCAAGTGTTCTAAAAGATATCCCCTTTAGTGAAGACTGCCAGTTTCGTCCAACCGATTGACGCCTAACTTCAACCAGCCATATCTCCTCATCCTGACTCGACTTTAGGAGATTCTTGAGTGTAAAATGAACTCGTAAGTCTTCTTTCAATGGTGGTGGCGTCATAGTTGAAATCAAGTGTAAAAAAGGATAAACCTGATTTAGTGAAGGTTGCCCTGCTCTTCTTAATGGTTCATGCCCAACTTCTTCCCTAACTAGGTTTCTTCCTCTCCTCCAATTTTATTCAACTCCAAACCTCTAACAGCAGGTTTTAAATATTTTTTTCAAAGATTTCACCTCTTTTCATTCATTTCCATTTTGTCCTTGCTCAAGCTTGTATCAAAAGTGCAACATTTAACAAAATGCGAGCTTTGGAACATCAGAGAATCATTTTCAAAAATATTTTGAAAGAGAGGGTTTCAAGGTCTAAAATAGTTTTGGTCCAAAAATGTGGTGTAAGATTGGGATTTGACGCCTCCTTGCCAAAAAAAATCGAACCTTTGCATAGCATAGCCCGCAACAAGGCCCAAGTCTTAAAGGTGGTCAAAAATGGGGTGTCTACAATTTATAACAATTACAAATAAACAAATACTAATTACAACAAGACTAATTGTAACAATAATAATAATTAATTATAAATAATACTTGGAGCATTAATTTACAACATTGATGCAAGCAAGGATGCACAAGGGTTGCATGCATAGTGTCCAAGAACTGCTATCTCCTATAGGGTTTGCCTATTTTGTTTTTACTCTTCACCCATCGCCTATGTTTTCTCGCAAAACATATTGTCGACTAAACATTGATGGTCGGTCGTACATAATGAGACTCCTACCGCCCAAATAAGGCCTGGCCGTGCTTTTAATTTTATGCAAAATCATTTTTGTGCTATGAAGTGAAAACAGCAGACAAGAGTTATTCGAACTTTGTTTGTTCATCTCACACTTCTCTCATGGGAAAGCCTCAAGAGAAGGTTAGAATCAAGCTTCCAAAACCATCAATGAGAAAGTTGATTGTTTGATGATTTCGATACAATTTGGACAAAGATCAATAAATGCAATGAACAACAACCACCTCTGCCTCCTATCATAGAGTGAACTCAAATAGAGAGGTAGAGACGCTCAAGGTTCATCAAAACATCATGAATTGACGATGACAAGCCTCGACACAATGGACTCAAAGATAATGTCCGTCGAGCCCAAGCAACATAACTCATTTTTATATGGGTTGGTTCATTTTAAGCCAAATTCATTAGTCTTTGCTATTCTTTAACCCATTTGTCCAAGATGATTGTTACGTCCACTAAATGTGAAATATGTCAAGGAAGTGATTCTCAACATGAAAAAGAGACTATACCACGACAATGAACCTCTATAGAGATTAAGCCACTAAGCATGGATTCTAATTCATCTCTTGAATAACCATCAACCGATCGAAACAACTCTCAAATGAAAGAAATGAATGGTAAGTTGATTATTAAAAATGAGGTTCTTAAACATGTAAATTAGGCAAGGAAAGGCCAAGAACAATATACAACAAGTCATATATGCAAACTTATAAGGCAACAAGCAAACTAATTTAAGCATGAACTAATTAAACAACTTAGGAAAGCCCTAAAACAGCCTTAATGGTGAAAACAGTGGCTCAAAGTGCATGAAAAGAGCCCAAAAGCTAAACCACAAAGAAGGAAAACAAGGCTAGTAAGCAAGAACAAGGAGGGGTGGCTAACCCCTCCACTTTTGAAACCTTAAAGCATGATTTTTAGCCTCTTTTTAACTTTGAAAATCAATTTAGAAAGCAAAGAAAAAGAGTGTAAAAGCAAGGGGTTTGAGCTACAGGTGAAGGTGTAAGAAAGAGTGTTAACTCTCTCTACCTTTTGGTAGCTCTCCAAACCCAAACTTAAACACTTGAAGGGAGATCAAAACAACACAAAATACAAGAACTTAATAGTAAATGATAGAAATGAAAGCAAAAGAGAAAATAGTTTGTACCTCTTGGACAGAGGTAGCTCTTTTGTGAATCAAACTAAGCCCAAATACACTCTCAAGTTTAAATTGTAATGCTCAAGTCTCAACCAAGGTTCCTAGGCTAAGTTGTGAAGGTGTATATGGTGTAAGTGGATATAGGTTCAAGGTGGTAAGTTTGCTCAAAGGGTTGCTTGCACAAGAAGAAGGAGCTTCTCAAGAAGTTGTATAAGCATTTTAGAAATTCTTTAACCCTCAAAACAGTAGATACAACTTTTTTTTATATAATTTGAGCAAGAGGGGTCATAAATATCTTCAAAAATGGATATTGGAGGCTCCCACCTAGAATAGTGTTTTCACAACTAAGTAATGATCGCCATCAATAGCCACGGCCACCTCAATGATGCACGATCGGCCTCAAAGTGATCCTCTGCCTTTTCTACTGTGACTCAACACGGTGGTATAATGTGTAAAATGGATTGGGTATAATCAAGGAAATATGGATGGTTTGGGGATTGTTTCGCTTAAACACGTACCCATCGTTGAGACCTCGAACCACGACAACACTACTTTCATCATCGAGTGTACCGGCAAAGCACTCGAGCCTTGTGGGCGGTCAAAAATGGGGTGTCCACAGATGTGCATGTTCACATCATTGATGCTAACATTGACATCATTGCCTACCAATGTGTGTGTGTTATATTTGTCTTGGTACTAATGAGCAAAAACATTGGTGTCAATGTTTACATTAGATCATTTTTTATTGTGAATGTTCCCACCATTACATACTATTGTGAACATTCACACCAATTTGTAATGATGCCAACATTCACACTAGTGTTCATCGATGTGTGTCACATTTGTTTTGTTGCAAAGAGGAGTGAACAGACCCTGTGAATGTTCATAGTACATATATAATAAGATTTATGGGATTTACTATTAACAACATAACACATTCGGTGACTCGTCCTGGTTTTTCCCAATTTTGGCCCAATCGACCATGAGCGTTCAATGCTCTCAAATTTAGTCATACTCGATCATCTTGTCTAATGGGTCCATGTATGAATAGAATGCCCATCCAATTGTTTCTTCAGACGTGGAAAAGAATAGTTTCGTGCATGCATGCATACATACAAACTAATCTTGTAATCTCTTCGTTGTCTTGTTTCTTTATGCCATTTAATGCTTTATTCAGAATTTCATGTATTTTTGCTGCACTTAACCGACTGATATCCTTGCACGTTCGGTGTATGACGCCGGTCGTTGATTTCGCACCATAAGAGAGGTCTATTGGCTTGGTGCTGTAATCCACCCAAAAAATAAGTGATACATCACTTCTAAAAATCTGAATATTCTTCTCCCCAATGTAAAACCTTCCACTGGATAGCTTGAATGTTTGCATAATACATACAATGACATCATCGTATTTCATGCAATGATTGAGTTCAACTTCATTATTGATCAAACAATCAAATAGGGGCCAAAATGGTGTTTTCCTAAGGTATTTCAATTAACCATTTGTAAATTTTGTACCTTCAATAGTTTCACCAATCCATTTGTAAATTAGACCTAGAGTTGACCTTTTTCATGTTCACTTGTTCGACTAGCTGTTTGATCGGGTTTGCCTTTGACATGGGCTTTCTCTCTATTTCTTTTGCCTTGAAATTTACGGGGAACACCTATTTGTTCAAATACGAACAAATTTAACGTTCCTGTTCATAAATGAATAGTGATAATAACTGTAAATTATATGTCATGTGAATAATGGGACGATCATGGTGAAATATTATGTGAATAGCTGGTGTACATGTTCACATGAACAGGTTATAGCACATGACAACCCAACATGATACAACAAACCAACAAAAACAAATATGATGCAAATGTGTGTATAGACATCCCATTTTTGACCGCCCTTAAGACTTGGACGCCTCAAGTTGATCACTCAATGATGAAAATTATGTTGTACAAACGTTCGATTTCTTTTAGCAAGAAGAGCTTCTAAATCCCAACCTTGCACCTTATTTTGGACCGAAACCATTTTTGACTAGGTTTGGAGTTGAAGAATCTAAAGGTGAACTTCTTGAAATTCTCAAAAAAGGACAATCAGAGACACCCCATTTTTGACCGCCTTTATGACTTGGGCATCACCGCTTATGCACTCCAATCATAAATTTATATATGTTTGTCAAGTGCTCAAAGTCCTTAGTGTAATGCCACAACTTTGACCCTTCAAACCTTATACACCTTTTGTCTTATTTTGGACCAAAACAACGGTTTTTCAAGCCTAAAACCCTAGACCTGCAGCCCCCCTAGTGTGGGCAAATGCCACCAATGTGAGTCAGCCGGCCGTGTGTGTGACATGCCGCCACTTGTGTGTTTTTTCAGATATTTATGCCAATTGTGCCGCTTGTTTCCACAGTGCATGCATGCCTACATGTGTATGTATGGATATTTTGAGGAGTTTCATATTTTTCTATATATAGAAGACCTCCCTTTCATTTTGAGGGTTGGAAATTTTGGAGCAAAAACATTTCTCTACAATTCTTTCTCGCAAATTCCTAAACCTTTTCCTATACACTCTAAACCGCACCTTGTGGTCTTGGAGTCGAGGTACTTTGAGCTCTTGAGGTAAGTGTTGATTTGTCACTTAAAAGGGTTCTCCTCTTCAAGAGGTATAAGTCTTAGCTTGTTTCTTCGATTTATTTGCTATTTTTTCTATTGTTTTTGGACTATTTTTGGGCGGTTTATACTTTGTATTTTTAGGCTGAAACTTATGGTTTAAGGCCATTAAGGGTAGAGGGGTGGATCGCCTTTCTTTGTACCTCACTTCTTAGGCCTTTGCCCTTATGTTTCCTACATTTCTATTATCTTTTTTTTGAGCTTTTTACTACTAAATCTCAGAGCTTTTTTTAGTAGTTAAAATCATGTTTTGAAGTCCCAAAAATGGAGGGGGTAGCCTCATTTCCTTGTGCTTGCTTGCTAGCTTAACTTACTCCATGTTTTAGCTTATTATTTTAGTTATTTTTGTCTTAATTTTAGCATGTTTTAGGACTATTTTAGCACTATTTTCGGGCTATTTTTAAGTGTTCATTGCATTTGAGCTTTGTATAGCATGCTTGCAGTGTAATTGTCCTCATAGGTTGGGTGGTTTAGGCCTTAGCCACCAACCTATTTGAGTTGATAGCATTTATTTCTTGCTTTCTATACTTGTGATCATCTTTAATCAGCCCTGCAACCTCCCTCTTTTATTGGCTTTTCCTTTGTCTTAAAAGTTGTTTCAAACTACTTGTTTGTTTAAGCTTGAGAGAGAGGTATTGTGCTTAATGGTTTAATCCATTTGGGGGTTCATTACTAACGGCATGACACTTCTCTTATGCCTAAAACAACACTTGGTTTGGTACTCCTTTCATTAGAGGACTTAATCTTTACTTTTGGACTTGATGGACTAAGGAATGGTTGGTAATTAAAATGAAGTAATAAATTGGGACTAAACATGATGCAAGATAATAAGCAATTTGGTGTTCAATCGAACGTTAATTGAACACATGGAAACTTGAAGTATTTCATACTTGCTAGTGATAAAATGGTTCAAGTTTCCAAGGTCAACCACTTCCATTGATCAATCTATGATAGGGAGGAGGTTTGAGAGTCTTTTATTGTGCATTTATTGAAATTGTACACCTTTGTTCATAAGCCATCATGCAATGAAATTGCATCAATTGATGGTTAATTGAGCTTACCACCCTTTGACCTATTTAATGATAAGGAGGGTAAGGTGTACAAACATAACTTCGCATACCGCTTGTGCTCAGATGCTTTTTATTGTAGCAGAGGAACCAAGCTTTAGTGGTCGGCCGCCACTTTTTCTCGGCGGCTATAGACATCCCATTTTTGACCGCCTCTTCAAGACTTGACGCCATCATTTGAACACCCAATGATTGTGCATGCTCGTGTTCATTCTGAAGTCTCTAAAGGTCTCAGCTTGAGCGCCTTGCCTTGGAGCCTTTCAACTTGTCTGTTTTGTGCTTGATTGTGGACCAAGAACTTGTTGCTTTGAATCTGGAGGAGAGGGTGGCTTGTCGGCCATCCCCAGTGTCCATTGGCCATGGCTTGTGCCTACTGCCATCAAGGTGGCCGATCGGCCACATCGATGGTCGATCGCTACATGTGGTCGGTCGACCATCATCGATGGCCGACGGCCATTTTTCTCTTTTTTCAGATATTTTATGTGCCAGCTGTGCTAGCTGTTAATCACTAAGTGCATCCTCCGTATGGAGGGATGAAGCCAAGCTTTTGGCTTGTTTTTCTATATAAGAGGAGGTCTCTCCCCCATTTTGAGGGTTCAGAAAATTTGTGAGCAAAATTTCACTCTCTCTCTCTAGAATTCTCTCTCTCTTTCTATTTGCACTAGCACCCTTAGCCAAACATCTTGACCTTGGAGCTGAGGTTCCTTAAAGCTTGGTTTGAGGTCTTAAGCTTTGTTTTAGCTCAGAATCTTTGATGTTTTGTTGCTGTGTTTCAAGAGTAAGGACTTGTCCTTTTTAAGCTTTGCTTTCATTTCTTGTTTGACCACCTTTGCATGCTACTTTGAGGCTGGTTTTAACCTTTAAAAAACTTTGTTTTTAAGGTTTCAAAATGGTGGTTTGAGTCTTGTTTAGTTAGGGGGTGATTTTTCCCCTTTGCTCTTTGGCTTGTAAACCCTTTTGAGCCCTTTTTCAAAGCCTTTTAAAGCAATCTTTTTAGTTTTAACCATCAATTCTGTGGAATTTCAAAGGGTAAAAGGTGTATCTTAAGATCCAAAATAGAGGGGGGTGGCCTTCCTTCTTGTGTCTTGTTTGCATGTGTAAATAACCTCGCATGTGAGCATGTTTTTATATTCTTTTTGTGACTTGATCTCAAATTTTGTTTTTGCTAATCGATTTAGCATGCTTTAACTCGCTTTTAAGCCTCCTTGGTCATATGGAGTCTTGCCTTTGTATGGTTATAGTGTAAAAGGCCTTTACTAGCTTTGTGTTTTAAGGCCTCTAACATGCTTTTGCTTGAGATGTTTGCATGCTATGGCATCATTTAAAATGATTTAAGTGCATATACCTTCGCCACACTCTCACATACTTCACTCTTTATTGCTTTTGAAAGTTGTGCTCTGGTCTTGCTTATGAGCCAACATGTGCGCATGTATTTCTAACTTTTGTGCTTCAATTCCAAAGATGATTTAGCCACTGCTTTGGCATGTTTAAGCCTGCTAGAGCTGGTTTGGTCATTCAAGTTTGATATTGCATGTCTCTTGTGTAATTCTCTTCACTAGCTTTAATATACTTGGCTTTTAAACATGTCTTGGATGTGTTGCTTGCATGATTTAAGGTCTTTAGCATGCCATTTCAGCACCAAAAAAGTTTGCAACCTCCCTCATTTCTTCATTTTTTCATTTGTTTGGAGGGTTGGTTAACCTTATGCTTGTGTTTAAGCTTGAGATGGAGCTTGTGCTCAATGGCTTTAACTCTCTTTTGAGAGTTTCTACTAGCCAAAGGCATGATCTCTCTCATGTCTTAAACCATCCTTTGGATGACCCCTCTCTCATTACAGGACACTCATTTTGGACTTAACCGTTTAAAGGATGGCTTGGTAATGCTAAAATGTGTAAATAAATGGGCAAAGTAAAACACGACAAGATAAACATGTGTGTTGCATTGCATGTGTTTGGATTGGACGTTAATCTAAACACAAGAAATGTGGGACGTTTTTATACTCAAAGTGATGAAACGTGTCACATTTCTTGATCGTTATCACCCTTGATCATGCATGATAAGGTGGTGACCCTTTGAGTCTTATTTGTGCATTCATTGACTTGTACAAGCTTGACTCTTTGGTCATCATGCATAAGAATGCTTGATTGGTGGCTTGAGAGCCAAGAATTACACTCCTTTGAGCTTGAGAAATGATAAAGAAGGTAATAGTACATATATTGTGTGAGAATACACTGCTTTGCCTCTGTTTGCTCTCCATTGCAGTAAAAAGGAGAATTCCAGGGAAAGGGTGGCCGACAGCCACAAATAGTAGCCGACTGGCCAGTGGTAGTAGCTGACAGCCATCTATGGTAGCCGCCCGGCCACCAGTTGAAAAGTTGTTCAAAGTGTTCCTATTTTAGAGCAAAGGCAGTCTGTTAAATGGTGTAAGGTTCAGAGATTAGAGCAAAGTGCAAACAGAGGCATCCAAAGGCAAGGTGGTGGATTTTCAGAAGAAAGCCATCCGAGTATGCATATCTCTCTCGCCCGCGAGGCCACTTCATTGCTTTATTAGCTAGTTGTAGTTAATTAATACATGTGTTGTATTTAATTAGTTTAATCTGTTTTGTAATTTTTTAATTAGCTTAGTATAGCTAGTTTCAATTCGGTTTATAATTAATTAGCTTAGAATAATTAATTAGTTGTTTTGTAATAATTAGCTTAGCTTAGTGTAGCTTAGCTTGTATATTCAAACCCTCCCTCGAGAGGGCGCAATGTTATAATAAGTGTGCGTGTGTGTGTGCATGTATTCCAACTCCACTTGTTTCTCCCTTTTAGTTAACCGCTTTCAATGCTTAGTTTAGGGTCACATTTTGATTAGCATATCTTATGCTTGCATGTTTGTACCATTCATTTGTCTTGCATGTACCGGGCTCGGCTCATCATTCAAACTGCATCGCATTTCAATACTTATTTGAATACGTGTATCAAATTGTTGCATTCATATACCATCTTAAATAGCCGAGCCTATTTAATTGCATTATTGTATATGTTACATTAGGCATCTTGCATAGTTGGGAATCGTGCATATTTCTAACTAGCTTTTGTTTTGGCTTAGAGTACACTGTAAGTCTTTATGCTTTAGTATACTTGCATGAGTATGAGTGTTGCCATGATCACATGCTTGCCATGAGGCTATTTGCTTAAGTGCTAAACTGCTTGAGTGCCTGTGGGTGAAGGCTTGGTTGTTTGAATTGGAACACCGACAAATGTGAGTTTTAAGGCCACTTTGCGAAGTGGCAAATCATGTTTTAAGCCCACTTGATGGTGGAAAATCCATGCTTTAGCCCACTTGCGAGTGGCACCTTCAAACCATTTTCGAAAACAAACATAAGTTGATTTGTTCCAATTCTCGCGACTTAGTCTATACTTGTTCCGTCGAAAAATCGGCGGAAGAAGGAGAATGACACTCGGGGCCTCCAATGGCATCGCCCGTTGTATCTCAGGCAAGTACGGCACCATAGGAGGTATTCTACCGCTCGAGCGAGCCTCGGGAAATAGGCATACACCCATATCCACAGAAAGTGGCAGGATAACAGTGAGTGTATATCAGATGAGTACAGATAATGTAAAGCAGAAAGCAGAGGGCTTACAGTGCAATGTACAGTGTGTGCAGTGTACAGATAATGTAAAACAGAAAGCAGAGGGTTTGCAGTACAGTGTACAGTGTGTGTAGTTTATAGGAAATGCAAAGCAGAAATGTAAAGCAGAAGGGTAGGGTGTACCTCCCAAGCTCTCCAGTAGCCTCCTAGCAAATGCCCGCTCCGGCGAGAGGAAGAGCTCATGTATTCAGATATGTGGCTAAGCTCAAGGCCGCCCAACAGAGAATCTGACACGAGATAGGTCCACCAAAGCGCTCATGAGGTAGAGCCCGACGGTGTTTTCCTAGTCAGCAAACAAAGTGGTACCAAACAAGAACATAAGGAACCCCCGGGCGTAGTACTCGGTCTCCTTGCGTGTCGTTTAAGATCGCCTCCGAAATGGTCGGCAAACCATGTATATCGCACCATCCTCGACGGAGACGGGTGGCCAAATCCCAAAGAGATAACCGAGTGGCCTCTTACCGCCCATGTCGATGTCAAGGAATCGGATGACCCTCACCGCTATACCGTGAGCATATAGAAGTCAAAGGAGTCATCACATCTCCCCATCAGAAGAAATAAAGGGAATCGGTGGTATCCCACTACCTTTCTACTAAAGTGCCCAGAGAGGTCGGCTCACAATAAGACATGTGAGCCCCATACAAAGTGTGCACAAGCCATTGCCGACGATGAGGCATCACAAGGTCAGCCCAAATACCACTCCCTTTATGAGGTGGTCCTGTCCTCGAAAGCATGTGAATCTCCCCAAGTAGAACAAACAGATGCAAGGCAAGATAAGAAATATAGTGCACAAGTGTGTTTGGGACAAATGAGTGAAAGGCAAGCAGAGCTATACAAGAAATGCGACCTACATTATGGAAAATAAAGAGGAAGCGATACCCCAGAGGCGCCAGTGGATAAGTGTGACTCGGCTCACGAAAGGAGGTCCTCCGGTACTTCAAGAAACCCCGAATCGGGCGGATGTTATCGGGAGACAAAGACGGTACCTTAGGATGATACGTCATTGGTCAATCAGCTGAATGCCGAAGGCAATGGCTCAAACCCGGTTCATTCCATCTCGAGGAGCTCCGCCATGTGGGATGTCGTCGCTATCTCGAGGAAGGATGTGGGAATGGTAAAAATGTGGAAAACGGGCGGGTATGCCAAATGTCAACAAAAGTCAACTCCGGTGAGGAAAATGGAAAAAAAGGTCAAGGCTCCGAAGAGGGCACCAAAACCAAGGGTAACTCCGGGAAGCGAACCCCAAGTGGTGGAAATCAAGAAATGGGCACCAAGACCACTTTTCAATCGGCTCAAAGTACTATGAACTAGGAGGGTTTCAAGGAATCGATGTTTGTGGGATGTCCAAAAACGAGTTTGAAACTCGAATCGAAGGAAAAGTGGTCTAGAGCACAAGAGGAATGTTTTTGGCAAAGGAGGTGAGGAAATAGGGTTTGGAACCCTATATTTAAAAGCCCGAGGTGAAATTCCAATTTGCTCGAATCGCCATCGGTGGCGATGAGTTTAATTTGTGGTTATAGGTGGCGGTGGCTTTAGAGTGACGCCGCAGCCTCGATGCTCTCCTTGGTTATGTTTTATTGCTTGTGCTCGGATCCCTTAAGAAGATGTAAGGAAGTATATTTTTTAAGCTTATGGCCTTTGTGGAAGCTTTCAGAGTTTTCAAGATGTGATGCTCAAGGCACGAGGTGTATCCTTTTAATTTGTTGCAACTCCTCCGAGAGGTAAATCAAGGTTACGCCTCAATCGCTTCTTGTTAAGACGTGCATTTCTCTATTCGATATTGTGCATTGAACCTACTATTGATGTTGTATTCAGTAATGCATTGTTATCATTATGCATGTTGTATTATATTGCATTGTGCATGCACTTATATTCGCATAGAATATGTTCTTTTCATTTGCATAAAACATACCGCCAATCTCGCATGGAATATGCATTTGTATTGCATTGTACTTGTCAAAGTTTCTCTATGAGGCACAATATTGTATGTATGGTTCATTCAAAGCTAGTGCAACCAAACGATATTGTATGTACGGTTCATTCTGTATGATTCCTGTAAGATCATTCTTGTCCTTGAACACCTTGTTTTGGTTAAAAGCACTGCACGCCTCAAGCTTACACCACACCCTTTGGCTAGAAACACTTGGGTTGTGTGCCCAATGTTTATACCACCTCTCCGGTTAGAACTGCTTGGGACATGTGTCCGACGCTTATACCACCATGTTGGTTAGAAACACTTAGGTTGTGTGCCCGATGTTTATACCACCTCTCGTTAGAAGCGCTTGGGGACGGTGTCTCGACGCTTATAGCACCGCTGGTTAGAAACACTTGGGTTGTACGATGGTTATACCACCTCTCCGGTTAGAAGTGTTTGGGACGGTGTCGACGCTTATACCACCCCTTTTGGTTAGAAACACTTGGGTTGTGTCCGATTTTTATACCACCCTTCCGATTAGAAGCGCGAAACGTGTGTCCGACGCTTATACCACCTTTTGTTTTGCTTAAAAATATTGAACGTGCTCGATGTTTATACCACCTTCCGTGTTTGCACCGCTCCCTTTTCCTCTCAGGCGTGCGCGCGTTAGGATGCTTTTGGTTAAATGCATCCGGATGGATCCCGATGCTTATACCGCTTTTGTTTCGATTGCATAATAGTTGGATGTGTTTCAATTCGTTATTATTGTTCACCGTGGTTCAACCTTGATGTGTGCCCGGTTCACACCATTTCTTTCCTCACGATGCCACGTTAGATCTTGTTTGCCGCTTCTAAAAGGCGCTCGATGGTTATGTTTTTGCCTTTCTGCGTGAGACGCAGTTAAGATTGCATAATTTTCTTACATCCTTTCTATATGAAATGTGGCTTGGTTCATGTTAACTTGCTCGTGTACAAGTTTGCTGTAGCATTTCTTTACATAACATTTGCATCTAGATGTTTCATTACGTTCTCATTGCATGATCATAAGTTATGTTCATACAGTATGTCATTTGCATTTTGCCCCATTTGGGCGATATATATTGTTATCTTGCTTGTTTGTCTAAATCTTCGCCTCGCCAAAATGAGTCATCTCTGGGCTTTGACATCAACTCTCGTCATTTCATGACTTCCGAGTTTTGTCAAAAAGGGATAACTGTAGACACCCCATTTTTGACCGTCCTCAAACGTGGACGTCATCGTTTGAACACCCGATGATTGTGCATGCTCGTGTTCGTTCTGAGTCTCTAAAGGTCTCGGCTGAGCACCTTGCCTTGGAGTCTCTCAACTTGTCTGTTTTGTGCTTGGTTGTGGACCAAGAACGTGTTGCTTTGAATCTGGAGGAGATGGTGGCTTGTCGGCCATCCCCAGTGTCCATCGGCCATGGCTTGTGCTTGCCGGCCATCAGTGGTAGCCGATCGGCCACACTGATGGCCGATCGGCTACATATGTGGCCAGTCGGCCACTATTGATGGCTGACGGCCATTTTTTTCCTTTTTCAGATATTTTATGTGCCAGCTATGCCAACTGTTGATCACTGAGTGTATCCTCCATACATGCGTATGGAAGGATGAAGCCAAGCTTTTGGCTTGTTTTTCTATATAAAGGGAGGTCTTCCCCATTTTGAGGGTTCAAAAATTTGTGAGCAAAATTTCTCTCTCACTCTCTAGAATTCTCTCTTCCTATTTAATGCTTGAAAGTAAGTTTTCACATATTTGCACTATCACCCTTAGCCAAACACCTTGACCTTGGAGCTAAGGTTCCTTAAAGCTTGGTTTGAGGTCTTAAGCTTTTTAGCTTAAAATCTTTTGTTGTTTTGTTGTCGTTTCAAGGGTAAGGACTTGTCCTTTTAAGCTTTGCTTTCATTTCGGGTTTGACCACCTTGCATGCTACTTTGAGGCTGGTTTTAACCTCTAAAAAATTTGTTTTTAAGGTTTCAAAATGGTGGTTTGAGTCTTGTTTAGTTAGGGGTGGTTTTCCCCTTTGCTCTTTTGGCTTGTAAAGCCTTTTGAGCCATCTTTCAAAGTCTTTTAAAGTAACTTTTTGTGGCCTTTTAACCATTGAATTCCAAAGGAATTTCAGTGGTAAAAAGTGTGTCTTGAGGTCCAAAATAGGAGGGGGTGGGCTCCCCTCCTTGTGTCTTGTTTGCATGTGTAGATGGCCTAACATGTGAGCATGTTTTTCTACTCTTTTGTGACTTGATCTCAACTTGTTTTTACATCGATTTAGCATGCTTTAGCTCGCTTTTGAGCCTCCTTGGTCATATGAGTCTTGCCTTGTATGGTTGTAGTGTCAAAGGCCTTTACTAGCTTTGTGTTTTAAGGCCTCTAACATGCTTTGCTTGAGATGTTTATGCGTTATGGCATCATTTAACATGTGATTTTAGTGCACATACCTCACACTCTCACATACTTTACTCTTTTATTGCTTTTGAGAGATGTGCTTTGTGTCTTACTTACGAGCCAACATGTGCGCATGCATTTCTAGCTTTTTGTGCTTCAATTCCAAAGATGATTTAGCCACGCTTTGGCATGTTTAAGCTCATTCCAAAAGTCGGTTTGGTCATTCAGGTTTGATATTGCATGCCTCTAGTGTAATGCTCTTCACTAGCTTTAATATACTTGGCTTTTAAACATGTCTTGCATGTGTTGCTTGCATGATTTAAGGTCTTTAGCATGCCATTTTAGCACCAAAAAAGTTTGCAACCTCCCTCATTTCTTTATTTTTCCATTTGTTTTGAGGGTTGGTTAACCTTATGCTTGTGTTTATGCTTAAGATGAAGCTTGTGCTCAATGGCTTTAACTCTCTTTCGAGGGTTTCTACTAGCCAAAGGTATGATCTCTCTCATGTTTTAAACCATCCTTTGGTTGACCCCTCTCTCATTACAAGACACTCATTTTGGACTTAGCCGATTAAAGAATGGCTTGGTAATGCTAAAATGTGTAAATAAAATGAGCAAAGTAAAACCCAACAATATAAGCATGTGTGTTGCATTGTATGTGTTTGGATCGGACAGTAATCCAAACACAAGAAATGTGGGACGTTTTATACTCAAAGTGATGAAACGTGTCACATTTCTTGGTCACATCACCCTTGATCATGCATGATAGGGTTGTGACCCTTTGAGTCTTATTTGTGCATTCATTGACTTGTACAAGCTTGACTCTTTGGCCATCATGCATGAGAATGCTTGATTGGCCGCTTGAGAGCCAAGAATTACACTTCTTTGAGCTTGAGAAATAATAAGGAGGGTAATAGTACATATATTGTATGAGAATACATTGTTTTGCCTCTGCTGTTTTCCATTGCAAAGAAAAAGGAGAATTCAGGAAATGGTGGTCGACCACAAATAGTAGCCGATCGCCATGGTAGTGACATGTACCACCTATGGTAGCCAACCGGCCACTAGTTGAAAAGTTGTTCAAAGTGTTCCTGTTTTAGAGCAAAGGCAATCTGTTAAATGGTGTAAGGTTCAGAGATTAGAGCAAAGTGCAAACAGAGGCATCCAAAAGCAAGGCGGTGGATGTTCGAAAAAAAGCCATCCGAGCATGCATATCTCTCTCGCCCACGAGGCCACTTCATTGCTTTATTAGCTAGTTGTAGTTAATTAATACATGTGTTGTATTTAATTAGCTTAATCTGTTTTGTAATATTTTAATTAGCTTTGTATAGCTAGTTTTAATTCGGTTTATAATTAGTTAACTTAGAATAGTTAATTAGTTGTTTTGTAATAATTAGCTTAGCTTAGTGTAGCTTAGCTTATTTATTCGGACCCTCCCTCGAGAGGGCACAATGTTGTAATAAGTGTGCGCGTGTGTGTGCATGTCTTCCAATCCCACTTCTTTCTCCCTTTTACTTAACTGCTTTCGATGGTTAGTTTAGGGTCATATTTTGATTAGCATATCTTATGCTTGTATGTTTGCATCATTCATTTGTCTTGCATGCACTGGGTTCGGCGCATCATTCAAACTGCATCATATTTCAATACTTATTTGAATACGTGTATCAAATTGTTGCATTCATATGCCATCTTAGATAGCCAAGCCTATTTAGTTGCATTATTGCATGTGTTACATTAGGTATCTTGCATAGTTGAGAATCATGCATATTTCTAACTAGCTTTTGTTTTGGCTTGGAGTACACTGTAAGTCTTTATGCTTTAGTATACTTGCATGAGTATGAGTGTTGCCATGATCGCATGCTTGCCATGAGGCTATTTGCTTAAGTGCTGAACTGCTTGAGTGCCTGTGGGTGAAGGCTTGGTTGTTTGAATTGGAACAATTCGATAAATGCGAGTTTTAAGCCCATTTTGCGAAGTGGCAAATCATGTTTTAAGTCCACTTGAGGGTGGCAAATCCGAGTTTTAACCCACTTGCGAGTGGCACCTTCAAACCATTTTCGAAAACAAACATGAGTTGATTTGTTTCAATTCTCGTGATTTAGTCTATACTTTTGTGTACGTCACATAGTAAAGTTAGCTAATAACTGGATAAGAACACATGAGGTTTATAAAACAACATATCATGGTAGTAGAGGCCGATCTTTGATTGGGCGAGCGGGGGTGCTCATTTCAATACCTTCCCCTCTCGTATCCAAGTTCCCGAGCCGAGGCAACTTTGGTGATAACAGACACGTGGCCTTTGGCACGAGTTAGGGTTTCCTAAATTTTCCAAAAATAAAATATTTAGGTGGTGACTCTGTAATCTGGCAAAGTAGTCCAGTTTTGGCATTATTTGATTCAAAATCGATTTTCCAAAATGATTTGCTGGATTGGACTCTTTGGTCTTTATTAGTCTCGCATTGCATTTTGTGAGATTAGATTCAGAACCATGACGGGAGTTTGAACTGTAAGGGACCAATTTGTGCCTCTCCGAAAGGGGGGCGTATGAAGAAAGACGAGGCTACACTGGCAGGCCATATTTTTTGGGCGGCAGGCGACCTTTTGTGACCGGCCAGCCGCCACTTCTGGCCTTCCAGCCACTTTTGTCAAATTAAGCAGCAATTTTTTGGAACAGAACAGAGCAAATGTTGAGGTGAAAAGATGTTCTGACTGTGCAACAAAGGTATTCTGGCAACGGAACAGTGGCCTTTTTGGGTGAAAATCCGCGCATGCATGGGCATTCCTCGCTTCCTGGGCTAATTAGTTAGCTTAGTTACTTCTTTCATATTGAATTCATGTTGTAATTAATTAGTTAATTCTAATTTGTAATTAATTAATTAGTGCAATTAATTTGTTAGTTTCATAGAATAGCTAATTATTGGTTTTGTAATAACTAGCTAGCATAGTTAGTTTATTCGGTTTGTAATAATTAGTTAATTCGTTTTGTAATAGCTAGTTAATTAGCTTAGGTAGTTAGTTTATTCGGACCCTCCAGGCACAGTTGTAATAATGTGTATGTCTTCCAACCCCACGTCTTTCTCCCTTTTATTTACCTCGCTATGATAGTTAGTTTAGACATTATGTTTTGTTTAGCGCCCTTTTGCCTTGCATCCATTGTCTTCCATGCATTGAGCTTAGCACATCATTCTAACTTTCATTGTTAGTTAATACTTCTTTGAATATGTACTTAGACCGCATGCTATCAAATTGATTCATACACCATATTAGTAGCTAAGGCTAGTAAATTGCATATCACATGCGTTGCATTAGTACATTGTATGGTTAGGATCACTTAATTTTTCTAACTCTTTCAATTTTTTTTTGGGCTTGGAGTACTAGGTGAGCTTTTATTTGTTTTAGCATATCCCATGAGTGTGGTTATTACCATGTCAAAGCATGTTCACCATGAGGCTAAGTGCTTAAGTGATAAACTGTTTGAATGCCTGTGGATGAAGGTTAATTGCTTGAATTGGAATAATTTTAGTAATGTACATATGCGATCATTTTTTCAAGTGGTACATATTCGAAACAATTTTGCAAATAAACATGAAATCAAATTGTTTCAATTTTTGCAAGTTAGTCTATACTTGTATGTGCATCACATAGTAAGTTAGCCTAATAAACTGAAACAAGAGCTTATAATGTAAATAAGATGCACATCATGATTAGTAGAGGCCGATTTTTGATCGGGCGAGTGGAGTGCTCAATTCATGACCTTTCCCTCTCGTACCTAAGTTCCCGAGCCGAGACAATCTTGATGATGACTTTTACACGCGGCCTTTGGCACGAGTCATGGGTTTTCTAAATTTTTCAAAAATATTTAAGTGGTAACTCAGATTCCGCAAAGTAATCCATTTTTGACATTTTTTTATTTAAAATTGATTTTTCAAAAGATTTGTCGGATTTGGACTCTTTTGTGTTTTCTATTTCACATTGCACTAGTGGAATCAGATTCAGAACCACAATAGTCCGAATTGTAGAGCTTATCATCTTCCGAAAGGAGCACGAAAAGTCAAGCTACAGCGAGTCATAGATTTCCTAAATTTTCCAAAAATATTTAGGTGGCGATTCTGTATCTAGCAAAGCAGTCCATTTTCGACATTTTGATTCAAAATCGATTTTCCCAAAGATTTGCTGGATTTGGACTCTTTGGTATTTATCTATTTCACATTGCACTTGTGAAATCAGATTCAAAACCGCGGGAGTCTGAACTGTAGGGCTAGTCGTATCTGGAAGGAGCACGAAAAGTCGAGTTATAGTGTGCGATGGGTACGGTCTTATGTTGTTAATGTTACCATTGGTTTGTAGTCATTACTAATATCTAACAATCTGATGTAAATATTCACATTATGTACAATGGAAATCAAATTGAACTAAAAAAGGGTTGACAACCATCCAAGATTATGGGCTTTACATCAACAAGCAACAATACTAACAACTTTGTCAATATCTACATCATATTCCATTGATGTCAGAAAGTGAATATTGAAGTTGATATCAGAATATGAATATTGGCATTATGTTCAAAATGTAATTATTTCATCACCATCAACAACCAACAACACTAACAACTCTGACATTGACATAAGGGAGGAGATAGGGAGTGTATTACAAAACAATAACACTTGACAATTTGAGACAAACAAGTCATTACCAATATTTAACAATCTGATGTAAATGTTGACATCATGTATAATGGAATACACATTGAACCAAAAGATGGTTGACGACCATCAAAGATTAGGGGCTCTAATTGCTTTATAACCATCAACAAGCAACAATACTAACGACTCTGTAAATATTTACATCATATGCCATTGATGTCAAAAGTTGAATATCTACATTATATTCATATTGTGAATATTGACATTGAAGTAGATATTTAAATCAATGTCAATAGTTACACCATATTCACATCATATTCGATCACCCTATAAATATTGTTCAGTTGCCAATATGACGTTTACATCATATTCCATCATATTTCAATTTTGGGGGAAATTGGAGGTTCTATGGACATCAACAATCAGCAATACCAACATTAATAGAGGGAAAAAAACAGATTTCATTACCAAATCACAACCACAAACAACATTAACAACAAATGAATGTAAATTATACATTCTTTTGTTAATATTATTCATATTCAACAAAAAATCAACATCACCAACATGGACAAAGAGTGAAAATAGGGAGTTCATTACAAAATGAAATAAAAAAACAACAATAATAACAGGGGCAATGTAAACATATACATTTGTGATTAGATTATATTATCATTGTTTGAAAAATAGAGGGTGGAAGGATGGTGCTTACCTTTGGTCCTTATTGTGGGTGGGATATGTAAATCGACGGCCGACGAGAACCAAGGAAGAACGAACCCCAATCCTTTCCATGTAAACCTTCATGGATGTGTTGATGTGCAATAGCAAAGGCCCACGATGGTTAGCGGTGGAGGATAACGGTGAGGCGATGTAAAATCTAGGGCTATGGTTTGAGAATTTTTTGGTGCCAACGATGAGCTTTTTTTAGGGAATAAATGTGTTGTGGAGTGATGTAAAGACTCTAATTTTTCATAAGTCATTATTTATTACTATTACTTTATTTTCTTTTTGGCTTTATTAATTACATGGCTACATGAGAATTTAATGTAGTATTTAATTAATTTATTGTTTTATTTAGTTATATATAATTAATTTGAATATTTATATATGTTATATTTATGTGTATTTATATAATATTATATAATAGTCAATTAGGTTAAATCATAGGAGGCCGCATTAGAGAGAGAGAGAGAGAGATTAATCAAAATCAAGAGGCTATGTTTCATCCAAGAAAGTTGAAAGAGAGAGTTAGTGCCGAGAGAGAGAGAGAGAGAGAGAGAGAGAGAGAGAGACACTATGAGAAATCAAGAGGGACGGCAGGAAAGAAGAGTGGAGCAAAAAAAGATTAGGGTTTTTTTTTGGTAGCTTAATTAATTTTTCAAATATTTCCTTGATCATCGAAAAATAATTGTGTGTACAAAACCCTCCTCTCTTGATTTATGTTTAATTCGTTGTTTTTATTTATTTATTTTTATTTATTTGATGTAAGTTTGATTTTGTATTTTACATGAAGATGATAAATTGATTTTAATTATTTTAATTAGTTGTGTATGTTAGGTTTATGATTTTTATTTGTATTTATTTTATGATTGTAATCACACTCATGGTTATATGAAATCAAAATAAACTTAGAACCCATAGATAAATTCCTTACACTCCACCATGATTCCATGGATTGTTATTTTATTTGAGTGTTGGTCAGAAAGAGTGTAAAAAAAAAAGGTGAGGATTTTGAGATTAATTTGAATGCCTTAGGCTTGGCATTGTTATATTTGTTCTCATGAGTAGATGAGAGATTGTGTACATATATATTGTTGCCTTGTTCTCATGAGTAGATGAATACTTTGATTTACGCGCGTACGTATATGCTAACCATTCGGGGAGTGTGGGTCAAACTCGAGATGATATCTTCGTGCAAGTTTGGCTTTAGAGTGGTGTTAGGTATACATGAGGCACATGGGATATATGTGTAGGCCGGAAATGAAGGGCCGAAGTGGTGGAGTTAAGGTACAAATAACGAAATATGAGTTTATTAGTATAGTGTGAATTGTATTGATTTGTACATCTTGAAAAATAGTAAACAACCTTGATAAATTATGAAATTTGGGCAGAGGCATGTATACGTAATTCCAAACAACTTTTGTATTTTAACTTTGTACTAAAAAGATCAATTAGAACTTGTAATCGGATGATCTTGGTTATAGTAGTTTTTATTAATTTTAGCAATGTAGCTTTTAGAGGCTTTTTTTACCCACAAAACGAGCTCATTTTTATTGATTTCGCATAAAATGAAGTAAAACATTATTTTGAACACTTTTCATGTTTTGAACTTTTCTGGAAAAAATCATCTTAGGGCAATTTCTTTTCGTTTTCAATTCCAAATTTTTTTCGATCGAATTTCGTTTAGGTTCTTCTATTAAGTTTTTCTCTTAACCTATTCATTTTCTACCAAATTAGTTTGCATTACCTTTTAGAACATTTGATTCTGTACAACTTTTGTTCTTTGAGCTTTGGTCAGTTCGAATAATTTAAGCATGAAACAATGCATTTTTCTACTGCTTCAGCAATTTACTTATGATTAAATTATACTAACTTTATTTTTTTTTTCGCAGAATGGTGGGTCTTACTTAATTTCTATGCAGGGCTGACCCACCATAATTTTTATGTTTATTTTGTTTATACTATACTCAATTTATATTTAGTTGTGTACGGGTAAGAAACTAAATGTCACCGTATCTCGGGAAACTACCCCTTCATCTCAGTGCGGGTGGAATTACTTGTCTTGTCTCGTAACAAGAATCAAATGTACTTTTATTTATGTCTGCTGGACACGTGGGTGTCAAATATTTGTATTCATACCAAGATATTTTAGATATCGACCCGCTTTTGTCTTTTGGACAACTCGGTGCATTGTATTTGAGCGCAGTCGAGCTTCCTTTGCAGGATTAGTTGGGACTACGGTGGTGATAAGAAATAACTATAGTTGTTGGATATGTCGTTTGGACTTCTTTTGTTTTCTTGAGCTGAAGGTTAATATTAGTTTATGTATTTATTATTTTTTGTGACCTTCAGATTTTGATAATTTGGCATGGTTTGTAACTTTACATTATTTAAGTTATTTTGACTATTTATTGTTACTTTAATGTTTGAGGTATTGGTTAGTTATGAAATTATGATGGATGGTTTGGTTGGCGTTTTATTAGTTTTTTTTATCCCTTGTAATCTTTTGAGGATGGAAATTTACTTAAACCCTTTGGAGACGTGAACGTTTAAATTTTGTTTCACCTCTAGAATTTGGATGATGGAATATTGATTAGGGTTTAGTCCTAATTTAATATTTAATTATTCAAATTTTGGGGCGTGACAATTTGGTATCAGAGCTCTTGGTTACCCTAGACTTATGAGAGTTTAGGTGATCCTGATTGTGAAACATGAGTTATCCGGTTTAGTTTAGTGGTTGAATTTATTCTAAGTATTTATGAAAGAATTCTTTTGTGTGTTTAACTTGAAGGTGATGGTCGAATATATAATTTGAGAAGTGTTGAGCCCAAAGGCACAGGGGAAGAAACAACTGCTAACACGATGGTCATACAGAAGCAAAGAATGACAATGGTGGTCGCTATTAGGGCAACCAATCAGGTTAGTTAATGTGGGGGAAATGATGACTCAGTTACTTCAAGTGGTGCAGAACAGTAATCAAGGCCAACAGGGAGATCCCTTTGCGAAGAGAGCAAAGACTTTGGGTCTTTAGGAGGTCAAAAATTCTCTGGAGATGGACGACCCACTGCAGTTGACGCTTGGGTTCAGAAATATGAGATGGTGTTTGGTTGTATACAACTCACCGAGGTCCAAAAACAGGAGTTAGCGACACATCAGCTTAAAGGAGCAGCCCTATTTTCATAGAACTCGTGAAAGGAGGGTCTAGATTTGACAACTTTGACTTGGACAGATTTCAAGACCCGTTTTGACCGAAAGTTTGTTCTTACTGCTATTCGGTCTCAGCTAAGTGATGAATTTTCGAAGCTGACTCAAAAGGGTAGAACAGTGATCGAGTATGTCACCAAGTTTAATGAGTTGTCTCATTATGCCCCTTACTTGGTTGATATGCAGTAAAAGAAGAATGAGAAGTTTATTAAGGGGTTAAATCATTACCTGTCTAAGCCCCTTATTCCCTTTGATGCTGAACTGTTTTATAGAGTTCTTGACTTGGCACTGATGTATGAGGAAAAAGAGAAATAGTTTAAAGAAGGGAATGCTAGGGTTGGAGAGACTTCCAGACGGAGTCATTTCCAACAGCGTGATGGGAACAGATACTGACCCTACGATCAAAGGCATAGGGGTCAGCAGTTTCAGAGGCCACAGTAGTAGGGTAGTCAGAGAAATTTCGCACTCGTGGTAATTTCGACCTCGGGCAATTTCAGCTCTGGCACTATTATCGAGATAGGGTGGTCCGCTACCACGTGGTTATCAAGGAAAACAAAGAAGAAAAGTGCCACAGCTTAAGTTATCGTCCTCCCATACCTCAGTTGGAGAGACCCCCACCTATTAGAGCAGTAGCACCTCAACCGATCAATAGGAAGTGTTTTGGGTGTTAGTAGTTGGGACATGTAATCAAGGATTGCCTTTAGAGACAACAGGCGCAACAGGGTCAGACAGCTCTAGCCAAGGCATTTGCAGTGATGCCATGAAATGACAAAGTGCAAGGTACTTTTAATCTTTTTTCAAGAACCCATTAGAGTACTTTTTGATACTGGTGCCTCTCATTCTTTCATATCTAGATAGTTTGTACAAAGAGAACACCTTGTAACTACTTCCTTATCTAGACCTATTTGTGTTGAGACCCCTTTAAGAGAGGCAGTTACTCTTTATGAGATGTGTAATGATTTTGAGATTGACTTTGCGGGTAGAGTCTTGTATGCGGACCTAATTATGTTAGGGTTTGAGGGGTTTACAATTATTTTGGGTATGGATTGGCTGTGAAAATACTTTGTGACTTTAGATTGTGCTAGAAGGACTGTAAATATAGATACTCCTGGTATGCCATGGCTTACCCACACTTTTAGCGATGGAGAAGAATCGATAATGACGAGTTTTCTATGCTCGGAGAAATCCCTAAACAGGATATTAGTGAGGTAGATGTGGTACGTGAGTTTGAGGATGTATTTAAGGAGATACCTAGACCTCCACCTCGACGGGTAATAGAATTTCGCATTGACTTAATGCCAGTAACTGCACCAATTTCTAAGGCGGCATACATAATGGCGCTTAAAGAGCTTGTGGAGATGAAGAAGCAGTTAGAAGAGATGCTTCAAAAAGGGTTCATACGTTCAAGAAACTCCCCGTAGGGAGCACCCGCGATCTTTGTCTCCAAGAAAGTGGCACTCTCCGCATGTGCATAGATTATAGAGAGTTGAACAAGATGACTATCAAAAACAAGTATCCACTCCCTAAAATTGATGACTTGTTTGATCAGTTAAAGGGGGCAGCTATGTTCTCTCAATTTGATCTCAGAACGGGTTACCATCAGATGGGTGTGTCAGAGGAAAGTATACCGCTTATTGTTTTTCAAACTTGGTATGGGTTGTACGAATTTCCTGTAATGCCTTTTGGTTTGAGAAATGCTCCTACCTATTTCATGGACTTAATGAACAGAATTTTTCAACTGTATCTAGATAAGTTTGTGATTATCTTCATAGATGATGGCCCTGTTTGGTAGAGCTATGGGAAAGTGCTTATAGCTTATGCCTAAATAGCTTATAGCTTGTAACTTTCAGCTTAAGCTGATTTCCAGCTTATTCTTAAAGCATCTCCTGCCCCACTCAAAGAATAAGCTGATTTCTGACTTCCAAAAAGCTATAAGCTATAAGCTATAAGCTAAACCAAACACATCAAAATAGCTTAAATTAAGCTGAAAACTGAAATAAGCTGTAATTAAGCTCTACCAAACAAGCACGATATCCTAGTGTATTCTAAAAATGAGGAAGAACACAGAGAACACTTGAAAGTTGCGTTACAGACTTTGAGAGAGCAGCAATTATATGCTAAGTTCAGTAAGTGTCACTTTTGGGAGAAAGAAGTTCGGTTTTTGGGACATGTTGTATCCAATTAGGGGATAGCAGTAGATCTTGAGAAAGTTATTATGGTCAAAGAATGGTAGCAGCCCACGAACCCTTCAGAGGTGAGGAGTTTTTTAGGACTAGCTAGTTATTACAGGAGATTTATAGAGAAGTTTTCCACTATTGCAACACCCATGACCAAGTCGACCAATGTGAAGTTTGTATGGACAGAT
Organism: Camellia lanceoleosa; assembly: GCA_025200525.1. Lineage (NCBI taxonomy): Eukaryota > Viridiplantae > Streptophyta > Magnoliopsida > Ericales > Theaceae > Camellia > Camellia lanceoleosa. The sequence continues at coordinate 202,894,955 of CM045759.1, read as the reverse complement.
GATTATGAGAGAGCGTTCTAGGAGTTAAAGTAGCATTTGACTACAGCACCGATGTTAACTATACCAGTATAAGGGGAAAAGTTAGTAGTGTTTACTGATGCGAGTAGAATTGGGTTGGGATGTGTGTTGATGCAGCATCAGAAGATTATATCTTATGCTTCTCAATAATTAAAACCTTATGAGAGATGATACCCTACTCATGACTTAGAGTTAAAGAGTTGTTTTATGCTAAAAGTGTGGCGACACTACTTGTTTAGAGAGCTTTGAGTTATACACAGATCACAAGACCCTCAAATATCTTTTTTCTCAAAAAGAGTTGAACATGAGGCAATAGAGATGGGTTGAATTCATCAGTAGTTATAATTTCGAGATCCTTGACCACCCGAGGAAAGGAAATGTGGTTGTAGATGCACTTAGTCGACAACATGGGATTATAGCTTTTTTGATGATTCATGAATGGAAGTCGTTAGAGTTAATTTCGATACATGATGTTCAACCAATAGAGAATGTCGAAAGGGCATACATTAGTAGTTTGATCGTGCAACCAACGTTATTGGGTAAAGTTCGTCAAATGCAAAATTTAGATGGATTTCTCATCAGCAAGCTCGATGACCTTATGGTGGATTTGATTGATGATTTTCCTACTGATTGGTCTGTGGACTCAGATAGGAGATTGCGATTCAAGGGTAGGTTGTGTGTACCTAACATTGTTGAATTAAGGAAAGAGATTATGGATGATGCCCATAGGTCCCAATATACCATTCACCTTGGTGCGACTAAGATGTATCATAACCTCAAGAGGATGTTTTGGTGGAAGGTATGAAAAAGACGAGGTGAGTATGTTTCGATGCTATGTGTGCCAACAAAGTTTAGGCAGACACCAACGAATTATTTGACTTTTGCAAATTTCTCGAGATCCCTACTTCAAATGGGAGTACATCTCTATGGACTTCGTGGATGGATTGCCATAGTCTAAGCGAGGCAATGAATCTATTTGGGTGATAGCAGATCGACTCACCAAGTCTGCTCATTTTATTTCTATCAGTGTTCATCGAACTACGGATAAACTGGCTAGGCTATATATTATGGAGGTTGTAACTAATTCTAATCGCAAGGCCACAATTATCAAGAATTAATTATGCTTAGGTGATTTAATTAAAGACTATCTGCTTGAATTAGAAAATAGTTGTTGAAATTACAATTTCGGGACTGAAATTGACGACCGTAACGGGTTCAGAAAATGAAATTGAACACGCCTATGTGATACCGGGAATTTTTAGAGCCATTTGGAACAATAAATTGAAGACTGAATTTCGTCTGATTCGTTAGGCCTTGTTTGGCTTAAATGTTTTGGGCATAATGGTTTATTGGATATATATATGACTTAGAGATAAGGATGTATGCCTCTTTTTGACTCATTTGACTCAACACAAGAGAAAGGAAAAATCTGGAAAAAGAGAGAGGGAGAGAATTCGGGAAGAGAGAGATCAAGGGAGGAAGAAGATAAAGAAAAGGGAGATCAAGCTCAAACTTTTCAATTAAGTGATCAAGGTAAGAAGTTCTTCTCTAATTTCTTGAAAGAAGTTAAATGATCCATGATTGCATGGCAAGTAAATAGAATGGAAGAGAAATTATGTGTAATTTGAGCATATATGACATGAAATTATGATTATTGGCCAATTTGAGGAGGAATCTCCATAGATGTAGAGATATGAAGCTTGTATGTATATGTTTGTGGTTTTCCACCTTGATTCATGGGTTGGATCTTGTTTATGGTTCATGTGGGTTTTGATTTGAAGCTTTGATGTTGAATTATGTGGTTTAAATGTTTTGGGTTTTGATTTCATAGGAAGGGAAGTTAATGTTTCAAAGAAAAGGATGAAGTGAAGAAGAACTGACTTTCAGATTTTTGTGGTCCGCCGAGCGAGAGGAGCCCGCCGAGCGGTAAAAATCGCCTCTCAGCTTTTGGGGAATAGTACCCGCCGAAAGGCATAAAGTAGTGCTCGAGCGGAAGGGCTTATTTTCAAAAATTTTAGAAAATTGAATTACGTGATTCTCGCTATGTTAATGGCATCTTTTAGCATCTCATGAGCATGAATTAAAGTAAAGAAGGATTAGATTGAGTATGAAATGAATGTGAAATGGCATGACTTATGTGATGTATTGATGACGAATGATAAGAAATGTATTATATTGTTGATGATTTGCAGGTCAAGAAGTGAAGACCGTGCCCTCGGTTTTGGAAACCCACTGTGAGTAGCATTTCTGTAAAGTTATGTTAATACGCAATGTATTTGAATTGTTATACGAAATGCTATACGATATGATATGTTTATGAATGTGATTTTAAGCTGTGAACGAATGTCCTATTTGCGAATCTAGTATGGCATCCATAGTTAGTCAGTCGTGGGGGCGAGAACATGCAGGCCCCTGCGCTTTAGTCATTGGGGGCGGCATGGAAGGACCAACCCATGACCGCCATTTAGATCTCAGATGTGTTTAATCGGTGTTCGGGACCGGTTACTCTAGTCGTTAGTCGACACATGATATATTCTATGGAGTATGCCATTATGTATGTTCTTATGGGATGATTATGATTATGTTTATGAATGTTACGTTTTACAGATTTATGAACCCCTTTACGTTAATGTTACTTGCTGAGCTTTAGCTCATTGTTTGTATTTATGTATTATAGGTGAGCATGCTGGGAGTCAAGCCTAGGCGGAGTTCTAGCCGAGCCGCCGTTTTGAAAGCCTAACCAGAGTTTTGGGTGCCTCCGAGCTGGGGCTAGGCCTGGAAGGCCGTTTTGTGAACTCTTGTTTAGTTTTGTTGTTAGTGGCAGATGTCTAAATTTTGTATATGATCCTTGATACATGTTATGTGATGTACAGTTGTGGGTAAATTAACATTTTTGGCATGTAAATGTATGTTCATATTTATGCACAGCTCTTTGGACTATTGTTATGTGTTTTCGCTTCCGCGAGCCCCGATTATTTATGTTTTGTATGGAAAGGCCTGTGGTAATCTAAGATTACTGGCCGGTTACGATGCCAACCTTCTCGGGGCGAGTTTGGGTCGTGACAGAATGGTATCAGAATGCACGAGTTAATTTACCCACACATGAGTCCATAAGAGCTGTTAGGTGCATTAGAAAAGAACTAGAGCATGGCATAAACATATATGCATGTGTGTGTGTGTTTGAAATGTAAAGGAATAAGAACTGTAAATGATGAGACAGTAAAGGAAACAATATATGGAAAATGAAATGTTGTATTTGCTATGGGTTCTATAGACAAATGGAGACCACCAATGCAAGAAATGTAGATGAAACAGAATCTTCTGATGCCAGAATGACTCGGTTAGAAAGAATGGTAGAGGTTTTGACTGGATTGGTTAGACAACAACTAGAGCAAGGCCAACCACCACAGAGACAGCCATTCCCGCCTCCTCCACCACCACCGGTGCAAGTGGAACCGATGAATAATGATGATGTTATTACTTTGACGCAGAAATATACGAAACTGAAACCACCGGAGTTTGCAGGAGGAATTGAACCCTTAAAAGCAGAAGCATGGGTATTAGAAACAGAAAAGATTTTTGAAGTGTTTCCATGCAATGATGTATATAAAGTTCTGTTAGCAACATTCACTCTGACAGAAGAAGCTAGAAGATGGTGGATGCTGGTACGGGATCAGAATAGGGATTTGACATGGGATCGATTTAAAGAGATATTTTACGAAAAGTATTTTCCACATTGTATGCGAGACAGGAAAATATCTGAATTTGAACAGCTAAAGCAGGGTACAATGTCAGTGGCAGAGTATGAAAGTAAATTTACTGAATTAGCTCGTTATGCCCCACATATAGTTGACACAGAATATAAGAAAGCGAGGAAATTTGAGGGTGGCCTCCATGTCGAGGTACTTGACAGGGTGAATGTGTTGAAATTGGAAAAGTATGTTGATGTGCTTGACAGAGCTCTAATGTCCGAAACAAATATTGCTAATTTGAAAATGTCCCAATCAACAAAGATCGAGGCAGAAAGTAAGAAGTTCAAGAAACAGAAGGTAGAAATGGTTAGTGAATCCGTGGGCTCCGTGAATGATAAATCGAACTTAACTGTTAATGAGAATACAAAGGGAGGTGTGCCTACTTGTAAAGAATGTGGAAAGCAAAGATTGGGGTGTTTGTCGTCGTGGATCCGGAGCTTGTTACAAATGTGGACAGAAGGGACACATAGCCAAAGCTTGCCCACAACTCTACTCCAGAAATGAAAGACCCGTGATTAGTGGTAATACATCAACAATGACACCGAAAACCACCACAACGGCTACCCCCGAGGGGAATACTTTGAGACAAGCCAGAGTTTACAGCTTAATTCCAGATAAGATACAGGATACTGGCAAAGCGAAGACAGGTATAATTTCAATTATTTATTATGATGTTAGCATTGATACCTATGCAAAGGAGAAGATGGAACATGGACATAATTGAAATGATGTTAGAACAATTAACTATGGTTATGATGGAACAAATTCCCTTCGCTATTACCTTTGCTATGGACTGTTATATTTACGTGACTACCTTTGAATTGAACGCTATGGAACTTGTTAGCTGACATCAGCATGTGTGAAATATGTTTCTTATATGTTAGACCGCTATGAGATTGACACATGAACTATTTAAGTAACTGACTAGAACCGTTGAATTGTTCTCTTTACATGATGACACTTCTGTGAACTACTGAATGGCTACGGAATGAATAATGACATGTGACTATGAATTCTGATTGAAATTCTGCCAGGGTAAGTTAAGTTTGGAGGACCAAACTTCTTAAGGTGGGTAGAGTGTAACGATTCTAATCGCAAGGCCACAATTATCAAGAATTAATTATGCTTAGGATGATTTAATTAAAGACTATCTGTTTGAATTAGAAAATAGTTGTTGAAATTACAACTTCGGGACTGAAATTGACAACCGTAACGGGTTCAGAAAATGAAATTGAACACGCCTATGTGATATTGGGAATTTTTAGAGCCATTTGGAACAATAAATTGAAGACTAATTTGCCTCGATTCGTTAGGGCCTTGTTTGGCTTAAATGTTTTGGGCATAATGGTTTATTGGATATATATATGACTTAGAGATAAGGATGTATGCCTCTCTTTGACTCATTTGACTCAACACAAGAGAAAGGAAAAATCGGAAAAAGAGAGAGGAGAGAATTCGGAAAGAGAGAGATCAAGGAGGAAGAAGATAAAGAAAAGGAGATCAAGCTCAAACTTTTCAATTAAGTGATCAAGGTAAGAAGTTCTTCTCTAATTTCTTGAAAGAAGTTAAATGATCCATGATTGCATGGCAAGTAAATAGAATGGAAGAGAAATTATGTGTAATTTGAGCATATATGACATGAAATTATGATTATTGGCCAATTTGAGGAGGAATCTCCATAGATGTAGAGATATGAAGCTTGTATGTATATGTTTGTGGTTTTCCACCTTGATTCATGGGTTGGATCTTGTTTATGGTTCATGTGGGTTTTGATTTGAAGCTTTGATGTTGAATTATGTAGTTTAAATGTTTTGGGTTTTGATTTCATAGGAAGGGAAGTTAATGTTTCAAAGAAAAGGATGAAGTGTAGAAGAAGAACCAGAATTTCAGACTTTCGCAGGGTCCGTTCGAGCGGAGGGGAGCCCGCTCGAGCGGTAAAATCAGTCTCTCGGCAGTTTTGGGGGAAATGTGCAGCCCGCTCGAGCGGACAAAGTAGTGCTCGAGCGGAAGGGCTTATTTTCAGAAAATTTTAGAAAATTGAATTACGTGATTCTGTCATGTTAATGGCATCTTTTAGCATCTCATGAGCATGAATTAAAGTAAAGAAGGATTAGATTGAGTATGAAATGAATGTGAAATGGCATGACTTATGTGGTGTATTGATGACGAATGATAAGAAATGTATTATACTGTTGATGATTTGCAGGTCAAGAAGTGAAGACCGTGCCCTCGGTTTTGGAAACCCACTGTGAGTAACATTTCTGTAAAGTTATGTTAATACGCAATGTATTTGAATTGTTATACGAAATGCTATACGATATGATATGTTTATGAATGTGATTTTAAGCTGTGAACGAATGTCCTATTTGCGTATCTAGTATGGCATGCATAGATAGTCGTCGTGGGGCGAGAACATGCGTGCCCATGCGCTTTTAGTCATGGGGGACAAGATGGAAGGACAAACCCATGACCGCTTATTTAGATCTCGGTATGTGTTTAATCGGTGTTCGGACCTACATTACTCTAGTCGTTAGTCGACACATGATATATTCTATGGAGTATGCCATTATGTATGTTCTTATGGGATGATTATGATTATGTTTATGAATGTTACGTTTTACAGATTTATGAAATGTTGGAGTTTGTTCACTAACCCCTTTACGTTAATGTTACTTGCTGAGCTTTAGCTCATTGTTTGTATTTATGTATTATAGGTGAGCATGCTGGGAGTCAAGCCTAGGCGGAGTTCTAGCCAAGCCGCCGTTTTGAAAGCCTAACCAGAGTTTTGGGTGCCTCCAAGCTGGGGCTAGACCTGGAAGGCCGTTTTGTGAACTCTTGTTTAGTTTTGTTGTTAGTGGCAGATGTCTAAATTTTGTATATGATCCTCGATACATGTTATGTGATGTACAGTTATGGGTAAATTAACATTTTTGGCATGTAAATGTATGTTCATATTTATGCACAGCTCTTTGGACTATTGTTATGTGTTTTCGCTTCCGCGAGCCCCGATTACTTATGTTTTGTATGGGAAGGCCTGTGGTAATCTAAGATTATCGCCTACATTTATGCCAACCTTCAGGCGGTTTGGTCGTGATGAGGTGGTGCGACTTCATGGTGCACTAATTTTTATAGTTTCGGATCGTGATCCATTGTTTGTAGTAGTGTTTTGGGAGAGTTTTCAGCGTGCTTTGGGTGCTAGGTTAGACATGAGCACTGCTTGTCATCCGCAGACAGATGGACAAACTGAGCAGGTAAATCAGATTTTAGAAGATATGTTGAGAGCTTGTGTCATCGATCTTAGTGGTAGTTGGGAAAAACATTTGCCATTGGTGGAGTTTTCTTATAATAATAGCTATCACTTCAGTATCGGGATAACACCTTTTGAGGCTTTTTATGGAAAGCCATGTCGATCACCTGCTTGTTGGATAGAGGTAGGAGATGCACTGTTGTTAGGGCCAGAGTTGGTGAAAGAGACTATAGAGAAGGTGAACATTATTCGGGAACGTATTAAGATTGCACAGAGTCGTCAGAAAAGTTATGCTGATAGAAAACGTAAGGGGGTTGAGTTGAATGTTGGAGATTTTGTGTTTTTGAAGGTCTTGCTGATGAAGGGTATCATGTGGTTTAGAAAGAAGGGAAAGTTGGCACCTAGATTTGTGAGACCATATGAAATCACTGAGAAGATTAGTAATGTGGCTTACAAATTAGCTCTACCACCTGCTTTAGCCATGATTCACAACGTGTTCCATGCATCTTTACTGTGGAAGTGTGTGCAAGACCCTTCCCAAGTAGCATCACCAAAAGTGTTGGAGATTAGTGACAATCTAACGTATGTGGTGCAACCGGTTACTATTCTAGACCGATGTAAAGCAATTGGTGCAAGAAAGTGAACTTGGTGAAAGTGCAATGGAGTGAGGATGAGAACGATATCACTTGGGAATTAGAAGAGAAACTTTGGCGATGCACCGAGCTTTTTGTTTAGTACTTTTTCTATCGAATCTCGGACGAGATTCTTTTGAGGTGTGTATATTATAACGACCTTGATTTTTCATAAGTCATTATTTATTACTATTACTTTATTTTATTTTTGGCTTTATTAATTCCATAGCTACATGAGAATTTAATGTAGTATTTAATTAATTTAATGTGTTATTTAATTATATATAATTAATTTGAATATTTATATATTTATATATGTTATATTTATGTGTATTTATATAATATTATATAATAGAAAGTTGGGTTAAATCATGGAAGGCCGAAATAGAAAAAAAAAAGAAAAAAAGAAATAGCCGAGAGAGAGAGAGAGAGAGAGAGAGAGAGAGAGAGAGATTAACCAAAATCAAGAGGCTATGTTTCATCCAAGAAAGCCGAGAGAGAGAGTTAGTGCTTAGAGAAAGAGTGAGACACTGAGAAATCAAGAGGGACGGCAAGAAAGAAGAGTGGAGAAAAAAAAACGTGAGGATTTTGAGATTTATTTGAATGCCTTAGACTTTGCATTGTTATGTTTGTTCTCATGAGTAGATGAGAGATTGTGTATATATATTGTTGTCTCGTTCTTATGAGTAGACGAGTGCTTTGATTTACGCATGTACATATATGCTAACCATTAGGGGAGTGTGGGTCAAACTTGGGACGATGTCCCCGTGCAAGTTTGACTTCGAAGCGGTGTTAGGTATATGGGAGGCACATGGAATATATGTGTAGGCTGGAAGTGAAGGGCCGAAGTGGTGGAATTAAGGTACAAATAATTAAATATGAGTTTATTGGTATAATGTGAATTGTATTGATTTGTACAACTTGAAAAATAGTAAATGATCTTGATAAATTATGAAATTTAGGCTGAGGCATGTATACGTAATTCCAGACAATTTTGTATTTTAACTTTGTACTAAAAAAATCGATTAGAACTTGTAATCGAATGATCTTGGTTATAGTAGTTTTTATTCATTTTAGCAATGCAACTTTTAAAGGCTTCTTTAACCCACAAAACGGGCTCATTTTTATTGATTTCTCATAAAATGAAATAAAACATTATTCTGAACACTTTTCGTGCTTTGAACTTTTCCGAAAAAAATCATCTTAGGCGCTTTTTCGCTTTTCAATTCTAGATTTTTTTCAATCGAATTTCGTTTACGTTCTTCTATTAAGTTTTTCTCTCAACCTGTTCAGTTTCTATCAAATTAGTTCACATTACTTTTTAGAAAATTTGATTCTATACAACTTTTGTTCTTTGAGTTTTAGTCAGTTCGAATAATTTAAGCATAAAACAATGCGTTTTTATACTGCTTTAGCAATTTACTTATTATTAAATTATATTAACTTTATTTATTTATTTATTTATTTTTTTGTAGAATGATGGGTCTTACTAACTTTTTATGCAGGGCTGACCCACCATAATTTTTATGTTTATTTTGTTTATTTTATACTCAATTTATATTTAGTTGTGTAGGGGTAAGAAACTAAATGTCACCGTATCTCAAGAAACTGCCTCTGCATCTCAAAGGCGAAAGTGGAACTAATTGTCTTGTTCCGTAACAAGAATTAAATGTACTTTTATTTGTGTCTGGTGGACACGTGAGTGTCAAATATTTGTATTCATACCAGTCTTCTTGTATACTAACGCGTTTTCTCTCTTGACTTCTCGTGTGCGTTCTGTGTGAGTACAGTCGAGCTTCCTTTGCAGGATTACTACGGTGTTGACGAGAAATAACTATAGTTATTGGATATATCGTTTGGACTTCTTTTATTTTCTTGAGCTTAGAGTTAATTTTAGTTTATGTATTTATTATTTTTTTTAATGACCTTAGTATTTTGATAATTTTACATGGTTTGTAACTTTACATTATTTAAATTATTTTAACTATTTATTGTTACTTTAATGTTGGAGATATTGGTTAGTTATGAAATTATGGTGGATAGTTTGGTTGGCGTTTTGTTAGTTTTTTTTTTTATCCCTTGTAATTTTTTGAGGATGGAAATTTACTTAAACTCTTTGGAGGCGTGAGCGTTTAGATTTTGTTTTACCTCTAGGATTTGGATGATGGAATATTGATTAGAATTTAATCCTAATTTAATATTTAATTATCTAAATTTTGGGACGTGACAAGTGAAGAGATGAAATAGGAACGGTTGGGTTTTCAGAATGGAGTATGCGCAAGAGAAATGGATGGAGGGTATTTTGGTCTTACTACACTAAATGAAACCTAATGGAATAATAAAAAATGATTTGAGTTTTATGGTATAAAAGTCTTAAAAATAGGATTTATGAATAAAGCTCTCATTATTTTTTTATTTTTTATAAAAAAAAAACATATAAAAAATAAAAAAAGTTAAATGAGAATTTATATTAACTTTTTTAACTATAAATCCAAGTTCCCAAACGGCCCTAGTAAACTATTTTGTTTCCTTTCTATTCAAGGATATAATTTATGGGTATGGCTTGGCTATCTCAATTTGAGAGAATGTTTGGATTTGATAAGCCTATTTTAATACCGATTTAATTATCTGAACCGTTCATTTTTTTGACTCATTAGACATCAATAGTTATATGTTTAAATCAAATTTGTATTACAAAAAATGAATGATTATTTTTAAAATTATATTTATCGCCTATTTTTTTAAAACAAATATGATTCAAACATATAGTTGCTGATATTCAATCATCTTCACTTTTTTTTATATGAATATTCTACTCAATGAATTCTAAAAAATGAATAATTTAAATCACCGAAATTAATCTCAAAATGAATCTATTAAACCCAAACATTCATTCAAATTAAAATGACAACTTAAAAGAATTCAAAGTCATAATTTATTTAGCAATCTTCAATGTTCTTTTTTCTGTAAACCCACCCACTGTCTCCCAATCACTTTAGTTAACTTTGCAACTATGTTTCCTTCCTAATCAACTGAATAACTTTTAACGTTTTAAATATTAGGAGGAATTTTAATTCGGTGTATGTTTTCAAAAAAATTACATATAAGTGGTAAATTTTATACACATTAATAATTAATTATATAAACTTTTTCATGATTTTATAATATATTTTTCATAGTACTGCCATTGATTGCTAATTTCCTCTAAATATTAGTGTATGAGAGGGTTCAAGAAAGTAGTTAGAAAATTCGAAGATCTTTGAAGAATAACTTCGAATTCTCTAGAATATTATGAGAGGTTTAGATTCTTTAATAGTCTCAACTCAAGAACACAAGAGTAAAGGAGATGATGGAGATAAGAGATTGGGTGAAGAAGAAGGCAAAATGGCTAGAGAGAGAATAATGGCAAGGCTCTCCCATGGATCTCCCACTTTTACTCTCAAGGTTGATAATGGAGATGGGAAATTAGTTCTTTCCCAAGAGTCATCTCTCCAAAATCCATCCCTTGTAAAGCTATGGGTGGGTGCTATTTATAGGCACCTCATGATGTAGGATGGAGCCCATGTGCAAGGCACATGGGAAATATTCTCTCTAACCACTTTGTCCGAGGAGGTGACCTCTCCGAGAATGAGAAAAACCTCGAAGAGGAGATCAGCCCCTCGGCGAACCCTTCTTCTTAGCCACACCTAACCAATGATCCTTAATCATCCCAAAGGGTCAGGGGTAGTCCCAGAGGACGTCCTACCACATAAGGGTCAAGGGTAGTTCAAGAGAACGTCCTGCCGCAAATATTGCCGAGTCTTAGGGATCTCCTAAATCGTGCCACCTCGACCCGGGTATAGGCTAGTTTAATCGAAGAGTGAATTTATCTCCACTCACCGTCCTCGGGATCGGGTCCTTTGTTCGAACTCCATTATGCCCATGGTTCTGGTACGTAGATCCCGGAAAGTTCCGAGCTCGCAAGTGTTCTGGGACTCATTAACGGAGTGACTTCTAGATTGTGTCTGAATCCGTTCGAAGCCAAGTGCTTTGGACCTCTAGGTTCGTGGATCCGAAACCTTTCTAGTCCGAGTGCCTCGGATCTCTAGGCTTGCTTAATACCATTTCGAGTTCGGGCCCGAGTAAGTCTCTAGGTTCGTGGATCCGAACCCTTTCGAGGCTTAGAGCCATTCAATCCGTTTGACGGTGATAAATCCGGGCCCACCAATCTTGGACTTGCGATAAATTCGAGCCCACTAATCTTGGGCTATTGGGCCTAAATAATTTAGTGGGCTCAAATTAGCCCCTCTTACAATTAATATCCTTGAAATGAATTAATATCTATTACCATATAATTATATGAGAAGTATCAAATGATAACGGTATCATAAATTTTTGAAATTATCAATTGTAAATTTACAACAGGTTCATCAACTTCATTGGTCATTCCAATTGTAAATCAGCCATAAACTTGCCACACCACCATGAAACTTGAAAAGCAACTTGTGATTTTATAAAAGAGAAGAAAAAAAATAATGCAATGGAAATTGATGCGACATAACTGCATATTTAATCTTAATGTGGGAGGGGGGAATATGTTGCCTTGAAGTTCTCTATAGCTTACCATTGATAAGGTTATTTAGGACACTCAATCCATAAATTTAGGCTCCGTTTGGCAACGAGATTTGGGGCTATTTTAAATGTTAATTTTTTTTTTTGGTGAATAAATTATAAATGAAAAAATAAATAATTACAAACTACAAGAGGCATACCTGCGGAACTAACAAACTATACAAGACACAAGCAACAACAAACCAAAACAACAACTAGACAAAAACCTGTTCAATCACCACATAAGCAACAATAGCAAATGAGGGGCAGGAACAAGGCCAACACAAAACTACACCGAAGGAAAAGCCTAGAGATTCCTGGACCACAACTCAGATCCCAAACAACTCAAAAGAAAACCTACTAACATAGTAAAGCCATGTACAAAGCCAAAACAGGACCTGGGATTACAAGATAACCAGTAGAGCTTGTCATAAATAAACTAATATATATAAATAAATAAATAAATAAATAAATAAATAAATAAAGACTATAAAACAAACACCATAGCCTTCTAAATATCATGTAACATCAAAAAAAGGCATAAGCAAAATGGCAGCAACAACACACAGTAGACAAGCCACAATAGACAAACAGCACCAGAAGCAAGCAAGCTAACAGCATAACAGCAGCAAATGCCAAAACTACAACAATTGGCCTGCCAAAACTCCAAAACAATAGAAAAGACAATAGCAGCAGCACCCAGAAGCTTCAACATTCAACAAATTGGAACAAGACCTACCAAACTGGGCTATTTGCTCAAGGCCATCATTCAGTCAAATGATCCTAAGAGAGCCAAGCAATCACCAACTCGGTATGAGAATTCCACAATAGTTAACTGCAAAAGCTCACATAATACTGCTAGCCTGCACTCAACACTCAAGTACACTCAAACACTACACACAGCAGTTGACTATAATGTATGAGAAACAACACAAAACTATTCAACAATATATGCCTCAATCACTCAACCCACAAAGAAGAACTCTAAATTAGACAGATTGAGTACCTGTACCTAGTGACGGAGGCACATAGGGCCCAGGGGGGTAACGTGTCCTCCTTGGGTTTTAGGATTTTTTTTTTTTATTTTAAACATTAAGAAAGTATTTTAAATAAAAAAAATTATAAAAATATTATTTAAAGTGAAATGTCAATGATATTTTTAAAATTATGAGAACAATAATGGTTATTTTGATTGAAAATAAAGAGACTATGATAAGTCATATTATTATATATGAAAATTTTAATATAATGGTGATGTCTATCATTATTGATATGCAAACATAATTAATTTCAATGAATATATGGAATTTATTGAATTGTTATTTACATTTAACATGTGAAGTTTATCCTCCATTTGTTTTTTTTTTTTTATTCATAACTAAAATGACCACCATATAAATTATAATCAGCAACACATCTTCAATTATAAAAAAAAAAAAAATTACAATAAGTCATAACTAATATCAGAATGAGTCATAACTAACTATTACTTGATATATAGTCATAACCAAAATAACAATCACAAGAAGTTATAATTAAATTATATATAACACTATAATGTGTTATAACTAAAGGCCACGAAGATCATAATTGCAACATATGATAGACATTTTTTTTGCGGTATATTTTATAGAATTTCTATACTAAAATATATCATTTCTATTTCAACTTATCTTCTTTTTTAATTTTCCAAACCACCTATAAAATAATTACTCCCCAATATTTGTATAAAATTTAATCTCAAATCCTTTAATTTAAAATTCACATTCATCCAACTGAACTCATAATATTTAAGTTTAGTAATATCTCATTGTTGTTTATTATGAAAAAAAAAAAAAAATTAATGTTGTCATTAATTTATGCCCCATTTTTACTGAATTCCTGACTACCCCACTGCCTGTACCAAAGATAATTAGTTAATTATAGGTTTTCACCACACTCAACCCTCAAAAGCACAAAAAAACCCTCCTCACACACAGTCCTGATATAAGAACTCACCAACACTCTAGAAGTTAAAATATTTGTCCAAAAAGATAAGTTTAAGCAAAATGTCCAAAATATCTTATATATACATAGTTTCATCATACAGGCACTCTTTCTCACTCTTCCTCTTTAAACCTTAACTCCCTATCTCTGTTTCTGCTCCTTCGCCGCTACTCTTCCAACACTACTCCTCTATTGTCCTCCGTCGATGCTCTTCCATCCTTTTCCATCGATGTTCCTCGTCATTGAACCAGATCTCCGTAGCTTCGCCGTTATTGTTGAACCAGAGCTCCATTGCTCTATGCCGTCGGTTTCGGTGATGATCTCTCGTCGTCGTCGTAGTCATCATCTTTTACAGTGGTTGAGCCTTATAACAAAAAATTTTTGAATTATTTTCAATCTAACCATTTGTCTACTACTAGAAAAAGTATATTTTAGTTATTAAACTCAATACAAACGGATATTTTATACATTTTTCTTATTGAGTTTAATGACTAAAATATATTTTTTTCGACAATGTTACTAAATAAAAATAGGCGAATGGTTTTGACTAAATACAAATAGAAAATTAAGGTTTAAATTAATAAAATTAAAAACTCACAATTTATTTAATTATAAAGCTTAAACCTTAAAGTTGTTTTTTTTAAAAAAAAAATTCCAAACAAATTATGTGGTAGTATTTTTATATATACTAAATGAACAATTATTTGTCTCCTAATTAATTAACAAGTATGAGTTAACAAATCATAATTAATTGAAAATACTACATAAATAATACTATAAAATATTTTGAAAGTCTTGAATAATAACATCTGAAATATGTATTTTCAGTTATCTCAATGTTGTTTGTCTTCAAAATTCAAAATCAATCCACTATAGCTTAAGTTCCGTTTGAAAATTGAT
Organism: Camellia lanceoleosa; assembly: GCA_025200525.1. NCBI lineage: Eukaryota > Viridiplantae > Streptophyta > Magnoliopsida > Ericales > Theaceae > Camellia > Camellia lanceoleosa. The sequence continues at coordinate 202,879,830 of CM045759.1, read as the reverse complement.
TGAGTTAATTGATTTTTTTTTATTTATAAAAAAAACATGTAAAAATTAGAAAAGGTGATATGATAAGTTATATTAACATTTTGACTATAAACCAAGTTCCCAACCGAGCCTAGTAAACTATATGTTTCCTTCCTAATCAAGGATAAAATTTAGGAAAAAGGTTGGGACCCTTTTTTGGGAACCCCCACCACCCCCAATGCATTGTGATTGGCTAACTTTTTGTTTTATTTTTTTTTCCTCCTATCTCTAATTGACATGTGTCTGTGGTGGTTATGGGGGTCAAAAAAAAGAGGGTCTGTATCATTTTTGTAAAATTTATAGGTTTAACTTCTCTCAAGTTAGCCATCTCAACTTAAGAGAACGTTTGAGTTTGATAGACTCATTTTAGTTCCAATTTTAATAATCTGAACTGTTCACTTTTTAAGATTTGTTAAGTAAAATATTTATGTAAAAAATTAATATAATCGGATATCGGTACTTATAGGGTTTTTATGTGACTTTCTCTTTCTAGAAAGAGTTTAGGGTGGGAAAGAGTTGGGGTTGGGGTTGGGGTTGGGGTTGTGTTGTTGTAGGGGTGGTGAAATGAAATTGAAGGGTGGTAAGGAGATGGAGCATAAGTTGCCGGTGGTGAGGAAGGACTGGTAAAGGGCAAATGAGGGTGGCTGGCGCTGGTGGTTGGGTTGGAAGTAGGGTTAGGGATGGAAAGAAAATTGAAAATTTATGAAGTAAATTTATAATAAAAAAATAAAAAATTTAAGGGATAAGAGTGCAAATAAAAAAAAATTGCTACTGAGCAAGGCATATGAAATGACACTTACATTTAAATCGGGTCATGGCATGTCATGGTTCATCGCACATTACATGCTGGTTTACTACTTTAACACTCTGTGTAAATAATTAATTATCTTGTTTCTAATTTTTTTAATTTTAGTGATTTTTTAACATTTTAAGTAATTTTTTTTTTACTTTTTAAATATATTAATATAAATACAATTAAAAATATAATATTTGTGAATTTTTTATAAAAAAAATCACTAAATACTAAATATACAAAAAAAAAAATATATATAAAAATTTAGTACATTTTCATATTATTGTGTATTTATTAATTTTTTTAAAAATATTTTACTTTTTAAGTACATTTAGATTAAGTGCGTCTAAAAAATAAAAAATGTGCTTAAACTATTATAAAAAAAATCACTGAAAATAAAAACATATAAAAAAATAAAATAAAAAACTCAATTTTCAAAATATTGAATTCAAAAAATTAAAACTAAACGAGGTAAATGAAACTACAGAGTCGAAAAATATTTAGAATTGATAATCAATGGTCCAAATTAATTCATGATGTTAGTCCATAACAAACACTTTTAATATGTATTATACATCTCACAAATAATTTTACGAAGAAAATGCCTCGTAGCTCGAATTAAGCTCAATTTGTGGCTGCTTTGGGTCTCGTATTTTTTTTTTCTTCATTTTCTTCCTTTTCTTTCTTTCTTTCTTCTTCTTCTTCTTCGTTGAACCAAGCAACACAAGAGAAAGAGAGAGAGAGAGAGAGAGAGAGAGAGAGAGGGCCTTGCCGATCGTCATAACACGCCGATCGTCGAGGCAGTCCGATCGTCTTGACCTCGCCTTGACTTGTCATGACCCAGCCTCGGCCCCAACTCCTCCTCCAGCCCCCATTTTATGGCCCCTCCTCCCCTCCAGATCCTCCTCATCCTCCTCCTCCTCCTCCTTCCTTCTTCTTCTTCTCTTCTTCCTCTGCTCCAAATTCGAGTCTCCAAATTCGAGCTACGAATCGGAGCTGTTTTCTGAAACAACTTTTTAAGTTTAGAGACTTTTTCCAATATGCGAAGAGAATTTGAAAATCAGTCTAACCAAACATGAATGAGACCAATTTGACAATGATTGATAAATGACTTCCTATTAGTTTACATTCTCTAGATCTAGAAAGTCTTTGGGTTTCGATTTTAGAATCTTCTTATCTTGTGTTTGGTTGAGGATTTGGAAAGGGAAATGGAAAAGGTAAGTGAAATGAGAATAAAATATGCCTAAATTTCACATAGTTTCACACACCTTTTCCTTTTCCCTTTCCCTTTCCAAATCCCTCCCCAAAGCCTTCAACCAAACACAGCATAAATGAATTTTTTTAAAAAAAATCTAATTTAGTGGGAGAAAATATATTAAAAAAATTACTTATTATTTTCATATGATTTTATGTTTTTTTTGGGGGGGGGGGGAGGTGAAAACAATTTTTAAAAATAATATTTTTCTAATGTTTACTTTTGTCAAACTAATTTCTATTTTTTTCAAAATGAAAATAAAAATCAGATAATAGAAAAAGAAAAAGAAAAAAAACTAAACCTAGAGTCTCGGCTTTTTATTTTTTATTTTTTATTTGGCAATTCATAATTGACCCAAATTAAATATGATGTTGTGAACCGAGAGAAACACAAACACAGAATATTTTCCATGTTTTAGAGGGAATGAAATTGCATAATAAACCACTTCTATAGATTTATCTTAAGTTATTTTTTGATATATTATCTTTCTAAGCGTTTTATTCTATCTAATTCATATTTTTGAAGTATTTTATTAAGTTTTGTTTAATGTAATATGATTAAATCATCCTTTCTAATTTTGTGCACATATTTCTATTTTGAAATTAATACATAATAATAATCTCTCAATTTATGGAGAAAATTTCTACCTTATCCTAAGTAGAAAATCTCTTCCGCATTCCATTAAGAAAATCTTAAATTATGAATTTTGAACCTTTTTTATAATTTGAAAAATTTAAAAATAACGTAACAAAAAATTTGAATGATAATTAAAATACAATGTGAATGCTCACAGTAAATAACAAACATACAACTAACTTTTGAAAAAATAAAACACATACTAAAGTACAACGTGAATTCACAATAAATAACAAACATACAACTATCCTTCGAAATAAAATTTATACCAAAATACAATATGAATGTTCACAATTTGTAATTAACATATAGCTAGCCTTAAAAAAATAACTCATAGCAATAATGTAAACATTTACACTGCAATATGCAAATATAAAACAAAATTGAAAAAAATGAAAATCGAATATTCAATTGTTCAATGGTAACAAAAATTATTGTTCAACTAACAATCATAGCAACAAAAACAACAAATATACAACTAACATTTGAAAAAATAAAACTTATACCAAAATACAATGCGAATGTTTACAATTTACAAGTAATATACAACTAGTTTTTAAAATTGAAAATTTCATACCAATGTGAACATTCACACTGTAACGTGAAAATATAAAATAAAATTGAAAAAAGTAAAAATCAACTATTTTGATTGTTCAATGGTAACAAAATGATTGCTCAACCAATAAGTATAATTAAAAAAATAACAAAATACAACTAACTTTCGAAATTTTTTTTTTAAAAAAAACTCTTACCAATATACAATGTGAATGTTCACAATTTATAATTAACCTACAACTAATCTTAGAAAAATTAAATTCATATCAATGTAAACATTCACACTGCAACATAAAACAAATTGAAAAAAAAATGGTTGTTTCAATAATGGTAACAAAAAATAATTATTCAAACAACAAATATAGTAACAAATAACCAACGATATGTAAACATTCACATTTTTACAAAATATATAATTATGTCAATATCTATATTTCAACACTTATTTATTAGACTTTCAAACAATGTGAAATGTCAACATTCACACTGATGGACAAAAGAATAGAAACAATGGTAGTAATAGAATTAGAAATTCAAAAAAAACTCAATCACTTTTAAAATAAGAAAATATCACCCACATCTTCATCTTCATCTTCGTCATCATCGTTATCACTATCACTATCACTATCAGTAACAACATATGTAATTTTACCATTCCATGAATCCAAATCAAACCAAACTTACCTTTGAAGAATATGTTTGAAACAAAATTGACTGAATATAAACAGAGTTTCGACTTACAACAATGGAAAAACACAGAGTTTCGAACACAGGGTAACAATGGACGAACACAGAATTTCGAACACAAAGTGACAATGGAGGAACGCAAAGTTTCACCGCAACAACAGAAGAACATAATATTTTTCATCACCATTGTAAACTAGAGTTTTTAAACCCTACCAAATAGAGAGTTTTGAAACTCTAGCACAATGAAACAATACCATAAATGTGAATGAAACTGATCAAAAAAAAAAAAATGTGAATAATAGTAACTACCAAAATAGAGGTAGCAATAAAAATAAAATGTGTATATCATTTTTCTATGTAATACATATCAACTATAAACATAAGGATATAATAGTCTAACAAACAATATAAATAAATAAAAAAAAAAGATCTCATAAAATAAAATTATAAATACATGAGACTAATTAGGTTATAATTTTTCTTGATGAATTTGTTAGATTAAAACACTTCTAAATGATATTTATCAATAAAAAACCTTTTTTATATAATTAAACCACAAAAATAATGTAATAAATTATTAGGGAAGTTACCCATAAATCCTAAATGTTGATCTTGTGTTCCATTTGGTCCCAGTTTTTTTTCTTGTGATCCATTTGGTCCTCTCTATTGTGGAAAAGACACAAGTGCCATTGGGTTAATCACAGGCTACTTTATGTAAGGACTTTATTTGGTGTATGCTTAAAACTTGTCATGTTATGCTCGTGGTTAGGTGACACACAACACAAAAGTAAACTAACACTTTTTGTACTTTTTTTTTTTTTTTTGTGGGTTGATGCATTGCACGTAATACACGGACCACTCTCTCCCCTCATTACCTGACCCGTCACATTAGAGGGTCACATTTGGGAAAAGTACACTAAAGAATTTTTAATTTTTTTTAAAGTGTCATATCATACCCGCTACGTTAGAGTGTCACATGTCATGTTTGAGAAAAATACACTAAGGAATTTTTTTTAATTTTTTTAGAGTGTTACATCATACTTGCCACATTGTCACGTTTGAAAAAAGTACACTAAAGAGTTTTTATTTTTTTTGAAGTATTACATCATACCCACTACGTTGTCATATTAGGAAAAAGTACAGTAAAGAGTTTTTATTTTTTTTGAAGTGTCACATCATACCCGCTTCGTTGTCACATTAGAAAAAAGTACACGAAAGAGTTTTATTTTTTTGGAGTAAAAATTTTGGAGTGTCATATCATACCCGTCACGTTGTCACATTTACGAAAAGTACACTAAGGAGTTTTTAATTTTTTTGGAGTGTCACATCATTGGAGTGTCACATTAATACCTGTCACATTGGAATATTACATCATACCTGTCACATTAATAAAAAGATATAGTTATCCATCAAAACACTACCAAAATAAAAAATAGGAGCACACAGAAAAAAAATTCTCCACAAATAGGACTTAATAGATCAATAGAAAAAACTTAAGACTAGCTAAAATATTTGTTTGTGAGATGGGATTTATTGGTAAATATCCCTAAATTATTATTATGAATTACAAATTACATGTGTGTATTTATTTATTTATAGATAGCGACGTCTGTGTATTTATTACTAACCAAATAGTGATAGAGTTCAATCCAAATATTCAAAGGACCAGCTCCAAATATCCTAATTTCAAAAGTGTTAGTTACAATCCTATCAAGTTATAGATAATTTACTCCTCCTCAAACTCCTCCTGCTAGTCTTTGTATATATTTAACCCTTCCTCTCTTCACTCAAAAAATTCACACACATTCTCTCTCTCTCTCTCTCTCTCTCTCTCTCGGCATAGTTTGGAAGATGGCGACTGCAACACTTGCTCGTACCATCGTTGGAGTTATTGGTATGCTCTTCAAATTTCTCTCTCTCTCTCTCTCTCTCTCTCTCTCTCTCTCTCTAAAATGTACATGTTCATGCATAGTAATATGCATATACTGATCTTCGTGAATTGATCAATGCTGAGCTAAGAACTAAAATTTTTGGCTTATGCTAGGGTTTTGCGAACTATATCTTGTTTTGTTCATGTTTGTTGATTTCTTCTACGAAAATAAAAAAGACATATTATCTTAATTCTCTCTGATTGAACCCTAGATATCGAGATATATATTAGTTAAATAGGCTATTTTAATAATTTTTCTTGTTTTGTTCACTATATATAAACAATTTAACAATAATAATAATAATTCTCCTCCTAAAGTTTTATTTATCTTTATCATTGGTTTTGATTGGCCTAATTAAACTATTCCTTTGGTCTTTTTTATTTCTGCAGGGAACGTTATCTCTTTCTGCCTGTTTATCTCTCCAATGTAAACCCTCTCTCTCTCTATATATTATCTATTATTTATTATGTACATATATATCTGCATGTATTACATGTTTTAAAAAATTTTTAAAAAAAATTGAATGAAATTGAAAATTTCTCTAAAGATTAAAAAAAAAAAAGTAGTTTAGCATGCAGCCAAATATTTTGTAAATTTCCTATATATATACATAAAAAAAAAAGATTAAAAAAAAAATTATGGATATGAGATTTGCCATAAATTTTACCCCAATTGTTGGTTCAATTTTTTTTTTGGATAACTTAAAGTTTTATTCCACAAAAAAACTCAAATACACTATATGGATTGCATTTTTTTTTTTTTTTATCAGAAAAAAAAAAGCTTTATGGATGTAAAACTATATGGATTGCATTTATAAACCACAATATTTGAATATTTGAATAATTATTATTATCATTATGTTGTTTGTGGCTAGGCCAACGTTTTGGAGAATATTTAAGAGCAAATCAGTGGAGGAGTTCAAGCCAGATCCATACCTAGCAGCGGTGGTGAACTGTATGTTTTGGGTTTTCTATGGTCTTCCCATAATTCATCCTGATAGCACTCTCGTCATCACCATCAACAGCATTGGCCTCGCCCTCGAGTTGTTCTACCTCACCATCTTCCTTATTTATGCTACCAATCACAAAAGGGTAATCATCTACCATTCCATTCCTTTTTATGATATTGCAATTTTGCATCTCGAGCATATTGATCAAGGTGTCTTTACCCCAATATTAAAGCTCTATTTGGATCATAATTTGAGTACTTACTCAGAAAGAAAGCAATTTTCCATCTCAAGCATTGCTCAAAGTGACTTAGCCCCAATATTAAAGCGCTATTTGGATCATCCATTTGGGTATTGCTTTAGATTGAAAAAAAGAGTTCCTTTTATCTTTTTCTTTTCCTTTTCAATTCATTATTCAAATCCATCAGATAAACATAGCTTAAGGGCTTGCCTATTAGGCATGATGTTTAGATTTAAGTCTTACCATTGAAATACATAATTTTTCTTTTTTTCCATTCGTTTTTTAGGACTTGTATTAAAAATAAAAATTAAAAAAACAAAAGAAAAATAATGTGACTTAGCCCTCAGGTACAAAACCGAAGAATTCTCTGTTCCAAAAAATTCCTTTCGCCCTACCTTAATTTAGTCATATCTTTTGAATCATTTGAAAATATTAAAGCATAAGTGAAAAAATTAGGAGACACATAATTAAAAGGTCTCAAGTGAATTAAAATATATATAGGGAATAAATAACATTTTCTCACTTCATAATTGGTTACACTTTAAATGGGATTCATCATATATACTATTTAGTGTTGTTTAACAAGTGTTCGCTAACAAAATCTTACTAAAAAAACTAATTTGTGTGTATATACATATCTATTTTCAGTTGATGATCGTTCTCGGCTTGTCTTTGGAGGTGGTGGTTCTCGTTGCAGTTGGTGTTCCAACGATTCTAAAAGTTCACACGCATGAAAAGAGATCTATGATTGTGGGTATTTTCTGTGTCATATTTGGAGGGTTGATGTACGCTGCTCCTCTCACCATTATGGTATACATTCATCTTCTTATAACAATCTCATGCATGCTCATGCATTTTAGAAATATGACATTTTCATATAGAATCTAATCACAGAATAATATGATAATAATATTTTTAGAATTATTATGAATCATAATAAAACAGGCCACAATATGTCATTATCCTGTTTACAATTATTATTGATTAATTTCTATCTCTTACTTCAAACAGAGAAAGGTTATAAAAACAAAGAGTGTAGAATTTATGCCATTTTGGCTCTCCTTTGCTGCTTTTTCTAATGGAGTTATCTGGCTCATCTATGCTCTCATAAAGTTTGATCCCTACATCTTCGTAAGTTCTTTTATTTTTTTATTTTAAATTAGTTTATGTTAAGTTGATCATAACCATTTTGTAAATTGGAAATTAGTTTAATTTGTTGTTTATGATTACTGTAGACTGGGAATGCTGTGGGAACGTTGTCTGGTGCTGCACAGCTGATTCTATATGCATACTACTACAAGTCAACTCCAAAGGGCAATGAGAAAAACCCACCTCAAGTCCAGATGGCAACATTGCCTTAATTGATGATCATTTTCAGAATCCATTGCTCCATACACCTTTTTTTTTTTTTTTTGGGTAACATGGCAATTTTTTATTTTTTAGATTTTTTCAGATTTTATACTTATGATGGATGCTTCTCTCTTCCTGTGATTGGATTTATAAAAATAATTTTGTTTGAATTTTCATTCTTATTATGTTTAAATTTTTTAAAAAAATTTATTTTCACAATTTCAAGATTTAAACATAATTTTAAAATCATCTGTTATCTAATCTAACCCTTTGAAGCGCAAGTGAAGATGTACAAGCTAGAAAAATTCAATGTCAAGTCTCGTTTGGAAAGTAATTATTTTAGTTTAAAAGTCAAAAAATAATTAAATAGTTTATAACTTATACTAAAAAGTCAAAGATTCTCTTTTCTATTTATTTTTTATACGTCTTTTCGTAAAAAATTAAAAAGTTATTTCAAACATACAAATTTTTTTTTATCTTATATTTTAGCCAAAAAGCAAAAAGCTACAAAGATAGCCTATTACCAAACGAGGCCTAAGCCTTTGTTTGACATGTTAATTTTTAGGGTTATGGCTAAAATAGTCATAAAAAGATAAAAATATGTTAAAAAGTCAATAAGATAAAATGTCAGATCCAAACCATAATCATTTTATTTTTTCTCTCACAAAATCAAAAAAGTAAAAAAAAAAACCAACCAAAACGAGATTTTTTTAGTCCCAAACTAAAATAACTAAAAAAATTAATTCACATTCCAAACGAAATCTAAGATTTCTAGGTCCATAAGAAAATACAAATTTTGTCAATGTTTTTACTAGATTTTTTTTTTTTCATTTTAAATTATTTTTTGTAGATTAAATTCAAATACTTGTATTGTAATCAATCACAAGTTATTGAATAAAATTTAAATATTTACAATTGCTCGTAAGATTGAACACAACATTAAAAAAAGGGGATCTAAGTTATTGGATTTTCGTTCAAAAAGGATATTGGATTAGAAATGCAACTCTTCCTAACTTATGTTTGATTTAAAAAATAACAAATAAAAAATAAAAAATAAAAAATAAAAAATAAAAAATAAAAATAAATTGAAAATTTTGAAAAATAATTACATATTAATGATAAATATTATAAATATATTAAAATATTAACTTATAAATTTTTTCATAAATATGCAAATATTTTAAAAAACATCATTATGCCTAATTTCTTTAAATTTTTTTTTTACATATATAAAAAAATAATTATACTATAAATAAAATATTTTGTAATACAACTCTGACACACACGCCAATAAAATCAATGAACTTGCACTATGATTTTCGTTTCACCACTTAAATATAATTTCCTAAAAAAAAAAATACTAGTAAAAAAAATTAAAAAATTAAAAAAAAAAAAACACCAAAAGCTCCATATCCAAAGCACGGAATTGGGTATGCTGTTGCGCAAGTCGCGTAGCAGAGGCTGCTGTCTGATGAAATAGGCTCATTTTGAGGCTTATTTTGATAATTCAAACTATTTACATTTTAGAATATATTAATATGTCTGTAAAAAATCAAATTAATCGGATATCGTTTTTTCATTTATCCATTCACATCTGTATTCATTTTAATACTTTAAATTATAATTATTATTTATTTTTATAAATACAAATATGAGTAGATGAATGAATAAACGATATTCGATTAATTTAATTTTTTGTAGGTATATTTTACTTGATATATTCTAAAATGTGAACAGTTCAAATTATCAAAATAAACCTTGAAATAGGCCCATTTTGCTACGCAGCATTCCCACTTCTCAAGGCAAGAAGTCAGTGGATGTCACGAGGGTATTTGGTTTGGATTATAGGTATAATTATAATTTATTTTAATTTAAGAATTTGTGTTAGATAATTTGATACAGTTTTTTATTATAATTTTTTAATTAAAAATAATTTTAAAAAATTAAAAAAATTAATTATTTAAAAATTAAAAAAATATTTTTAATTTTGGCCATGGCTTCTGTCCAGTCCGGGATCGGACTGGACCGTACTGTTGGGCCTGTGGGGGCCTACCACGGGTCCTGTTTTGATAATCTGAACCATTCAATGTATAGAACTCGTCGAGTATTATATGCCTGTAAAAAATCACGTTGATCGGATATCAATAGCTATGTGAACAAAACAATTTTTTATCAACCGTTAATTTTTTCATCGTCCATTTTTTTTCTATACAAAACTGATTTGATCACATAGCTATCAATATCCAATCAACGTGATTTTTTACAGGCATGTAGTACTCGACGAGTTCTATACATTAACGGTTCAGATTTTCAAAACGGGACCCGTGATGGGCTCCCACGGACCCAACAGTACGGTTCAGTCCGATCCCGAACTAGACAGAAGCCGGACCCTTTAATTTTTACCTTCTAAGGGGTTGTTTTGGGTGTCCTAAATAAGTATACTTTTTATCTTTTTGGACTAAAAAATTGAGATTGAAAATATGAATGTTTGGGTTAACTTTTTGATATTTTATGGAAAAATGTGTAATAAAAAATTGTAAAAATTAATTTGTAAGGAAAAATTCGAATTGAAAGTTGTGTAGTCGTAATTGTTGACTTTTAGTGAATAGTATTAACTTTTTAACTTTTTGAATAACTTTTTATCTTTTTAACTTTTTTAAAAGATTTCAAACTTGTCCTAATTATAAGTTTTTAATTTATAATAAGTTGTACCAGCATTATCTTCTTTTTACTTTATCCATATTAACTCTCTTTCTTAGCCGGTGTTTGGAAAGGAAATTTTTTAATTTTTTTCTTTTTTTTTTTGTATATTTTTTTACTAAAAGATAAATTGGTTACAAAACTAAAAAAAATAAATCCAAACAAAATATCACATTAAATCTCATAATCATTTCATTTTTTTTTTCACAAACATCACTTTTAATTTCAAAAAAATCTAACTATCTTCTCAAATACAAAAAAAATTTCGCCAATAATATCCTACAACTAAAAAAAAACCTTACCCAAAAAAAAAAAAAACAAAACACACACCCCAAACAACCACTTGACCCTATCTACTTCACCTTCACAATTTGTTATTTACAAACCCTAAAATGTCATAAATTCATTTTAACCTGCAATTTCCATGGCACTGTCCTTCTCTATCTCCCTCTTCAAAGCTCATCAACCCCTGTATAATATTCCCTGATTATGTCCGCTTCTCAAATTCTCAAAAAACCCCCTCTTTTCACCGACTCAGACCCCGCTCTTCTTTCCAAATTCACCCTCGATTTCCAATCCACAATGATCAGGTAAAACTCGAATCACATCTCTCTCTCTCTCTATATATATATGTGTGTGTGTGTGTGTGTATTACTGAATTTGCGTTCAATTTTTGTTACGCAATTGAACTAATTTCAGGAAGGTAGTTATTTTCCATTGAAGGAATGTGCGATTTCGTATATACTGAATTTGCGTTGAATTTTGTTACGAAATTGAACCTATTTTTACGAAACTGTGTAATTTGGGCAGGAAGATAGGGTTTTCCCATTGAAGGAATGTGCAATTTCAATAGCATTAGCGATTGGGTTAATAACTGGAGTACCTGCATTGGATTGGTGTAATTATGCCAATGCAGCTACTCCGGCGGTGTTGCCAGAGTTGTCGGGGTTGATCTCAGGGCCACCAATCCAGGATCCGAGAGCGTTGTTGAGCTACGCTTTGCCTATTGACAATAAAGCTATAAGGGAGGTTCAAAAACCCCTTGACGATATCACTGACAGTCTCAAGATTGCTGGACTCAAAGCACTTGATTCTGTAGAAAGAGTAAGAATTTGGTTTTGTTTGTGATGATAATGAATTAGATAATCAATGGTGATGTAGAATTGTGTTTTTGTGATTTGTAGAATGTGAGGCAAGCCTCTCGGGCTCTTAAGCAGGGTAAAAGTCTAATTGTTTCGGGATTGGCTGAATCAAAGAAGGACCATGGGATTGAATTGCTTGACAACCTGGAAGATGGCATGGGTGAGCTTCAAATCTAAACAGAGGGAGCTGCTTAATTTTGTTGGAGGGTGAGTACAAAAAACTCGCTTGGTTAAGGATTCAATAGGTTTTGAAGATGATAATTATGACTAGGGTAAGATTGTTTCGTTGGTTGAAGATAACATGTGTAGGCCATGAACCTTGATGCTCAGTTATGACATTATATTTTCTCAATTGATAATCAGTAGTAACAATTCACAAACAAGTTTAGGAGAAGTCTTTGTGGGATGATGTGGCAAAATTAAAATGGGAAAACATCGTATTTAAGAAATTTATTTGAGTCTCGTATATGTGGTGGTGAGCTAGATATAGGTTTATTAGTTGGAATATATGGCATCTTTGACACCATGCCCTTGCATTTGAACCAAAAAAGTATCCACAAATTTGAGTATTAAGGCCTAAAGGCATTTCCAGTTTGGCAGTACCTTTGTGAGCGTGCCATACAAATTTGATTTTATTCTATATGGGCACTAAGTAACTTTGAGTAAGGGCGAGTGGGAACTCATATTCAAATTCATTTAGCGGAAAATGTGGGGGAAGAAACTAAATTATTAGGCACCTTCAAATCCTCTATTTTGTGATACTTTGCAAAGCACTCTGATATCAAAAATTTCACTTTCGATTGACATAAAATCTGATAATGCAGTGAGTCCTCGTGGATGGGTTGGACCGATCCAAGCTCCTCAAGCTTACTGGGTAACCTGCAAACAAGTTCAATCGGGGAACGGGGTAGTCCCCCGGCGAACCCTCCGGTGTGTGAATTAGAGAAGGAGATGGACCGAAATGTAGAGAGAGAGAGAGGGAGATAGGAGATGGGAAAACTTAACCTTCTTCTTGTCTTCGAGCTTTGCTTATATCCTCTGGTAATCATTTGGCTGTCTTAGTCATTCTGACCTTTTTGCCGAAAGCTTGCGCCGTGGTTCGTCTCGTTCAGGGTGAGGGGGCGTCATTCCGGCTGAGAGGGGTTGTCGCAATAAATGCGGTGATGGGTTGCATTAATGGTGATGTGCTGTGGCAATAACTTTGCAGATCTTTGTCTGCTGACATGGCCTGCTCTGCACCCGCCACGTGTCCGAGCATCATTGGCCTTCCCAGCTCAGTTGGCCTCCAGCTGTGCCGGGTTTTACTGACCGGGTTGTGTAATGAGGTCTATATGGTGGGCTTGGGTTTACTCATGGTGGGCCGTGATCCTCGTGGGCCTGTCGGCCTACCCATGTCGATAGTCCCCATTCCCGAAAGTCTTTTTAGTCCAACGAAGGAATAGGGCAATGAAGAAAAGGAGTCCGGCGGAGAGGCCGAGTGAGGTGGGCCGAGCCAGAGGACGACGTGAGGGTGGCTGAGCGAGAGGCCGACCGTGAGGGTGGCCGAGCGAGAGACGACCGAGGGTGGCCGAGCGAGAGGCACCGTGAGGGTGACCGAGTGCGAGAGGCCGACCGTGAGGGTGACCGAGCGGAAGGGCACGGGGCTCAAGAGGCGGCGTGTTCACGCGGCGATTTGAAGTGGAAAAGACAAGGTGAGGGCAGAAGTCAGTGCATCTGGGCCATACACGTGGCGAAATTTTGGGGAAGGGGAAAGGTCAACCGTTAGATAATGAGTGAAACGTCAGGGCATTATTATGGGCATTGATGATACAGTTTTGGCGGATGATTTGAAAGGTTTTCAAACTGGCGAAAATTAATTTGGACCCTTGGAATACGGGCAAAACGTGGGCTTTTGGCATCATACGATTCACCTACTTCTTACAAAATTGAAAACGCCCAAGTATCGGTTCCTTTGTCGCCACGATACTCCATTGAAGCATTTCTTTGATTTTCGGGACTCAGATCTGGCTATTCGCAGACATTGGCTAGAAATGGCTAACGAAAGGACCGCAATTGTCAGGGTAGATCCATTGGGGGATGACGATGCGGAGGAATTGGTCAGACAAGACAGACGGAGAGGTGGGGGAATCGACGAGGCGTTTCCATGGTTCCACCTTGGTGGCGCCCGACGCCGATTAGTGAGGTGGGGCGATCATTGGCATACAAAGGCGGATAAATCGACCAGAATCGAGGCGGAGTTGAAGCTATCCGCGAGAAGTGCAATTCAGAAGTGGAGTTCTTGTTGCCAACATCAACGGAGAGGCCATCAGGACAACAGCCGTGGAGTTCTCCTTGCACGAGGAGGCTCTGAAGGGAGGACTGAGGCTGCCGCTGCCTCAGATAGTGGTGGACGTGCTCAACCACCTGGAAGTAGCGCCGGGCCAGTTGATGCCCAACGCGTGGAAAATCGTGGCCGCTCAGGCGAGTTCGTGGGGGAAGGCAAATGAGGGGAGGGGGATGGCAGTGGAGGAGTTCTTCGCTTGCTACAAAGTCTCTGGTCAGCAAGAAACATGGGTCACACTTCAGCGCGCGGGAAGGGTGGACCGTCCGCCTCGTCGATTAAGGGTTGGCGACGCGTGGTTCTATGTTTACGGCAAGTGGGTTGGGTGCGCACCATTTGGAAGGTGCCAATCAAGACGGTGGAGGCAAAGTTGGGGGCTGAGGCGGAGGAGAGGGTGAAAAGGGTGAAAGAATGGAAGGAAAAGAGAAGGTTAGCTGGAGGCCAGGCCGGGTCCTTAAGCCGAACGGAGGATCTGGACCGAAAGCGAGTTGGAGGCGAGGAGGAAAGCGCAGGAGGCTGAGGATCGAGCCCTTCTTGCCCGAGCTGCTAGGTTCCAGAAAGCTCAGGACGACCGACCTGCCCAGCCGCTTGCGAAGGAGAGGATCAAGCCTCGGCCAAAGCCGTTGGGGGAGAAGGATTTAACCACCTTTGAGCCACGAAAGCCCCCTGTGGACCCTGTGAAGGAGAGGGCCAGGAAGGAGGGGGAGGTCCTGAAGAAGAAGAAGAAGAAGAGAAGTGCTCCAGAAGAGGCTGCAGGGAGCACTGGGCTAAGAAGGTGAGAAGGCTCAATGGGGTGGAGACCCTGTGGCAGAGGTGACCCCAGCCGAGGTCAGCTGAATCGCCCCAATACCTCAGTGGTGGTGGAGGAGGGCGGATCGAGCCAAGTGAGGCAAGAAAGCAAAGGGGCGTTGTGCCTCAGGAGGGGGGGTTGGCCTGAACACGGCGATCTATCATGCGCGCGCGGCGGTGGTAAACGCCGAGGAGGAGAGAAGGTCCGCCAGTATGGGCTGACCGTCTGGTGAAAATCGTGGAGGAGTCAGCCCTCCGTGCTGCGTCCAGATTCAATGAGGCAGACCTGTTCAGGGGTCTGTGCTCTGCACAGATGGAGGTGACAACTCTGGCAGGGTCTCTCTTCAGAAAGGCAGGTGCTGCCAAAATCAAGGTGGAGGAGGCTAAGGCACAACTTGCCAGACTGAAGGAGGAAAAGGCGAGTTGGGAGGGGGCCCGAACGGAGCTGCAAGCAGCCAAGCTGGAGTTGGAGGATGCACGCCGCAAGGTTGTGTCACTTGAATTCCAGCTGGCTACTGAGCAGAAAAAGCTGGACGAGGCCCAAAGGGCCTGTGTCATTGCCAATGACAGGCATGAAGAGGCCATGAGCAGCAATGAGGAACTGGTGAGGCAGAAAGACGAGGCGGACGCTAAGGTGGAAGCTCTGCAGAGGAAGCTGGAGGAAGGACTTGCCAAGGCAGAGGAGGAAAAGGGTAGATTAATGAGGGAGTTAGAGGTAGAGATGGGGAAGGCGCAGTGAGAGGAGGGTTGCAGAAGGAGCTGGATGAGGAGAGGAGGAGGGCAGCCACTGCAGGTGAGGCTCTACGAAAAGAGTTGGAGGCAGAAAGGGTAAGGGCGGCCTCTGAGAGGGAGATCCTGCAAAAAGAGCTGGACGAAGTGAAGGCGAGGGCGGCCTCGGAAAGGGCAGCCTACCCTGATCTGTGCGTCGCAGCGGTTGCACAATTCAAAGGGTCTCCCGAATTTCAGGTGGCAGTAGACGCCGCGGTGGCTGCCAGCTTGGCTGGGATGGGGTCTGGGGGTGCTGGGTCGTCAGGGACAGGTGCTGGGGTGAGGACAGAGTCTGAAATCATCAACAGTTTCCAGCAATCTGACTACTACAAGCACGAAATGGCTGAAATCTTGGGACAAATGTTGAAGATGTTCAAGCGCAAGGCTGAGGAGCTGTTTCCAGACTTAGACCTGAGTAGTGTGGTGATTGGAGAGGATGACGTAGCGCAGACCCCACTGGATGAGGGGGTTGAAGAAGCTGACCTCATTTCGAGCGAGGAGGAGGAGTGATCTTCATGATGAGTAGACTTAGGAGTTTTAGTTTATTGTTTTTTTTTTGGAAGGGATGTATGTAACTTGTACACACATTTTTTGAATGAATAAAATGGCACTTATGGTTCTAGTTGATGATGCCAGTATATCTTTCTTCTTATATTGGTTTGGTCTTGGTTGATTTTTCTTGTGATTATTTTGTGTACTGATGTGTTCAAATAATGCTCAATCTTAAAAACATGACTTAGTGTCAAATTACTTGAAAAAGTAGGCCGAAATGCATTGTTGAACATGTGATTTGCAAATGAAATATGGGCAAACCCTCTTTAAAATATTGACTAAGTGTCAAATTACCTTGAAAAAGTAGGCTGAAATGCAATGTTGAACATGTGATTTGCAAATGAAATATGGGCAACCCTCTTTAAAATATTGACTAAGTGTCAAAGTATGTTGAAATTGTGGTTAAGCGTCAGACCATGACTGAGTGTCTTGTTTTATGAGCCTTCATTCATAGGTCTGACTGGGGCTTGTGAAAATGCTCAGGTCTGGCTGAGGGTTTTGAAAGTGCTCAGTCCGGTTCCGACCGAGGTCGCCGATGGTGTTCAGTCCGGTTCGACCGAGGCTTTGGAAAGTGCTCAGTCTGGCCGAGGCTTTGAAGGTGCTTTGCCTGACCGACCGAGGTCGTCGATGGTGCTCAGTCTGGTTCCGACCGAGGCTTTGGAAAGTGCCTGGTCCGCCGAGGCTTTGAAAGGTGCTCAGCCTGACCGAGGCTTTGAGTGCTCGGCCCGCCGAGGCTTTTGAAGGTGCTCAGTCGGATGAGGCTTTGAGTGCGGGGTCGGGCCGAGGCTTTTGAAGGTGCTCAGGTCGGACTGAGGCTTTGAGTGCTCGGTCTGGCCGAGGCTTTTGAAGGTGCTCAGGTCTGACTGAGGCTTTTGAAGGTGCTCAGGTCTGGCTGAGGCTTTTGAAAGTGGCGCTGCAAAGAGAAGTTTCATGGAAACTACATTGACAGGTTGAATTATAGAAAGTGGAACTCCAAATGACATTTGTATTATGTATTGAAAAGGAAAATACAACAATTTTGACAATACAAAAGTGAGGATTCATTGATAGTAACGTTCAGATGTTCAAGATTCCGTGGATGGGAAGGTCTCGCCATCCATATCTTGAAGTCAGAAGTGCCCGGTCGGGTCGCCTTCACCACATAGGGCCCCTCCCATTTGGCTGCCAATTTGCCTTCGGTTGGATTCTTTGTGGCAAGAGTTGCTTCTCTCAAGACAAGGTCGCCAGTAGAAAACTCCCGTGGTCGGACTCTGCGGTTGTAGTGTGTTCTCATTTTCACTGCACGGTTAACTGACAGCCAGTTAGCCTCTCTGAGCTCCTCGATGAGATCTAGGTCTGCTCGACGGAGTTCTTCGGCTGAGGCGAGATCTGGATGTAAGACCCTGGGGGTGGGTAGACCGACTTCTACAGGAATGACCGCCTCAGCGCCATATGTTAAGCGAAAAGGGGTTTCCCCTGTAGGAGTCCGGGCAGTGGTTCGGTAGGCCCAGAGTACATGTGGTAGTTCCTCAGCCCAGAGGCCTTTAGCAGCTTCGAGCTTAGTTTTGATGATCTTCAGGAGAGAGCGGTTGGTGACCTCAACTTGGCCATTTGCTTAGGGGTGACCGGGGGAGGAGAAGCATGGTTGAATTTGGAGATCCGCACAAAATTTCCGGTATCTAGCATTGTCGAACTGTTTGCCGTTGTCGGAGACGATGGCCTGAGGGATGCCAAATCTGCAGACAATCGATTGCCAAATAAA
Organism: Camellia lanceoleosa; assembly: GCA_025200525.1. Taxonomy (NCBI): domain Eukaryota; kingdom Viridiplantae; phylum Streptophyta; class Magnoliopsida; order Ericales; family Theaceae; genus Camellia; species Camellia lanceoleosa. The sequence continues at coordinate 202,861,406 of CM045759.1, read as the reverse complement.
CTTGGTGGTGTTCCGTTCAGTGATTGTGGCGAGAGGTTCTGCCTCGACCCACTTGGTGCAGTAATCAATGGCAACAATTGCGAACTTGGTCTGGCCTCGGCTAGTGGGAAGTGGACCAACCAGGTCAATACCCCATTTGGCGAACGGGTAAGGGCTGCAGAGGGTGATCAGCTCGGTGGGAGGAGCATGGGGGATGTTGGCGGTTACCGACACTTGTCGATTTCAAAGACGTAAATCGAGGCATCTTTGTTGAGGGTCGGCGGTAGCTCAGACGGAGTACTTTGTGAGCGAGAGATCTGCCACCTGAATGATTGACACATATTCCATCATGGATCTCTTGCATTACATAGGTTGCTTGGGCGGGGCTGAGACATCGCAGGTACGGTCGTGAGAAACCGCGCTTGTAAAGGACGCCGTCGACTGTAATGTAGTTAGCCAATCGAGCTCGACCTGGCGACTGGCTGGTCATCCGGGAGTTCTCCCGTGGTCAAGAAGAGAAAGATGTCTGATGCCCAAGGATGGGTTCCGTCAAGAAGAATTGCACCTCTGCGTGGTCGGGTGAGATGGTCGGCCGAGCTGTATTCGAGGCGAACTCCATGGCCGAGGTCGGATTGGTCGGGCGGAGGCGAGCCGAGTCATCTCATCTCGCTGGAGTTTTCCGCCCTAGGTATGTGTCGATCCGAAGGTGTTGAAGAGACGAACAAAGGTGAGAGCCATGTCTCAGAAGTCCGCATTGTGGTATCCTTGGCGCCGAATTCACCCGTGATCCGCCGACAATAAGTTGGAGTCATTGAACACTCGGATGTGGCTAACACCAATGTCTTTGGCTAGACGAAGTCCTCGCTATCAATGCCAGACTGCCTCATTGTTGCTGGCCGCAAACAAGAGGCGGAGGGCACATTTGAAATAACCCCCTTCGGGGGATGTGAGGATGAGGCCAGCCCCACTTCCCTCCCTGCGAGACGAACCGTCGACATTGAGTGTCCAACAATGAGGATCTTCTGGCTCTGATGGAGTTGGTGTGGGTGGAGGGGTAGTGGTTGGTGCTGGATTGGTAAATTCCAAGATGAAGTCGGCCACGGCCTGCCCCTTGATTGCTGTCCGGGGGCGATAAGAGATGTCGAACTGGCTTAGTTCTACTGACCACTGCATTAGTCTTCCTGAGAGCTCGGGCTGCTGCATGACCTTCTTCAGGGGCTGGTCGGTGAGAACCACTATTGAATGAGCTTGGAAGTAGGGGCGGAGTCGTCTGGAGGCAGTGACCAAGGCCAGGGACAGCTTTTCTAATAGGGGGTAGTTCTGCTCCGCTCCCCTGAGAGCCCGGCTGATGTAGTAGATCGGCCGTTGGATCGAGCCGCCCTCTCGATGAGCCAGACCGATTAAAGGTTTGATCGCTAGGTAGAGGAAGAGGCTCACGGTGATTGCTGTGAGAGAAGGAGGGTTGGACATGCACTGTTTCAACTGTTGAAAGGCCTCTTCTGATTCAGTTGTCCATTCAAAAGTCTGCCGCAGGACTTTGAAGAATGGTAGGCATTTATCCGTTGCACGGGAGATGAAACGGTTAAGGGCTGCCACTCTGCCGGTGAGCCTTTGGACCTCTTTAACGGTTTTGGGTGACTGCATCTCAATCAAGGCCTTGATCTTCTCAGGGTTGGCCTCGATGCCGCGCTGACTGACCATGAAACCCAGGAACTTGCTGATCCTACGCCAAAGGCGCACTTCGGGTTGAGTTTCATCCGATATTTATGAGGGTGGCAAAAGTCTCGCAGGTCGGTGAGGTGGTCAGCGGAGAGTTTGCTCTTAACTAGCATGTCATCCACATACACTTCCATGTTCCGTCCGATCTGATGGTGGAAGACTGTGTTGACCAAACGTTGGTAGGTGGCCCCAGCATTCTTTAGTCCGAACGGCATGACACAGAATGGTAGGTGCCCGATCGGTGATGAAAGATGTGTGTTCTGGTCGGATGAGTGCATCACGATCCGGTTGTACCCTCAAAAGCATCCATGAAGCCGAGCATTTGATGACCGGCCGTGGCGTCGACCAGTAGATCAATGCGGGGGAGAGGGTAGCTATCTTAGGGGACAGCTCGGTTCAAGTCGCAATAGTCGCCGCAGAGCCGCCACTTGCCATTGTTTTGGCGACCAGACCACGTTGGACACCACTTAGGATAATCCACGCCGGATAAACCGGGCCTCGAAGTTTGTCAACCTTCGCAGCCTATGAGATTGTTGCGCCTCGATGGAAAATACCGCCTCTCTCGGTGAAGGTCGGAAGTGAGGCTCGACATCGAGGCGGGTTATGAAAGAGGGTCGATGCAGCATGTCTGCATGGGTCCAGCGAAGACGCCTCTGTTCATGTAAGAGCGGCGAGGTCGGCCTTGGCTTGGGAAGGCGCTTGGCGCCGATTTTAGCGATTTTGAGGGTTGGTGGGATCGATGTTAACTTCGACGAGTTCCTCCACAGGTTCGCCTCTTATCAGTTCGTCCTCATCTCGGACGTCAAGTCCTTCTATGATCATTGCCTCCTTTAGTTTGACCTCTTTGAGTGAGGCCACATAACATTCTCTGGCGACGGTTTGTTCTCCTCTCACCGTTCCGACCCCAAAATCAGTAGGGAACTTGAGGGCAAGGTGGTAGGTGGATGTGATGGCTTGGAAGGCATTGAGGGCGGTGCGGCCGAGGATGATGTTGTGTCGAGGACGATCGACAACAAGGAAAGTAAGCAACTTCGTGGTCTGCCGTGGGTACTCTCCAATGGTGATGGGGAGATCAATGGAGCCGACCGAGGTCACCCGGTCACCGGTAAAACCAACCAGAGGAGTTTGGAGTGGGGACAAGCTTTCTTCCCCGATCTTCAGCTGGCGGAAACAGTTTAGGAAAATGATGTCCGACGAGCTGCCATTGTCAATGAGGACTCGTCTGACTTTATAATTGGAGGGGACAGTGGAGATGACAAGGATCATCGTGAGGATAACGGATGCTGCATACGGGCGTCCGTGAAGGTAATGGGCTCTGTCCACTGCTTGGGTTGCTTGGGGGGTCGGTCGACCGTGGCGACTGTCTTGTCCGAGCCCTGTCGTATCTTTCTAAGCTCTGCCCTCTGAGCTGAGCGTGATGGTCCACCACAAGCAAGACCACCTGAAATAACTCTGATTTCACCGACTGGTGGAGGCGGATTACCTTGAGGCCGAGGTTGTTGGTGGGGTCGATCATGCCCCTGGTCTGGTTGAACTGGTCGCCGTGGAGGGGTATGCCTGCGATTGTCTCTGTGGGGCTCGGTCCTTTGTCTCTGCTGAGGGCGGGTATCTGTGAATCGGCTCAAGCGCCCCTGGCGAATGAGGGTCTACTTGATCTTTGAGGCTGATGCAGTCGTCGGTGTTAGTGCTTGTAGTTAGGTTTATGATCTTATATAATACGGTAACTTGTCTTATTAGTGCTTGTAGACCAATGTTAGTGGAACTGTATAGTGTTGTTGCTACTTTCTATGGCCGGCCAAAACTTAGTCCAAGTTTTATTTGGAAGGTGACACCATAGGCTGACTTCACTGACCACAGTTTGATAATTTCTACCTCCTCAACAAGTAAACTATGTTGCTTTTCGACTTCCTGGTTAATCTTGTTTGTTTAACTGAATAATTGAAAATTTCGTTTATGCTTCAGTTTGCTATATTGGTGTCCGCTATAGGTACAAGGTGTTTGCTATAGGTACAAGGTGTTTATCATGACTATCTGAAAATAGAATTAAATATATAACAGGATTGTTAGTGAGAATGTCTTACCTTTTCTTAGAGTATGTCCTCATTTAAAAATAGGGGTTAGGAAGGACTTGTAGTAATAAATCTTCTTAAAATTAACTATTTCTCATATATACCTTGTCATTAACTTCAGCTGAGATCTTCCTGGGGCATTGGGTTTCTGCAGTGTTGAAGAGGATATGGTGGATGGTTTCCCGTTCAAAGTGCCTGAAGAATACCAAAATATGCCTCTTTTGAAAGGAAGAGCCACTGTAAATATGAAGGTCAAGGTTAAGGACAATCCTAACCTAGATGAGTGCGTGTTCTGCATTGTCCTGGATGGTTATAATGCTCTAGTAACTGCCGGAAATTTTGTAGATTTGGTGGAAAGGCATTTTTATGATGGCATGGAAATCCCAAGAGGTGAGATATTGATTTCACCTTTTTTTAACTACTTAATATATATATATATGCTTAAAATAAAGATTTAGAATTTTAGCTATGCCTATGCTTAAAATGAAGATTTAGAATTTTAGCTATGCCTCACAAGGCTGAGGGATTCTATTTGGTTTGTTGCAGCTGATGGTTTTGTAGTCCAAACTGGAGATCCTGAGGGACCTGCAGAGGATTTTATTGATCCTAGTACAGGGAAAACCTGTACAATACCTTCAGAAATTATGGTGAATGGAGAGAAAGTACCTTTCTATAGACAAACTTTGGAAGTAAGTCTTTAGCACTCATTATCATCACTCCCCGCATACACCGATGTTTTTCTTTTCCTTTTTTTTTTCTCTTTTTGGCTGCACAATGAATGATGGGAAATTTCTAGTTTAAAATTGAGTATACAAAGGGGAGGGTTGTGGTGAGGTTGACATAAGTAGACAAAGACATATTGAAGTTTCAAGTTTTGGTTATCTACTTTAGTAACCATGGTTGCATGGAATATTTTGACTGAGATATGCTCATGAGTCAACAATTATCAGATGACTCTTCTTTGATTTATTCTGGTTTGATGCTTTTGTTTTTCACCTTGTATCTTTTTGTTCTACATGCCAAGTGCTTAGAATTTTATGATATATTTTTCGTTAAAAGTTCTTATTAGTAATACTATTAATTTTGTCCTTGATCAGGCGCTTGATCTTTACAAGGCTCAAACAAGGCTTCCATTCAATGTGTTTGGAACTATGGCCATGGCCAGAGATGTGAGAGTTCTGAATATGATAAATTTTGTTAGGCTAATTGCTAAATTGATATTTCCATTTTTTATTAAATTGATGTTATTATTGACACGAGTTTGAGAACAACTTTGCTTCAAGCCAAGTGTTTTGGTTATTGAAAGAAAGTGAACTGGCTCGAAGTAATGCCAACGTATTGGATGGCCGCTAAGCAGTATTTGGTTACGTGACTTAAAATGAGGATTTTTTAGCAGATGTCAAGGTTGTAGATGTGATATTCAAGTAGGTCTCTGGCCTGGATAATCTTGTCAATCCAAGCTACAAGATTGCTGGCTAGTGAGTGAGTAATTCTGTATTCTTCTGGGTTTTAGAGGAAGCCAGTGAGAATATGCACATTTCAGCAAATTTGGTGAAGAGAGGAATTCATTCTGTTGTTTTATTTGATACTGTTGCATTTTGATTTTCAAGTGAAGAATGTAATCAATCTGAAACAACATTTAATATTGAAATTAGATTTGTTTCATAACAGCATGTTTCTGTGGTGTCCATACAATGACAACATTCGATACTTGCCAGTTTACACCACTAATTTAAAACAAATCTATTTGTCTATTTCTATTATAGTGTTGAGTCACATGAGATGCTTTTTACTAATGTCTATTTTCAATATAATATTAATACGGGAGATGTGAATAATAAATGGTAATATTATTTTCTCAAACCTTCTTAACCACTATGTCCATTGGTCAAAATCATAACTAAAGACTCCTACTTAAATATGAACATTAATTTTTTTCAACATTTTTAGTGATAACCCTAAATTGCCATTTAAATTACTCAATTCTCACATGATAGGTGAAGGGAGTAATTTGGATGATAACCAATTTGTGGTCAATAATTGTTTCATTTATTTAAGTCCAAAACTCAGAGTGTCAAGGTATTTTTTCATTGAACCCATCTTTATGAAATAAAATTAGCTTCTGTCCAGTCTACGAAATCTAGTTTGGGCTTATCAAAAATCATACAAACTTATTTTGAAGAGTAGGTTAAAAATTAGTTTTTTAGTTTTTTTTTTTTTTTGAATTTTTGAATTTTTGAAAAAAAAAAGTGTAAAAAACTAAAGAAGTTATATGATTCAAAAAAATCGAAAAATTAACTTTGACTTTTAACCCAATTGTCAAAATAGGCTGAACATTTTTTTTAACCTCGAGGGTCTGACGGAACTGTAAAAATTTGAGGATAAAGATTCAAAATTTTCAAATTTGAATCATTTCAAAAAAAATTTAAAAAAATTATCTAATCGTTAATTTCAAAACCTTAGAATTAATTAAGTGCACACGCTAGTGCAAATCCTCAATTATCATAAAAATATAAAGGAAAATGATTTGGAGCCCTAAAAAGAGGCCCCCTAATCCCCCTAATTTCCTGTTTTGGAAACTGTTTCCTTTTTTTTTTTTTTTTTTCTTACTTGATATGGAAATTAGAGAGATTAGGAGGATGTTTTTAGAGAATGTAGCATGACCGAAATATAAAGGAGAATGCCACTTTCACTACACTTACCACACCTGACATCACCTCATCTATATATAAAGGAGAGGCCAATATTAAGCCACTATAAAAATCTCCCTCCACCATCAACCATGGTGGTTGTGACATACCCTTCTTCTTCTTCTTCCCTCCACACCCAAACCTCTACAAACCCACCACCCCATCTCAAACCCTCCCCACCGTCTCTCCTCTACCTCCACCAAATCTTCAGAATCCCCACCAGACCCAGCACCAACAAACCATCAAATTCCAATGGGGTTCTCTCTATTAAGGCTTACATGGAGGACACAAACTCTGTCTCTGGTTTTGCCCGAAAGGTGATTGGTTCGCTCCCTGTTGTTGGTCTGGTAGCCAGAATCTTGAGCGATGAAGGCGGTCTCGGCGGCGACACCATTGATTTCGCAGAGTTTCGAAGGAGGGTTGGGAAGAAATGCTCTGTCACCGATTCCAGAGCCTTCTATGAATTCAAAGATCGCCGAGGCAGGGTATATATATATACATATATCATTATCTCTCTGTTTTTGTGACAATTTAGTGTTTACATTTGCAAAATTTATTTAGTTTTTGGCAAATTACATCCATAGATTCTTGTAATTCTAATGTATCAAATTGAAATTTTCTGTGTGTCAATTTAGTTTTCTGGAGCCCGAAATGAGTTTGTGGCATCCACAACCCACTTAATAAGTTGACTAACTCCTCTTAACTAGTATGAGGCCTTTTCTAAGGAAGAACAAAACCGTCAAGCACCGGTCAAAGCGGACAATATTATGCTAGTGAGGCTGGGTTGGCAACTTCATTTGGCGCCATCTGTGGGAATAAGTGGGATAAAATAATCCATTTGCTGTGTCTCAATAAAATGAAGGATTGGCATGCTTCTTGCATTCGATTGTTATCCAATTTCTAAACAATGTTGATCAAATGTGAAATATTAAAAGACAAAATTGATACACAACAAAGGGACTAAATCGACATGATTGGCAAATTACATGACCAAGGGGATAATTTGGCCTATAATTTTTTTAGGGATATTGATTTTGATTATGAATTTTTATTGTGGTTTGTTTGATTTGATGTTGACTTAGTTTGAATCAAGTTACTTCATTTATACTCTTTTACTTCTTTTTATTTTGGTTTACATCAGTCAGTGTTATAATCTTTTTGACATCTTATCATTTTTGAAGAAAAATTGGAATTAAGATTAAAATGTTTTTTAATTTTTTTGGGTAGTCAGGGGATCCATTGTATGTTTTGCTATCATGTTGGTTAGCGGCAGTGGGTGCTGGTTTGCTGAAATCTGAGGAAATTTTGGAGGGTGTGGCGAGGCTTCGGTTATCAAATGACATTGAGTTTGAAGAGGAGAATTTTATTTCCATGATGAATGAAGCAAAAGAGGTTAGTTCATCTCTCTTGTGTATATATGTATGTTGTTGGATTTGCAGGAGTTGATTAGTTCTAATCTGCTCTAGTTATTGTAGATACAGAATCTACAAAACCCCAAGAAATGCCCCAAAAGAATTTGTGTTATTATCTTAATGATTCAAAAATGTGAGCAGTGTTATTTATAACCCTTTCCCTTATTAGGAAGTACTGACTACTATGCTACAATGTAGAAATAAATTTGAAGTACTTGGCTTTTGCTCCCAAATTGTTAGAAATGCATAAACTAAAATTCGCAACATGTAAAGCATAAAAAACTGTTGAAAAGCCCAAACTCTAAAATAGTCTTGTCTGTATTGTGTGGTCAATTATGTATTTAATTGGCCAACTTCAGAAGCGAGCAAAGCTGAACGTACCTACCCCTACTGTCTCAATGGAGGTTCGAGCTGAGAAAGCCCTTGAAGCTATTTATGTTTGCTGCTTCGGCAAAGATCCTATTGAAGAAGAAGATGAGAGATTATTATGTATCATGCTTAATGCCGTTTTTCCCTCCGTTGGGCAACAAGAGATGACAAGAATTGTAAAAGAAAAGGCAAGACAAGTTGCAGAAGGCAGTGAAGAAGACCAAGTTCCAGAGCCAAAGCCGTTATCTAAAGAAGCTGTACAGCTGCAAATGAAGGACCTACAATTTCTCAAACAAAACAGTGAGACTTAAAAAGGGTTCACCTTTCTTGGGACATGATGAAATTTTGAAGTGCTGAGGAAACTCAAAGGAATTCCTTGTATTGTGTATGGTGCACTACAAAGTGGAACCAAGAAGGTAATTAGAGAACTCACATTACTACATGTATGAAACCCTGAAAGATTGTTACTTTGTTTGAGCTATAACTAGCCACTTCTCCAAGTGATTAACTCTTATCTGTCCATTTGTATACTCGGTTCTGTGATTGGAATCATAATGTTCGATTACTGTTTTCATTTTTGATATGAATTGTTTCAATCTTTATTTTAACTTGTTTCAATTTTGAGTCAATTTTTAAGTCCGTCGACTAAATGACTCTTAAAAATAAAAATAAAATAAAAAAATACCAACGAAATGGACTAACCAATCAACTTGGTCAACTTGCTATTAGATATCAGCTGATTATGCATCATGTCTAGACAAAGAGGCAGTTTTCAAACAAAGCATTACCCACAATCACAAAGCACAGACAAACCCACATCATCAACAAGAAATTTACGATAAATCTGATAACACTTATAGGAACAGTGTTTGCACAATATTCATATGTATATATATCAAGAACAGTAGCAATCCATGTTTTTAACATAAATAAACAACCAAAGCAAGTTCCTTTATCTCATCTGACTGAAATCAGTGGTGGTAGGCTTCTAATTTTTCCACCTTGACAGCCACCAAGGAGCAATCAGACTTTTTCCTTTAGACATAATTCCAAAGATTTTTCTCCCTAAACAGGATGACCTGGAAAAACAACTTAACTATTGATTTGACAATCTCATAAACCACAAAATCCCATCTTGCCTGATTGAGTTGTTTTGGCCCGGATTAGCAGTAGTGACCACATTTCCAAGAGTCACTCTTCCACAACGTTGACCAGTTCATATTCAACCAATGACAGGTTATTATCGTCTTTAACGGTGAAGCTGGCTGGTTCAGTCACCTCTACACGACCCCACTTGTCCACTGCAAGCCTCATTGACCCCTTGAACATGTCAATTTTAGCATTGCGCAATATTACAGTACCATCAGGCTTCATCAAGTCCACTGCATAAAAGGACAGCCAAAAATTAAACTCAACAAACTCAACAGAAACTTTGCCCTAAGTTTAAGACCCACATCACAGAGGAAACTTAAGGGTGCAACAAAAAAAATCAATGTTCAACAGGTATGATAGGCATGACAAACATTTAAAATTTAAAGCATGGGCCAAATTACAAAAAATCAGTGGTTGTCAGCAGATAGAAAATTAAAATGACTTATGAGGGTCATGGAGGTGCATCAACTGGGGAAAAATATAAAACTAAATTGTCCAAGGTAGTTAAATACTCCAACAAGTAAAGTAATGCACAATCCCATATTCATACTTCCATTATTTTTTGCCTAGTGCAGTTCTTTCTAATAATTATCCACCATTCTATCTCTAAACTAACCATTCCATTAGACCCTTGGTTAACCGTCTCTCCACCCTGTCCCTCGTCAAGTTTTTATTCACCTTCCACATCAAGTGGATGACTTAAATCTAAATTACCCACAAGAATGAAATAATCAATGCACTGCAAATGGCAAGAAGATTATAATATCCCAACCTCGGGAAAAAAAAAAAAGAGCTTGATTTTCATGGAAAGGAGCAATGAAGAAGAAGAAAAAGGGAAACTCTTGATGCAGAATCTACAAAAGGAACAGACAGATGTTCCCCCTTTATAAATAGAATAGCCTATATAAAACAACTGCTCTCATACACTAACAAAAACAAAATCAATATCTACATGATTCATATGCATCAAAAAGATTTAAACCACCACCACCACCACCACCATGAACAATCACCAGAAAACAATACCTTGATCATTCCTTGCAGTAAATACAATTGTCCCAGTTTCATCTCCAACCAAGCACTCAGCAATCCGCATTTGGCGTACCTGGGGGCCATCTGGTCGGCCTTTTTGTAACACCGTCTTCGAACTAACAACTTTCAGAATGAGATTATGTCCACCTGTGCCAGGTCGCAGCTGATCAACCTTAGTGAACACTGGTTTCCTCATAGCAGACTTTGCTTCAGCCATTTGTAACAAACGCTACAATATCAACAAATCAAAATTGTGTTACTAGAAAACACTAATACCATAATGAATTACGTATTGGTACACACGTTTGAAACATGGTATTCCAAAACGTAAATTTAGTGATCAAACGATCCCAAAAGATTTTCCAATAGATTTTCTTAAATATTTCCTTAGGAGGAAAGAAATCAAATATAATGAAATACAATCTAAGGTGAGTTAAGTTTTGACAAGATAACATCAAAAATGAGTCATAAGTAATACTCATAGAAATGTTTTGTTACATGAACCAAAAAAAGTATTTATTGGATGCCTAACAATTATAAGAAAATTACTCTATAAGTATCTTAAATTCTTAAGTACTAGCCGATAGCACGCGCGATACATGTGCAATTCAAATAAGTGATAATAAAAGCAATAATAAAAAGTTTAGAATTACAATATGTATGTAGTTTAAGTGGTAAGAGTCGTCTTATCTTAAACCTATGGTCATGGGTTCAAGTCTTGCCCACTTCTTTGTATAAATTTTTTTTCTAAATTTTTTTTTTTTGAAATCTGTCATGTGACAAGAGGAGAAGCAAAGGCTTCAGGACACCAACTAAATCCTTTGCTTAATATAGATAGTATAGATAATATATACAAATCTACATTTACCTCTTATCATACCACATTTTAGAGCATGTGATGCGTTCACGTTCCCGCCATTTCACGTACCAGACCCATCCACATCTCAGGTAACATACGAATAAGTTATTCATTTTCAAAAGACTTCAGGCTATTGAAAATTGAAGCCCATGTCCCCAACAGTGCATGAGCAAAACTATTCCAAGCCACAATGCGCATGCTCATGAGCACACGAGACGGAGCTTATTACATTTCAAAACATACGCCCGTGTATTTAATCATCATTAAAAAATTTATCAATTGTGTCATCTCATTGTTTATAGTATTTATGATAACAGCTATAATCAATCCCATCCCATTGAAGATTCCAATTTGTTTTTATACATATAAACAAAGCAATCCAATTTTCAGTAAGAAGGAGATTAGTAATATAGCTTTTAGTTCTCTCATTTCTTTTTTCTTCTTCTTCTTCTTCTTCTTCAAAACTTGATACTTTTCCAAGAGACAGTCCATTTGCAATCTTATGAAACGCATATAAAACAACACATCAACAAGCATCCAAATTCAGTATAAAACAAAGTAAGCAAAAAGTAGATGATCTTGTGCAAATAAACAGAAAGAACAAATTTTTAATTTTACAAAAAAAATAAAATAAAATCTCACACAACACAAACAATCTCAAATCACACAGACATACAAAGATTAAAAATAAAAAATAAAACTTCGAGGTTGTTTATCATAAAAGTAAGACCTTGCAGAAATCTAAAATAAGAAATCAAAACCCTAATTTTCAGATCGAAGAAAACAAGTGATCAGATTATTAGAATCGAGAGGTGGAAATTAATTACCTTTTTGTTGGATCAAAGAGGAAATGGAGCGAATCGAGAGTTGAGAGATCGATCTGGTTTTGGTTATGGTTTTGGTTTTTATGTTTTTAACAGTGTTGGGTAGTGTTGTGTTGTGTGTGAAGTGTATCTGTATAGGGGGACCCGTCGAAATCGCCTTTTGAAGGGAACCCAAAGGTTAAGTTACTAGATTTATGACCACCGTTGATCTTCCACTTTTTGTGATCAGATCTTAACCGTCCACGTCTTTAGGACTTGGACGCCAAACGCGTTATTAGTCGTTACTTTTGTGATGGTTTTCTTTCCGGTATAGCACGGCCCACCTAATTCTCGTGAGCACGGTTAAAGTGGCAATAGCCCTGTTTGTTTTTAATTTAACGAATTTAAAATTGTATCTAAGTTTAATTTCAAATGAAACTTTTTACAAATTGAAGATGAATTAAGTTGGAGTAATTTAATTTTTTTATAAAATATACAAATTAATTAAATTGAGTAGTAAATTATTAAAATTTGAATTGAAAATTTAATAAATTTTAAATTATTTTTAAACTTGACTTATTATTTATATATAATGAGTCAATCTCAAACGAGTTTATAATAAACTAAATATGAGTCAAACTAAAAATTTATATGTGAGTTGTTGATAATTTAATTTGTAATATTAACATAACTCTATTTTAATAACGGATAATGATATTTAGGCCTCGTTTGGGAACAGACTAATTTAGTAATTTTTTGACTAATTGACTAAAAAGGTAGGTAAAAAAAACTTGTATGTTTGGGATAACTTTTTGGCTAATTACGAAAAGCTGTGCAAAAAGTAAAGAGAAAAGAGAATCTTTAATTTTTTGGTATGAATTGTTGACTTTTTGACTAAAAAAATAACTTTTTAGTTAATTGGCTAATTTAGCCACTCCTCAAACGGGGCTTGAAATCTAAACAATTTTATAAAGGATGTCCCATATAAGAGTATGGCTTGTTTTTGCCAATTCGGTTAAAAGTTTTTTATTTATTTTATTTATTTTTTTATATCACATTACTTCTATATTTTTTTATACATTTTTAAAAAAAAAATGAAAAAAATTAATTTTTAACCTGCTCCCCAAAACAAATTTATATAGGCTCCGTTTGTTTTCAAAGGTATAATGGAGGGGATTAATAGTGGAGGGGATTGATAGTGAGAGAATTAAGTAAAATTGTGTTTGTTTTGATGATAGTTGTTAGTGTAGGGATTATTAAATTATTTTTATATAAAATAATAAAACAAATAAAAAATACAAAAATATTAAACATTAATGTTTTTAAAAAAATGCCCAACATGTAAAAAAAATTTAAAAATAAAAATAAAATAAAAAATTTTCAAAAAAAAATATAACAAATAAAATAATGATTTTTACTTAACAAAAAATATAAAAAATCAAACATTAATGTTCAAAAAAAATGTCTGACATGTAAAAATAAAATAAAAATAAAAAATGTCTAGTCTTTCAAACTATTTTTCTAATACCAAGTCCTGGAAGCCCATTCGAATCCCCTTGGAGAGGTCCATCCTAATACGGAGCACACAATCAATCCCCTCCTTATCTTCCAAAACAAACACAATATTAATGGATCACACCTCATAACCAATTCTAATCTCCCCTCTTACTCTCCAAACAAACGAGGCTTAGTACTAAAACCGCCAAAATCGTCTCAACGTGCATTTTTTCAGTTCTTGGGGTCAAGATTTAGCAGGTTGGTGCATATTTGTGTCTCATATTAATTTTTTTTTTTTTTAAATATCTTTGTAATTGATGTTTATTTAAAATAAAATAAAAATTTAAAACCAAGATTATAAATTAAACATAATAAGACCTTATCACTCAACATCACATACTAATATATATATTTTTATAGGTTTTTTTTTAAGATCTCTAATATTAAGATTTTATAACATAAAAAATATTTAATATTTTTATAATGTCTAAGGTCCCTCAATATTGATTCAGAGATATTTTAATTTAGAGAAATTCTTTCTAAAGAAATTCTAGACTTTCCAAAGAATTTCTCTGGGTTCAAACTAAAAAATAATTCAAATTTTTTTGAGTTTAAACCAGAGAAAATTGAACAACACAGAGAAAATTAAACAGTGCAGAGAAAATTGAAATTTTTTCTAAGTTTAAACCAGAGAAATCCAGAGAAAATTGAATAATACTGAGAAAATTAAAAAGGTCAAAGAAAATTGATCAAAACAAAATAATAAATTTTGTAAATTTACAGTCCAACTTCCTAACAAATTTTTTATTTTTGATCAACCTTCAAAATCCAAACCCAAATCCCCAATTCACCAACTTAGCAAAATTACACAACAAAACTGTAATACAAAACTAGAGCTTCTACCCATTTCTTAACCAAAATAGTACTAAAATTGTGAATTTAGAGCCGAATTTCTCAACAAAAAAAAAAAAAAAAAAAATTCCCAAAATTGGATCAAGCTTCGAACCCCAAACCCAAATCCAAACTCTGGTAAATTACCGAGAATTTTTCTGTGTTTTGACTAATTTTTTCTAGTTTGCTTATAATTTTCTCTATATTTTTTATCAAATTAGAAAAAATTAAACAACCACCATTTCCGTTTTGACCAATTTTCTTTGGACTGTAAGACATTTAGACAACAACAAAACAGAGAAAATTGAACAACCACCATTTTTATTTTGACCAATTTTTTCTAGACTATAAGACAGTTAGACAATAATAAACCAGAGAAAATTGAACAGCCACCATTTTCATTTTGACCAATTTTCTTTGGACTATAAGACATTTAGACAACAACAAACTAAGGAAAATTGAGCAATCACCATTTTTATTTTGACCAATTTTCTCTAGACTGTAAGACACAATATTATTTGATCAAATCCAAAGAAATTCCCTAAATACATCTTCAAAAAACCAATCATCACATAAATTTATTCCAACAACTGTTACACTATGTTTGGATTGAGTGATTTGGAGAGAAAAAAAAAACAAATGGAGAATATGTATTTCTATTACTTGTTTGGGTAATTTAAGTGGAGAGAAATACGGATAAATGGAAAGAAACGAATAGAAACTCATTCCTCTTATAACCCTCATTTTCAATCTTTTCCAAAGTGAAGAGATTGAGAGAAAAAAAAATAAAATCAACAAATTCTTATATTTTTATAATACCAAATTTGTCCTTGTAAAATGATACTCTTATATAGTGATAAAATATAAAAAGTGTCATGACCCAAACTCGCCCCTATAAGTTTAGCATCATGACCGGCCAGTAATCATAGATTACTTACGGCCTCCATACAAATTAATCTATTTAATATAATACAGGGCTTAGCGGAAGTATAATATAACATAACATTCATCTATTGAGCTGTGCATATATGAAAAGAATTTCGTATAATAAGCAAAGATTTGCTCAAAAAGTACATTCATCACATTTGTACAAACTTTCATGTCTTATAGCTATGCAAACCCCAACTATTCACAAATACAAAACTATTGAACAAACAAAAAAGGGGTTTAGCTAGCATGGCTTCAACAAAGCCTGGTTTACTTCGCTTGGAAGCTCCTCAAAAAGCTAACTTCGGTAGGCTTGAGGCTTTCTTAACTCTGATGTTCAGTTTACCCACCTACATATATATAAATAATTAGTGAACTAGAGCCCAGTGTGCAATAACAGAATAGAGAGGTTATATGAATGAAGTTCAATAACATTGACAAACTAGTTCCTAATAATCAATTCTCATTAACCAATAAATTTCATTATCAATATCTTTCATTATTAAATTAAGTGGTACATCCATAAGGCGATAATATTCCAATAACAATGGACCATAAAGGTCAAGCTAATGGACCACGAAGGGTTAAACCAATGGGCCACGAAAGGTCGAACAAAAGATCTTTGTATTTCAATTATTCCAATAATCATGGTATTGTTACCCCCATGCAAGGGCCCGTAATCAATGGATGCTACGATATAATTTCAGAAGTGAACTTCATTCATCGATAAAAAGTAACATTTTAATAAATCGTTCAATCAATCGCATATTGATTTCAAGAACAATAACAATTTCAAAAATTAATATTACTTGAACATATCTTTATAGAGTTACTATTCACAGTGGGTTATGTTGTCACTAGCCCTCAAGCGTCCACCTAAACAAAACACAACAAAAGTATAATTAAAGCACTGTTCGATATCCATTCCACTTTAATGAAATTTCTCTCATGTGTTTCTAATTCATTCTACGTTTATATGAGCTCAATTGGTGCTAAGAGTACTTGAAATGACATGAGGATGCAAGTAGGCAATTAAAAAAGTTAGTCAAACTTTGCTGAAAATAGGGTCTTCGCTCAAGCGCAACTTATATCGCTTGAGCGGTCTATAAACTCTGTAAAAGTACTAGTTGCATGAATTTTCCGCTTGATGAACGCTCGATGGTCGCTTGAGCGGAAGACTGAGAAAAATGGGTCATCGCTTGAGCGCAACTTTAGTTGCTCGAGCGGTCTGCAAAATTTTATAAAACTTATAAGAGTGTGAATTTTTCGCTCAAGCAAACATTTCTTCGCTAGAGCGAGCTGGTTATAATCTAGGTTTTCCAATTTGACGTTTAAAGTTCAAAAATGATATTCAAAGCCCCAAAACTTGTATTTCTGGTACAAAAACATAGAAAATCATTATATAACTTGAAAATACTCCCAATTTGAAATTATTTACTCAAAATCATGATCCAATTGACAACTCAAAGCTTGAAACTCTATATTATGAACCATGCATGTATCACATTGAATTTGTATTTTCTTATATCTTTCCAAAACTTGATCAACCCACATGATAAGTATGAAAACATGGGAAAGCCCTCAAGTTAAGTTGCAAAAATGCCATGCATGTAAGAATTTCATGGATTCTAACTCAAAATACACATGCATATATACAATTCAACTTTTTTCCACCCAATTCATGGAAATCTAACACATATCTTTTAATTACATGCAAAAGAGTGCTAGAACTAGTTGAATTAAACTTCTCCATGCAATATTTCCAAGAATTAAAGATAGATTTCTTACTTAGTGTTGTATACAAGTGTTGGCCTAGCTTAATTCATCAAATCTCTAGCAATTCTCTTCAAATCTCTTCTTTCTTTCTCTAAAGTGTTGAGCTCTCCTTCTTTCTCTCTCAATTCTTAGCCAAGAGTTGTATATCATATAAGCTCAAGACTTAATTAGGCTATATATAAGTATAGATTAGTTTAGAACAATCAAGATTGATTAATACCTACTAATTGGGCTCAATTCTAATCAATTCAATCAGTTTATTTTAAATATTTTAATCCAAATCAATTTTCAATTAAAGTTGCCATAAAATTCTAAATATTCTAATTAGTCTATTAAGCTAATCAATTTCAGTTTTCTGAAGCTGTCTAGGCTCTCAATTTCTGTCTCTAAGTTGCTAATTTGAACAGATATTCCATGTAATAACAGATAACTACAAAATTAAGCATGTAATCACACAATTAAACACACAATCATGCAATTAAGTTTATCGAAACAATATAATATAATAGTTCGGAGGTCGGGGTCATCACAAAAAGGTTATTTCGGTAATATAACATAGAACAGTTTCTGTTCTTTTCTCTTACAAAATCTAACCAAATAAGAAGGAGAAAAATAACAATCATTTCTTTCATTTTATTTTCTCTTATAACTTAAGTAATCATTTCTTTTATTTTCTCTCCTACGGTCCCAAACATAGTGTTAATAAGTTAAAACAAACTAAAAACATCAAATCTAAACAAGACTGTAATTACACATTACAATATTCATCATTGATCAAATGACCTACAAATTTATGAACTAAAATGTTTTATAAAAATCCAAGCACTTACCACTCAAATCCAATTCAACTTCACATTGACCTTAGCTCTTCCAATGCCGATTTAATCTGATCTTACACCAATTCTAACCGCTTCGAATACACCTTTAACTTTACAAATTTTCTCTAAACTATTATGATCAACAATGTTGTTACTATTGTGATCAAACAAATTAGGATTAGCTTTAGGGATAAGGTTAGGGTTTGATTCATCATCTTCCAATCTGTTTTCTTCACCGGCGCCACCACTGGCTCCACCGCGATCGATGACAGAGCTCCAGATCTTCTTAGAGATCTCGAAAGTAGCCTGATCGTTAGGACTCTTGAATACATACACTTTTCCCGAATGAATCTTACTCAAAACATTCTGATACTTCTTCTTCAACCTCCTCAGCTGCTCTTGTTGGTAGTGGAGAGTGGGCAATGGAAGTGGTAGAAGATGGTGGTAGTCAGACTGAATTGGATTCTTCATTTTGGAAAAATTTATGCAGAGTTCAATGGGACTCATTTTAGGTGTGTGGGATGTATGGGGTGTGTGAGCACCTTAGACATTACAAAATAATATATTAGACCTCTCTTATTATTAAAAAATAGGAGAGAGACTCTAAACTAATTTTTTCATTCTTTTTTATCATTATTCTTATATTATTACAATTTTTTTTTAATTGCACATACATTAGCATATAGAGGTTTACTAGATTAACCTATTTTAGCCCAACATCTCATTGCATAATTGCATTCGGCAGATTGGTAAACAACATTTTGTCTCCCCTCTTGCTCCTACGCCGATCGCCGCCACGTCTTCTCCAATCGTCTTTTCACCCCGATTTCTTACGTGATCCATTTCTCTTTGCTCTCTCTCTCTCTCTCTCTCTCTCTCTCTCTGTGCTCTTTCTTCTATTGTTTGATGGTGTTTTTGTGAATCTATGATGATTAATGAAAAGGTCTTACAAAATTAACAAATAATCTCTTCTCCCCCTCCCCTGATGTCTGTAATTTATCAAGCACAATCTGTGAATCTGTGACACTTTTTCATCCTTCAAATATTTTTTATTTAAGACCTTGGTTGGTGCATGTTATCGTAATTTTTGAAAGCATACATTCTTTAAATTTGTTAAAGAGTTTTGTTTTGTTTCTCAAGTGCAATCTAGTGTCTTTGTTATGCTCAATAAGGGAAAAAAAAAAAAATGTTACCTATTGTTTGAGTATAAAAAATTGCACCCGCACTAAATTGGTTCATCTGTGCCTAAAAAATTTAAGTATTCACTTGCGTGGTTTAATAAATATTTTTACTACATTGCACATTACTCAAGATAGGTTGTGATGTTATTACCAGGTCATATAAGAAATCTTAACTAAAAAATGTTTTGGCTGAAATTTTCAGTATTTCAGTTTTTATTTGTACTTGTTTGTTATATCCTATTTCATCATAGTGTGACTATTTGTTTGGTTTTTAGTTTGCTAGTTTGTCGATGGTAAATGTTAGATGAATGGACATCTATTTTAATTTGGGGTTTTTTTAATCTTTCATTCAAGTTTTGTAATTTGAGTTATGTTTTTTTTTTATAAAATGCCAATCTACCTAAATCACCAAGTCGCCATTATTTGTCAACTGAACCACCGTTTTTTGATAGAAAAATGGTTATTTCTAATGACAAATTTGTCAACCTGGCACGGCGGTTTCTATGTTACCCCTAAACCGCACCGACCCATACTACGCACACCCCTAGTGACTCCCATATATCATAAATAAATTATAGAATGAGACAAACAAAAAATTTAGAAAAATTTTTTATTGAATAAGTCTCGCATTCAATGCTCATAATAAAAACTAGATTTTTTATCACAAAAATATAAATTTATTATTCATAAATTTAAAAATAGATGCTACAATTTTGACATTTATAATTTTCACTATAAAAATCATATTTTGTTTTCTACAAAATAAAATATAGGGTTAATTACAAAAGAAAAAAAACCCAGGGTTTCGCATGTTTTTCAATTTAAACTCCAAAGTTTCAATTTTGACAAATTAAACCCTATAGTTTCATCCGTATTTCAATGTGAACTCTCTGTCCATCTCCGTCTCATTTCATCTACTTTCTTCTTTCAAATACAAACTTGCATGTTCAAACATTTGTATCTCTCTCATTGTAACTCCTTTTTGCCTCATTTTTGCATCGTTGGATTTACCTCATGACCTAATTCTCATTCCATTCGTCATACGCCTTGTTCCATTTTTTTGCATACCATCGGAGTTCCGAAAGTTGGCCAAAAATAAGATTTCTCTCTCTCTCTCTCTCTCTCTCTCTCTCTCTCACTCTCACTTTTTTCCCCCCCCTTGCTGCTATCATGACAATATTCTTGGCAGCGTAGAAGCAATGGATGATGCTTGATTGGAAACCAAGGCGCCCTAACATGTTCACCATTCCATTTGGTTTTTACTTTTTGTGGGTAGTTTTATACCTATCACCACTTGACGGCACCACCATTGTCGGAGGTTCGGTGGCCACCACAAGCTTAGTGGAAAGGCCACGAAGAAAGAGGAAAAGAGAGAGAATAATCATAGAAAGGTATGAGGAAGGAAAAAGTATGGAGAGAGAAGATAAAGGAAGAAAAAAAAAAGAGAGAAAAATCTTATTTTTGGCCAACTTTCGGAGCTCCGACGGTATGCAAAACAAGATAGAACAAGGCGGTGGGATGAAAATTAGGTCATGAGGTGAATCAAAAGATGCAGAAATGAGGCGAAATGAAATTACGGTGAAGGAGATACAAGGGTTTGAATAGGGGGGGTTTGAATCTGAAAAAAGGAATAAGATGAAGTGAGATAGAGATGGAAGGAGAGTTCACATTGAAACACAGATGAAACTCCAGGATTTAATTTGTCGAAATTGAAACTATGGGATTTAAATTGAAAAACACGCGAAATCTTGGGATTTTTTTTGTAATTAACCCTAAAATATAACAATGAAATGATTGCAACAACATTAGTAAATTATAATAATTTGTTACTATTAATTATTAAAATATAATAAACCAAACCAAACTAAGCCTTAAGTCATATCAAATGAGATCGGCTACATGAATCTTTCTTCTCCACGCAGCCCTATCAAATGCCATTTCATTGGTCAAATTAAGTAAATCCATATCTCTATTTACAACGCTAGCCAACGTTAATCTAGGTCTACCCCATCCCCTAACACTTCTATCTACCGTTACAACATCGCATCTCTTCATTGCTGCTTTTGTTGGTCTCCGTTGAATGTGACCAAACTATCTCAATTGATTCTCTCTCAACTTATCTTCTATCGGTGCTATTCCTACCCATTCCCGAATACACTCATTCCTAATTATGTCTTGTCTAATCTTGCCACACATCCACTTTAGCATCCTCATACCAGCCATACTCATCTTATCTACATGTTGTTTCTTGGTTGCCCAACATTCCGTCCCATACAACATCACTGGTCTAATAGCCGTTCTATAGAACTTACCTTTTAGTCTAGTGGGTATTTGTTTATCGCACAGTACCCCAGATGCACTTCTCCACTTACACCATCCCGCATTAATCCTATAGGCCACATCTACATCAATCTCTCCTGCTGTTGTGATAATCGACTCTAAACAACGAAAATGTTCACTCTTATGCAGTTTTTGGTTCTCAATCTTCACTTTTCCTCTACTTTCATTGTTACTGTTACTAAATTTACACTCCATGTACTCTGTCTTAGTTTTACTTATCCGGAATCCTTTAGATTCAAGAGTTTTTCTCTAAATCTCCAACTGTTAACTGCTTCTCTAGTCTCATCCACTAGCATAATATCGTCTGCAAAAAGCATACCATGACACGTCATCTTGAATATTTCTCGTTAACTCATCCATAACTAAAGCAAAAAGATAAGGACTTAAGGTAGATCATTGGTGTAACCCTACAGTGATAGGAAATTCATTTGTCTTTCTAGCAAGCGATCTAATAGTGGTCACCACCCCTTCATATATGTCCCTAATCACATCAATGTAACCTTTTGTTACCTCTTTCTTCTCTAACACCCACTATATTATATCCCGAGGCACTTCATCATATGCTTTCTCAAGGTCGATAAACACCATATGAATGTCTCTTTTCTTTTCTTGATACTTTTCTATTACTCTCCTCAAAAAATAAATCATTTCCATTGTTGACTTGTCAGATATAAACCCAAATTGATTCACTGATACCTTTGTTATATCTCGCAATCGGCGTTCCATCACCCTCTCTCACACTTTCATTATATGACACATTAGCTTAATTTCTCTATAGTTGTTGCAATTTTGGACATCTCCTTTATTATTATAGATTGACACTAAAATACTCTTCCTCTACTCATCTGGCATGTTCCTAGTCAACAAAATTTTACTAAAAAACCTAGTCAACCAAGCAACCCCCTTTTTACCTAAACACTTCCAAGCTTCAATAGGGATATCATCGAGTCCTAAAGCCTTATTTGATTTCATCTTCTTAAGTGCAATCTCCACTTCAAAGTTTCTAATCCTGCGATAGAACCTATAGTTTTGGTTTATCGTATTACTGTGTGGGGTACATTGGAAATAAGAGATGCACTTATATATAATTTCTCATGATAGTAGTAATTTTTTCTTAGGGGAATTACATCTAAGTGAAACAAACAAACAAAAAAATTTACACATACAACTCATAGTTGCACCACCATAGCTTTTGAGTTAAACCTCACTATACAAGGAGTTGCACGCCAATTTTTTTTTTGGCCTTCTACCCATCATTCTTATTTTCCCTAGCACGAACACTTTTAAGAAGTGTCGTGTCTATGTTAGACACTGAAACTCTTTAGATACTTCCCTGACACATGTTCGACATTCTTCAAAACGTGTCCTGTTGTAACAAGCCCGCGGGGGGACCTCGCTACAGCTCGGACTTGATTTGTGTTATGGTTCCTAATCTTGAACTAAAGAGTCCAAATCCGGCAAATCGTTTTGAGAAAACAGATTTTTTTGAAAGAAGTGCCAAACATGGACTGCTTTGCCAGATACAAAGTCGCCATCTAAATATTTTATTTTCGAGGAAATTTAGGAAACCCTGACTCGTTTGCCTAAGGCCACGTGTCCGTCATCACCAAAGTTGCCTCGGCTCGGGAACTTGGGTACGATTGAGGAAGGTCACTTCGTGAGCACCCCCGCTCGCCCGATCAAAGATCGGCCTCTACTAATCATGATATCTAGTTTTGAAAACATTATGCGTTATTATTCCGGTTATTAGCCAAGATTTACTATGTGATGCGCACAGCATACAAGTATAGACCGGGTCGCCTGAATTGGAACAAAACATTTCATGTTTGTTTTTTGAAAGATGGTTTGCTACCCGCAGGTAGGCTTAAAATACAGATTTTGCCACCCTCGGGTGGGCTTAGAAAAGATGGTTTTGCCACAATCTAGTGGGCTTAAAACTCACAGTCAATGCATTGTCCCAATCCAAGTAACTCAACCTTCACCCACAGGCATTCAAGGCAGTTATATCACATAAGCAGTTAGCCTCGTGGTAAGCATGCTATTCATGGCAGTCACTCACACGCATGCAAGGATGCTAAAGCATAAAACTCACCAAGTACTCCAAGCCAAAATATAAACCGATTAGAAATCCATGCATGATCCTAACTATACAGAAATGCCTAATGCAACACATGCAAAAATGCAACTATAGCAGGCTCGGCTATTCTAAACATGGCATATGAGATGCAACAACTAACATGTATTCAACTTGGAATTGAAATACGAATGTAGTTTGTATGATGCGCCGAGCCCGGTGCATGTAAAACAGATGAATGAATGCAAACATGCTATCATACTGTATGCTAATTGAAACATGCCCTAATCTAACCATCATAAGCTGGTAAATAAAAGGGAAGAAAGACGTGGGGTTGGAAGACATACATCACACACACGTACACTTATTACAATTATGCCCTCGCACAGAGGGTCCGAAAGAATAATATACAGTCTCGAATAGTACAGTCCAAATAAATAATATAGTCCAAAATATGTACAAATTCCTAATTAATTAACAAATTAACTAAGAAAACAATAAACTGGCATGCAAGCCAGAGACTGCCTTGACTCTTCTTCAGATGGTGAATGATGCATATTCGGGTTGCCTTTGCGCGGAAATCCACTGTGATGCCCCAATTAGCCTCTGTTTTGCAATGGTTTTTGGAAAGCGCGCAAAGCCCCGGAAGACTGCTGATTCTTGATTTTCTGCAACAGAGAGCAGGAAAGGGGCATGGCAATGTATTTTCACAAATGTATGCATGCCTCGATCTTCGTGCCACCAATCACGCATCTCGATACATGATGGCCGAGGAGTCGAATTACATAATTCAATATGGAATGAATGCACATGAAAACTCAACAAGACCTAACTCCATCATGGATGATCCGGAGTGTCAGTGACTGGGGAATTGAGACACGTTCCGTCACTCGGAGTACGAAACGTACCTCGTTTCCCGTGCTCGGGCTAACTCCTATCCCGAACACAATGCAGTATGCATGACATGCATGAAATGCAACTAAGATATAACCTAACATGCACAATGCTATGAAATGGCATACACGATGCACGAGGTAACATGGCATACACAATGCGCTAACATACAACCTAGCATACACAATGCTATAGAATGAGATGGCATACACAATGCATAATGGACTTACACCAACACAAGTGGACCTCAGCCACACTCACACAAATGAGACAACTCGAGATGCGTGCACGCGTGCACGCAAACCGATGACCGATCCTAAGGCACAAAATGCCACTCTAACAAGACATGGCAAAACATGGAATATGGCATACTAGCATGCAAATTTCAGCAGCAAAAAGTGATGCAAAACAGCCCCGAAACATGAAAGCATGGCACCCGAAGCATGGAATGAGACCCGAAACATGAAATTAGGCGCCTGGAATGACCTATGGCTATGCAACGCATGCATTATTTGAACATGAAGTGTGAAGACAGAATCAAGAAAGCCCCAAAAAAAATCATATTTACAGTTTTAAGGAAGGCCAAACAGTGAACACAAATGGGGCTAAGCTAGCATGCAAAAATGGCCCCGAAAGCGAGATAATGAAGCAAGTAGCAGCTTCTAACCTCAAACAGAGAAGGGCCCTTCTACAATGTTGAAGATGGGCCCAAAATATGATATTTTACAGTTTACAACAAGCCACAAAAACAAACACAAGTATGGCTAAGCTCTCATGCAAAAAATGGGCCAAAAGTGGGACAAAGAAGCAAGTGATGGTTTCTGGCCTCGAACATAGGAGGGCCCTTCAACAATGTTGAAGAGGGGCCCAAAATATGGCATTTTACAGTTGATGAACAAACCCAAAACAGTGCACAAGCATGCTCAAAATACTATGCAAAATAAGGCCAAAAAGAGAGCTATAACACAAAGAGGAAAAAGGAAACTTCAAACAGCAAAAGACCCTTAATGAAACATGGAGAGGGAGTCAAAATAAGGCCATTTACAGTTCGGACCAAAGCCCAAAAATACAAGCACAAGAGGGATACAAAGGCAAGTGACAAAAGGAGACCCCAAACAGTGATGAGCCCTTCAACAATGTTGAACAAGGGCTCAAAAAAAACCACTTTACAGTTTATGATAGAGCTCAAAACAGTTTATAGATAGGCCTAAAATACCATGCAAGAAAGAGGCATACAAGAGAGGTAAAGAACCAAGTGCAAAAAGGAAGCCTCAAACAGTGAAAGGACCTTAAACAAACATGAAAGAGAGCTTAAAATAATGCTATTTTTAGTTAGGGTCGGAGCCCAAATATTCAAGCACAAAGAGCTAAGATATAGATCAAAAAAATGCACCAAAGAGAGAGAAGGAGACTTACCCTTGTAGACCAAGTCTTTGACAGCCTTTGGACCAAGAAATGTTGCCTCCCAAGCTCTGAAAAAATCCTCCAAGCTGCTGGAATGGAGTGGTGGTGTGGTGCTAGGTGATGGTGTAGAAATGGTGTAAGGTTTAGGAGGTTTGGAGGGTTGAAGTGTAAAGAGAGAGAGCTCCAATACAAGAAGCTTGAACACCAAAAATTTCTAACCCTCAAGACAAGGGCTGGGGGCTGTTTATATAAGCAAAAGAGGGGGAGAAAGAGGGGGAAAAATGGGGGGGAAAAACAATTCAAGTTTCCCCTCAAAAGTTGGCCCCCCGGATACAAAATCTAGGGGGAAAATGAGGGTATTTTTGTAATGTACCAACAGTGAGGATCATGGCCGGCCAGCTTGCTAGGGTTTAGGTGGCCAGCCGGCTCTCCCCATGGCCGGCCGGCCAAGGGTCAAAAGGGTCAAGTGATATTAGTGGCTGGCCACCACAAATTGGTGGCCTCCCATGTGTGCTTAACACAGCCATGTGGTCAAAAACTGGAAACAGTGAACTAGGAGAGAGAAAAGGCCATTTTTTGGAGGGGTTCAAAAGGGTCACACACAATTACTGGCCGGCCATATGATATTGGTGGCCTCCCAGGTGTCTACAACACAAATATGTGGTTTAGGGCAAGAAAAAGTGGCTTTAGGGTGGTCAACATTGGCTTTCGAGTGAGAAAAACGGGCGATGGAGGGCGATTGAGGAATAAAACTGGTTGTCAGAACAATTACTGGCCTCCCACCCCTCTACGACCTTTCTAACAATGAAACAGAGGTCCCTGCCAAAAATGAACCCAAACCGATACAAAATGAAGGTTCGGGGGCCAAAACGCGCAGCCCGAGGCCCCGAAAACTGACTGTTAGGCACCGGAAATGGTGTTCGACCACGAAGTTGGTCTCTCAGACCATAGTGTCCCTCAAAAAGGAGGAAATAGGATGCATGCCAAAAATCGGAGCAAACAGAGGTGGTTAGGCGGTCCCGAACCGAGGCACTCGGCCTGACGGCTCCGAAAACCGGGAACCGGGCTCCGAAATGGGAAAAATGGCCTACGACCACGAAACGTAGCCTACGGCCACTGAGAGATGATCCACGAGACCTCTCCCTCCCTTCGAAAAGAGAAAACAGAGAAAATAGAGCCTGGTTTGGAAAACGAGGCAAAGCACAGAAAAGCTCGGAAGTCCGGAGGCAAGGCTCGCAGTCGAGACTCTGAAACTTCGAAATGAGAGCGATATGCAATATCACCAAACGCTCAATCGGTGACGTCTGAGTCTTAAGGTTGGTCAAAAATAGGGTGTCTACAGTTGCCCCTCTTTGACAGAACTCGAAAGTCATAAGTGACAGGAGTGAATGTCAAAGCCCAGAGACGACCCATTTTTGATAAGGCCGAAGACTTAGACAAACAGGCGAGATAAACAGATATGTGCCCGCAGGCGTGCCCGCAGGCAATGAGCAAAATGCAAAACGGTATGCACAAGGCCAGATGTAACTTAATGATCATGCAAATGCAGCAAGCTGTAATGAAGCAAATATTCGCAAACAGATGCAACAGTTTTAAGCAAGAATGCAAAGCAACAACTACATTTCATGCAGTTAAGAATGCAGAGAATTATTCAATTCTCGTCGAGTCTCACACGGAGAAGATACGATACCTGCGCGATTCGTCTGGTCGCACCAGCTTCAAATGAACCGTACATACAATATCGTGCCTGTAAAAGAAAGAAACTCAACAAACACAACATATCCAACAACATATGTTCAATGTGATCTTGAATACAGACAAGTGCAGTGCCGGTAGAAAGGTGTATCACAATGCGGGGAAAACGCGCGTGGCGACGCGAGTTTGAGCACGAAGGCTTGGTGATATCAAAGAGACGTGCATAACAATGCAAGTACGTGCATGAGAGTGCAAGTTACGTGCACAACAATGTAGAACAAACGTAAATCAGGATGCGTGTTTGTCACAAAACAGCAAGCAAGGAAATGCATGTTTCGGCGGGGGCGACTCGATCGCGGCCTCTGGTTCACCTCCCGGAGAGGTTACAACATGTTCAAAAAGGATACATCTTGATTTTGATGAGTAATGATGAGACACACGTCAGAAGTTGAAGCTGAAGTTCCGGCGAAGCGATTTCGCGACAGAAAGTGCACTTCTCTTGTACTTTTTCAGGTCCCGGGGACTCCAATCCTTCTCAAAATTTGCAGAGACCTTGGGGGGCATGTGGGGAACACCACCGGCCAGCTCCCTTCCCAAGGGGAGGCCACCGACCAGGGGGAAGGCAAAGAGGTAGCCGGCCTGCCAGGAAAGGTGGCCGGCCGGCCACCTAGACAAATCCGCGGGCAATTTTGTCATTTCACCCTCTTTTCTTTAAATCCACTCATCCAAACACTTTGTGCTCACAAGTGCAGCTCCGAAAATACTTCCTCTACCTTCCCAAACCATTTTCTCTCTCAGATCTGTGCTCTATACGCGTTTTCCAACGCCCCACGCAAGTTATTTTCGCGAAAACATTCAGTTCTAAGCACTTTGAACCGATTAAATTTTGATTTCGGGGCTTCTTTTCTCATTTTCGCCATTTGAGGTGAGTTTGTCTCAATATTTGGAAGATTTTCTCGGGAGTTGACTTTTGTTGACTTTTTCCAATTTTGGCTCATTTTTGCTTCTTTTGTAGATTTTCTGAAATGGCCGGTTATTTCCCTCACAGTGGAGGTCCTCCAGACGTCGGGGGTGATCCCAATATCATGGCTCTGCCTCCGAGGGTTCGACCCTTCATACCCGAGAGGTACGACCCACCAGCACACATTCTTCCGCGAGTTGTTTTCTATCACTTCACCGATTTCGACGAGCGAGCACCCGGAGATCTTCTTCTGCGGGAGCCAGAGTATCACCTCTCCCATGAGGCACGAGAGGTATTTACTTTGTTCTTACCTTTTCTGCAACATATTATGAATTTTTTATGCATTCTGTTTGCGTTCTGAACACACGGTTCAATCACTTGAATTTCTGAACACTCAGCCCATGAATTGATTGTGAACACACGGCACACACTGGTTGAGAATTGAACACACGGCCCAAGCACTGATTTTCTGAGCACATAGCCGAATTGAAGGTGAACACGCAGCACACACTGATTGAGGGTTGAACACGCAACCCAACACTGATTTTCTGAACACACAGTCCGAATTGAAGGTGAACACGCAGCACACACTGATTGAGAGTTGAACACGCAATTTCAAACACCGATTTCAACACACACGTTGAATTGAAGGTGAACACGCAAAGATACACCGATTGAGAGTTGAACACGCAGCCCAAACACCGATTTCAACACACATCCGAATTGAAGGTGAACACGCGACACACTTGATTGAGAGTTGAACACGCACCCAAATCTCGATTTTCAACACACACGAATTGAAGGTGAACATGCGCACACACCGATTGAGAGTTGAACACGCGGCCCAGACCGATTTTACGAACACGGTCCAAATTGAAGGTGAACACGCAGCACACACTGATTGAGAGTTGAACACGCAGCCCAAACACTGATTTTCTGAACACACAGTCCGAATTGAAGGTGAACACGCAGCACACACTAATTGAGAGTTGAACACGCAGCCCAAACACGGATTTTCTGAACACACAGTTCGCTTTGAAGGTGAACACGCAACACACACTGATTGAGAGTTGAACACACAGCCCAAACACTGATTTTCTGAACACACAGTCCGAATTGAAGGTGAACACGCAGCACACACCGATTGAGAGTTGAACCGCGCACTCAAACCGATTTCGGACACGGTCCAAACCGATTGAGAGTTGAACACGCAGCCCAAATTGAAGGTGAACACGCAGCACACACTGATTCTGAGCACGCGGCTCATTTACTTTACTTTGCACGCAGCCTATTCATTTTATTTGCACGCAGCTTATTCATTTTATGCTGAAACATGTATTCATTCTGAATACAGGTGACTTTTCGCACTGTGCGGGGATATGGCTCTACCGTGGCGAGAGATTGGTATGCCGAGCTCCCGGAGGCTGTTCGGGATTTAGTTGACTTGGCGGGGTTCGGGCCCTTCTGCACTGGGCTATCTCGTTGTCCTGCCAGGAGGACGTTGATGGCCGCCTTGGTGGAGAGATGGTGGGACACCACCAACTCCTTCCATTTTTCTGCCACGGGGGACTTGACCATGACCCCGCTTGACTTTGCCGTATTGACTGGCCTTGACGTGGGAGGTTGGCCCATCCCTTACGACGAGGACATGGGCCAGTGGGAGGCCGCTTGGATATATTTACTTGGGGCTCGCTCGCCTGTTGATAGATCTTCGGGCAGAGTCCGATACACTTGGTTCTCTTCCCATTTTCGGAGGGTGGAGATGGAGCCCGGGACTCCTGAGGAGGCAGCGCAGTATGCCCGTGGTTTTCTGATGTTCCTCTTCGGGACTACTTTGTTTGCTGATAGGGGGAACACCGTTAGGCTATATCTGTTGAGTGCTTTGGTGGACTTATCACAGGTCAGACGGTATGATTGGGGTGGCGCCGACTTAGCTACTCTTTACTGCTACATGAGTGCGACCTCCTGCGGACGGGGGGACTTACTTGGCGGCTATTGGAGAGCCTGGGAGGTACTTTCTGCCCTCTTGATTTACATTTCTGCCCCTCATTACTTGTATATTGCACACACGGCGCACTTTACACTCTGTATTTTGCCCTCAGCACTTTGCATTTACATTCTGCACTGTTTTCCACAGTTATGGGTCTATGTGTATTTCCCGTCATTAGCCCCAGAGTTGGTGGTGGAGGGACCCCTCGTGACCCCGTACTCACTTGTATTTGAAGGTCAGCACCGGCCAAGACTTCGGGAGTCTCTCCTTTATCTACGGCAGTATTTCGACACGATGCGGTCGACGGAGGTATTTCAGAACTCTCGATTCTTTGTGTTTTCATCTTTGATTTGTCTTGTACCTTCCTGATTTCTGATTGATTAGTTATCCGTAGATCACATGGCAGTCCTGGGCACCCTTAGGTGAGGGTCTCCGATTCCAGTTTGCTGGAGGGCGGGGTGCCTCCCAGTACAGGATCCTATTCGAGGGGCCAGTTGGTAGGGCCTGGTTTCTAGGGGAGCGCTTCTTGCATCAGGTATGGGGCTATACTTCTCAGGACCCTCCCTCAACACCCCCAGTCGAGATGCGGATTGTCGATAGGCTCTCTTCCCGGGGTTTTGTTAATGCTATGCTGGGTACTGATGCCTTACTTCATCTTGAGGAGGGAGATTATGCTACTTACCGTCACATATACCTAATGCCTCAATTGACGGGAGTCCGTACTCCGACGATGAGGCCTGCTAGTATGCCATCTTCGAGCCAAGCCCATGCTCGGGCTACAGACGCCCCTTCCACCAGCAAGGCTGGTACATCTAGAGGTGGGGGTCGATTGGTTCCCCCGATTCCCCCGACTTATCATCATCCTGGATGGCCGGATATGCCGACTGAGCTGATGGGATGGCAATATGGGACTACCTCTCCGATTCCGATCTCGATAGAGCCTCCGATGCCTGGCCACCGATATGTCAGAGACCCCGACTCACCACCGGTATGTTTTACAGCTTTGATTCACTACTCAGATACTTGGACACTCATTCATTTACTGATACCCTTGCCTTTTGCATCTGCAGCCCCCTGTTGAGTACATGGATTAGGTGCTCGAGATGGTAGCCTCACTTGAGGGGATGGTCCTGCGGAGGGAGGCGCAGTTATCCATCATGGGCTTCCAGGTACCCTTTAGTTTTCTAGCATTATACTTCTGATAACATGCTGATTTTGGACATTTTACTGCATTAATAGGCTACTTGTGTAGAGCACATCTGACATACACCACATTCACGCATTATTCCTGCGTACATCCACCCTATGTAGCTTGTTTGCATCTGTATCTGATATACATGTTTTGGCTGATGTATTCAAACTGCATTTTTCATTTTCAGATGCCTCCAGTATATGCTCAGCCGCAGGCCGGGCCACCCGGGCCTTCTCGGGGAGGTGGACCATCTGGGCCTTTTCGAGCAGCTGGGCCATCTGGGCCTTTTCGAGGAGCTGGGCCATCCAGGCCTTTTCGGGGAGCTTGAGGAGGGGGGTCGTCTCGCAGACGCAGGGCACACATTATAGAGGCGAAGCCCGATGAGGATGAGGAGGAGGATGTTGCAAATCGTCAGTCAGAGACATCTGCTGACAGAGAGGAGGGCTCCGCTCTTGGTTCCGGAAGTGGAGGTGAGGCTGAGGGGGACCCCGAGGACGACAGTTCCGATTCAGAAGATGATGATGGCGATGGTGGCGCAGAGTCTATTCCGCAGAAGAGGACGAAGAGGGCCTCTTATTCCTGCTCTTGAGAGCACAGATGCGACTGTTCCCTATTTTATTTACCTTTTTGCTAGTAGTTGTAGCACATTGCATATTATTAGGCAGTTTTATTTTTTTGTAAAACTTGCGCCCTTGTTTGTAAAATGTTGTAACAAACACAGCATGATGGAATGAAATAGCTTTTGAAAAAGTGTTGTATTTTAAACTCTTAGCATCATATCGCATCATTTTGCACCATAATGAGATTGAATGGAAATGTGCATTGTGCATTTGCCCAGTCAGGTAGTGAACCGACGCAACAACTTAACTTACTAAGATATAACAAAACCTTAGCAAGTTTACAACTCGATAAACAAAATACAATAGTGTTGACAACTTAATAAACAAGACTCAACAAAAATTGCTTAACAACTTAAAAATACGAAACACGACAGCTCGATAAACAACTCGATAAGCAAAACGACAACTCAATAAACAAAACAACAACTCGATAAACAAAACTTAACAAAACAAAGTGTACTTCGGACAATCTGGGCAACGGAACGCATCCGAAACAGAGGGAAATGGAGGCCTTCGACATACCCGTTGCATGGAAATGCTTGAAACTTCCTCCCGGAGGGTAAAACAGGGCCAAAAACACACATTGGAGCATGGCCGGCCACTTTTGGGAGCCGGCCGGCCAGCTTTATTGCAAAGGGAGAGCCACCGGCCAGGTTTTGAAAAAGGAAATGGCCGGCCTGCCAGAAAAGGTGGCCAGCTGGCCATTTAATTCAGCAACCATCAAATTTTTGACACGTGTCCTCCGAATAGTGTTTTCTCCTCTTTAAAAGCCTTGGCTCCGTGGTTCATTCAATTCATCTTAGTTTTGCACAAAAATGGAGGCGTTCCTCGTTAAAAATCTCACATCTTGGATTGCTTCTCTAGGTGGCTCGGAAAAGTTAAACTTTCGGGGCTTCGGGTTGAATGCATTATTCACGCTAGGCCATACTCCGTTGCACTTTCCTTTCCTCCATGCCGCGGCGAGGTTTTGGAACCCGGTGACACATGTCTTTAGCTTTGGCGGGCAAGAGGTATGTCCAACTTTTGAAGATTTTCAAGTTTTGATGGAATCTGAATGTCATGAAGAGATTTTGCCCCAGTTCTGCTTTGGCCACGCCCAAGCTTTAGGGCGAATGTGTGGACTTACCGCACATGATGCTCGGTCTCTGATCTGTAATGGAGAACTGGATATCCTTGGTTTGATCCATCGCTTTTCTGGCGCCAGTGACCGCGGTGACCACCATTGGCAAGGTTTCCGACAACATGCCCTTTGTTTGTGCATGCTATCTCACTTCCTGCTTGCCCTGGGCCTGGGTGGACCCAATATCCATTTGATTGAAGTTACTCAAGGCTTGAAGGAAGGGAAGAGCTGTATTGCTATGGCATTGGCCGAAACGCTGATGGGCTTGGACGCTTTCCAGCGTCAGGAGACGACCAGATTTGCGGGGAGTCCACTACTGCTGCAGGTAATGTTTCCCACCCAATCTCACATATGTATTTGCTCACATCACTCGGCCCTCAGGCTTGGTTTTTCTCACAAAACCCTTGTCTCACTGTTCTCTCATCGCACGTCTCTCTATTCTTTATTCTCTCATTTTTCATCCCTCCCCGAGTATGGTTGTTGGATAAATTGCAGGTTGTGGACTCTTGCCCTGCCTACTCAGCCCGCGGCTACTTCTTTCGACAACGCCTGGTTGATGCGCTTGATGAGGGATGGTGGTTCAACTGGATGTGCAATTTGTCTGCTGACCGCATTGCTTGGCGCTGTCCTTAGCTCAATCTTCCGGCAATGAACTGTAGCATGTTCCGGCAGACTGGGATCCAGTTGATTGGTCTGACCCACTGCGTGTTCTACTTTCCGTTCGATTCTGCGCCCGGGTCATGATCG
The DNA here is from genome assembly GCA_025200525.1 of Camellia lanceoleosa. Lineage (NCBI taxonomy): Eukaryota > Viridiplantae > Streptophyta > Magnoliopsida > Ericales > Theaceae > Camellia > Camellia lanceoleosa. The sequence continues at coordinate 202,827,195 of CM045759.1, read as the reverse complement.
ACTTGCCCGCTAGAGGATTGAGTACCGTGCTTTTAGGTTCGAGGCGCCTGACTTGCGATATGCCACAGCATGGAGGACTAGAGAACTCCTGGCCCCCGCTCCCACTTTCAATTGCACTTTTTCTGACGAGTGCTGGGATTGGCTCAATGAAGAGGCACAGATTGGGCCTAGCTTGGCATCAGAGGCTTCGACTAGCTCTGGGAGGGGGCGCAAGGACACCTGACTTGACTATGCCTCCGATTTATTGCTTTATTAGTACTTTCAAGTTTTCTTTATGAGTGTAATAAAAAAACAACTTCAATTGTATGCAAGAGCAAGAGAACTCTGTATTGAAATCAATGAAATTGAAGGTTGTGGTACTGAAAATTTTCCGCTTTGGTCCAAAAATGGTCTTAGTTATACAAGAGATTAATTTGAACAAAGTCAACCTTTATTAAAACTTTTCAAAACTATTTTCGATATGGATCAGAACTGGACACGCCTGAGATCTGTCACTGAGATGCACAACCCCGGATCTTGGCAACTGGAAAGTTGCCCCTAGTCTGAATAATACTGCGGCACTGTGTGGCAACGGAAAGTTGCCCCTACTCTGAATAGCACTGTACCGGAGATTGCGATAAATGCTGATGGACAAAGATGACCGAGATGATCAAATGGACAAAGTTGATCGGGGAAAAGTTTATGGCTGAACTTCAGGATAAAGTTGCCTACGTATCCCAAAGATGGGAATCAAGCCTTACGTAGTTCAGGCTCAAGTTCGCTCGGGTATTTTCACTTTCCTTTTACGCTCTAACTTTTGCCAAGGCCGCCCTTTGCGGGTTTTCAACCTTGCGAGCTCAGTTTTTATAATTTCAAATTTTGTGTGCTCTAAGTTTTGCCTAGGTCGCCCTTTCGGGTTTTCGGCCTAGCGAGCCTCTCAAGGGTAATATTTCTTCAACTTGTCCATGTTGATCGGTTGGGTGAACTCTAGGCCATCTAGATCCATCAAAACCACAACTCCACCTGACCAGATTGACTTGATGATGTAGGGACCAGTCCAATTGGGTCTGAACTTGCCCTTTGGGTCGTGAATGGGAGCTCGGTTATCCTTGAGCACCAAATCTCCTTCTTTTAGATTCCTGGACTTAACCTTCTTGTTGAAAGCCTGGGAAATTCTGCGTTGATAACCTTGGACATGGTATAGTGCTTTCAGCCTTCTTTCATCAAAGAGCATGAGTTCCTCAAATCTGCTCTGCTGCCAATCTGCTTCGACTATTTGACACTTAGCCAATACTCGTAATGACGGGACCTCAATCTCAATAGGCAGAACGGCCTCCATCCCATAAACCAATGAATACGGAGTCGCCCCAGTAGAAGTTCTGATTGAAGTCCGGTAGCCCCATAGAACAAACGACAGCTTATCTGGCCAGTCCCGGTAGGTTTCCACCATCTTCTGTAGTATGTGCTTGATATTCTTGTTGGCGGCCTCAACCGCTTCATTGGTCTGCGGCCGATAGGTAGACGACTTATGAAAAATCATATTGTATTTCTCCAACAAATCAATCACTTCCTTCTTGAAGTGGAAACCATTGTCTGAAATTATTTCGTTTGGGACTCCGTAGCGACAGATGATGTTGTTTTTGATAAATTTTGCAACGTGCGAAGCCTTCAACACTGCATAAGATTGGGCCTCGACCCACTTTGTGAAATAATCTATCGCTACCAAGATGAACTCATGCCCATTCGACCCCTTTGGAGTGACAGCCCCGATCACATCGATTCCCCAGACTGAAAATGGCCATGGTAAAGTCATGTTGTACAGCTTCGACGGCGGAATGTTCATGTGATTTGCATGAATTTGACATTTGTGGCATCGCCGGACAAAACCGATACAATCCTCCTCCATAGTGGACCAGTAGTAACCCTGTCTGAGGATCTTCCGTGCCAACATTACCCCATTCATATGTGCGCCGCATTCCCCTCCATGGATGGCTTCCATCAGACGCTTTGACTCTTCGGCATCAACACACAGTTTATGCATTCCCAGATGACCCCTTTTATACAGCTTACCCCCACAGATGATGAACTGAACGGCCATTCTTCTGATTGCCCTTTTGTCTTTGGCATTTACCCCTGGCGGGTATGCTTCTTTCTCCAAGAAGTTCCAAATGTCGTAATACCAGGGGTTTTCGTCCTGAACTTCATCTATAGCAGCAATCGACTCGTAGGCAGGTGCAAATTTCTGGTCAATGATGACTAAACGCATCCGGATTCCACACGGGATGTCTATCATGGAAGATAGAGTTGCTAAAGAATCTGCGGACCTTTGTTCTCTCTTAGTAGATGAGTAAAACTTAGCTTCTCAAACCGAGGAATCAGCAAGTCCAAGGTCTGGTGATACATCATCATCTTTTCCTCTTTCACTTTCCAGTCTCCTTTTGCTTGAGACACAACAAGGTTCGAGTCCCCGATGACGTCCAAACGTCTTGTCCCTAGTTCCAGGGCTGCTTCCAGACCAGCGATGCATGCCTCATATTCTGCTTCGTTGTTCGAGACTTTGAATTGGAGTTTAAAGGCTAGAGGGATACGGGAATTGTCGGGTGCTATCAGCAACACCCCTATCCCATATCTGTATTGATTTGACGCTCCGTCAAAGTACATCGTCCAAGTTTCGTCATCGATATGCAAAATGGCCTCATCTGGGAATAAGTACTCGATTGCTTCACCCCCTTCCACTGGATGGTCGGCTAAGAACTCTGCCACTGCTCTTCCCTTGACCGACTTGCGTGTCACATACTTTAGATCAAATTCGGAGAGCAACAGCAACCAACAAGCTAGCCTACCCGTAAGTGCTGATTTCTCGAAAAGATATTTGATGGGATCAAGTCGTGAAACCAACATTACAGAGTGAGCTAACAGGTAATGCCGCAACTTCCTGGTAACCCATACCAAAGCTAAGCAAGCCTTCTCCAGTGGAGTGTAGCGGGTTTCGTACTCTAGCATCTTCTTGCTTAGATAGTAGATGGCTCTCTCTACCTTGTCTTCTGATTCTTGCGCAAGCATGCAGCCTATTGTAGTCTCAGTTACTGACAGATACAAAATCAATTTCCTTTACGGCGGTGACAAAGACGGTGGGTTCTGTAAATATTCTTTAATCTGTTCAAATGCAGCTTGACATTGGCCGTCCCATTAGAACTTCTTTCCTTTCTTAAGGAGACCAAAAAGTGGTTCACAAGTCAAGGTTAATTTTGAGATAAACCGTCTTATGAATTGCACTTTACCCAGAAAGCCTCGCACCTCCTTTTCAATCCTTGGTGGTGGCATTTCTAAGATGGCCTTGATTTTGGAAGGGTCGACCTTGATGCCCCTTTGTGTAATCAGAAACCCCAGCATTTTTCCTACTGTAACACCAAATGTATACTTCTGAGGGTTCAGCCGCAACCGGAATTCCTTGATCCTTTGAAAAAACTTGTGCAAGGCGGTGTAGTGGCCCTCTCTTTCTTTGGACTTGACAATCATGTCATCCACGTACACCTCAACCTCTTTGTGGATCATGTCGTGTAATATTGTGGTTGCGGCCGGTTGATAAGTAGCTCCAGCGTTCTGCAACCCAAATGGCATGACTCTATAGAAGATGTTCTACGGGTGGTGAATGCAGTCTTTTCCTGGCCTTCTGGCGCCATCACTATCTGGTTGTAGCCTGAGAAGCCATCCATGAATGAGAGCAAAGCATGCCTTGCTGTGAAATCCACCAACTCATCGATATGCGGCAAGGGAAAGTCGTCCTTCGGACTAGCTCTGTTCAAATCCCTGAAATCCATACATACTCGAATCCTACCATCTTTCTTCGGTACTAGAACAATGTTGGCCAACCAGGTCGGATATTCGGATACCAGCAGGAAGCCTGCATCGATTTGCTTGGTGACCTCTTCCTTAATCTTGAGAGCCCAGTCCGAGCGGATCCTCTTGAGTTTCGCTGATGTGTAGGGCCTCGGGTCAAGGGGATCCGATGTCGCATAATCTCAGATCGATTCCAGGCATGTCTTCGTAGGACCACACGAAAACATCTTTGAAATCTTTTAATAAAGCGACTAAGCGTTCGCGTTCCTCCGAAGACAATGTGGACCTGATCTGGACCAGCCACGGGTCCTCTTCAGTACCAATATTCACGGTAGTGATTTCATCCATTAAGGGTTTGACAAATCTCTCTTGCTCCTGCTCAATTAAACATTGCAAAACCGGAGAAACTTCGTCCTCGTCGTTTTCATCAAAGTTTTGAAAGTCTGAATTAATGCAATAAATCAAGGGCACAGAAAAGTACTCAGAAACCACAGTTACTTGATTCTCATTAAGTACATCCAAATCGTCCGATTCATTTACAACAGACTCAAATGAAAAGGAAAAAGACGACCTAGACAGGACTGTGGTATCCGGGTTATCATCCCCAGGATTACCAGATTCAGACTCAGTCGAGCTGGAACTTGATTCCGACACACAAGATTCGGTGGAATCAGATTCCGGCTCACTACCTGACCCGGTGCTGCTGGACAAAAATCCCTCCTCGTATTGCCAAGTGAGAAAGGGTACGATAGATGCATCCAAAATAGTTGCTGGTAGGCCCGCAGCCGTTTCATCTCCAATCATGGAAACCGAGAAGTTATCCCCCAAGCACTTATGGTCGATCGGAGGATCTGAAAGTAGACTTGCCAATGCTACCCCCATTTCAATTTCAGCGCCCTCGGTATCCCCTGCTTTATACTGCTCAACCTCAGCTGGTGGGTCTGTCTACTCTGTGGCAACGTCATCCCCGGATAATTGCAGGTCGAAGAAGATCTCGAAACCTGGCACGCGCTTCTTCTCCGCGTTTAGCCACGGCTCTGGGAAGCCGCAAAATGGAAAGTCCTCCCCCTCTTGGACGAAGCGTCCGTTCAGGGTACCTTGGATGGGCCTAAGCATTAATTCAAAAGGCTTCCCAGCCTGCTTTGCTCTGGCTCTTCCGGCCATTTCCTTTCCCTTCCTCACCCAGTCCTCTTTGGTGGGTAGATAACCCAAGCCAAAGGTATGAGGGTTGTGTGGCACTTTGGCCAATGCTGCGACACCTTTCCGGCCGCTCCTTCCTAATCCCATCCCGGGGATGTGTTGTAGCTTGTTCATGAGGTAGACGGATTGAGCACTGACGTACACTCCCTCATTCACAGCCATGATATTCTGCACCATCCGGGCCTCAGCCAAAGTGAACCCTGATAAGAACACATTCTCTGCGCCATGCTCGATTTCCAAGACTGGTGTGGACACCTCTGGCGGCGGATGGATTGATGAATTCCCGAAAACAATAGCCACCCCCTTGTCGTGAGAGTACTTCAACATCTGATGTAAAGTGGAAGAGACTGCCTTTACTTGGTGCAACCACGGCCGTCCCAAGAGTAGATTGAAGGTTGCGGGAACGTCCAAGACATGGAATTCAATGTTGTGTTGTCTTGGACCAACCTGGGTTTGAATTTTGACAGTCCCCATCACTTCCATGCTAGTATTATCATATGTCCTGATCACCTGAGTAGTTGGCACGAAGTCTGTGGGCTTCAACCCGATTGCATACGCTGTTCTGGCTGGGCAAACATTGATGGCGGACCCGGTATCAACAAGTACCATCGGTATCCACTTGTCTCTACATTCTACGAAAACGTAAAGGGGTTTGTTATGATTTGTGCCCTCAGGCGGTAGTTCTTTGTCTGAAAAGGTTAATGCCGATGAACCTCCTCCCAGAAAGACCAGCCCAACCAGCTGCTTTGGTGTAGTATCTATAGAGAGTTTGGCCTTGTCCATAGCAGATAGGACAACCTGTTTGTGCACCCACGACGCCATAAGCAGTCCCCAGATGGAGATGTCTGCTTGTATCTTCTTTAATTGCTTGAGCACAGCTTCTTCTTCAATCTACTTTTCCCTCTGTTTCTCAGCTTCCTTGTCTTTCCCAGACGCCTCAGGTTGGTCTAAGTGCGGGGGTTTGAAATACCGCCCACTTTTTGTCATATGAGCGACCTCGTCGATATACCAGGTATCATCTGGTTGATTATTCCCCCAATCCTCATCTGTATGGGCAAGACATAAATCATCGCCTTCCCACCACATTCCGTCGATAGCCGACAGACACCTGTCCGGCTCCGGTATGATTGTACTCGCAGTACCTTCAGTCCACATGCCCGCAACATTTTCTGTTCCTGTGCACACAGCACGTTCGACCCCCACATGGGCCTTAGCTTTTCTGATTCTCTCGAAATCCTCAAATTTTTGTTGTTCCAACTGCGTCAGTACAGCTGTTTGTTCAATATTCCCTGCATTTACAATGCCCAAGTTCTAGCGAAATTCTTAGTGCCGGCGCTCTCCAACGGTGTATTCTGACTCTCGGCCCTTCCGGCAGTCACTGATACTCTTGCCTCTGCCGAGCCCTGTTCTGGTTGATATTCTACAACGTCTGGTTGATCATCTAACCATTCGGTAACTTCTACCGACTCCTCATACTCGAACCAGTTGATTGCCGCATCCCCTGATTCTTGGTCGCTGAAGAACTGGAGGTTGCCAATGTCCTCTCTTACAGCTGTTAGATCATCCGTTCCCCGTTCAAATCTGTCCCCCTGAATTACACATAATTCTGCTCTTTCTGGCAGCCCTACACTCAGCTCAGACTGGCCCACTGACTGGATGTATTCACTTGGATCGTAGGCTCCTCCAGCGAGGTTCCCAGACTGTTCAATCCCAGACTCAACAACCCCACTTTCCTCTGAAATCTGCCCTGTCCCTTCTTCGGTGGTCACCACCATTGGCTCAGATTGGGTTGTGGATATGTCTATCATGCACAAGTCAGTGCAGACAGGAAGGATCACCTCTGGCTTAGGTAGGTGGGATGGGGTGATATAGATACTAGGATCGTAAGACGCGACCCCAGTTTGGATGAAGTTGATTCTATTGGGAGGAGGAGCTTGGTTATGTGGTGGGAGAGGATTTATTGTGACGTTGGGTTTGTTGGGAGGCGCGATCACCTGCTTGTCAATAAGATCCTGGATCTCATGACGCAATCTAAAGCAATGGTCGGTGTCATGACCGTGCTGTTGGTGATACGTGCAGTATTTTGTCGGGTCATGAGAGGAAGTGAGTGGATTTGGTAGTGGCCTCGGCTCTAGGGGCGTCAAATGCTTCTTCCTGATTAATACCCCCAGAGCTTTGGACAGGGGCATATATAGGGGTGTGAAGGTTCTTTGGCCTCTGGGTTGGTATTTGGCGGTTTGGGTATTGCTTCCAGATGTGCCAAAGAAAGGCGTAGCTGCCATGGGTCTCGGAAGGGGAGGGGGAATGGTGGTGACCATGCTCACCTCTGAAGCTCATGTAGTTGCAGCCCCACTCGGGCCTGCGTTGTTGTTACGGTTGAAAGTCCTCCTAGGTTGCTCCCTATCCTGGTCGATCAAACCTTGTTTCATTGCATCCTCGATCTATACCCCCATCTCGTGTAGATCTGAGAAGGTGGGGAAGGGGAGTACAATCATCTTCTACATCAACTTTGGTTGGAGATTACGCACAATCATCCTGATTTGATCTTTGTCAGTAGGCCTTAAAGTCATCATCGATGACTTCGCCCTCCATCAAGTTACGAAATCTGAGAAAGTCTCTTTGGGCTCCTATCTCGTTGTTTCGAGATCACGAGTTATAATCTCGATCTGGGTATTGTACGAGTACTGTACGACAAAGGCCTCGGCCATTTCATCCCAACTTCTTTTTACCTCATCCTCTAACTTCGCGTACCAGATAGCGGCCACACCCGACAGGGTTCGGCCGAACGGCGAAAGTTTTTGTGGTCTGGTTAGGCCCATTGGCCGCAGTATGTTTGAGAATAGCCGGAGATGGACCATGGGATCCCTGGACCCGTTGAAGCGGTCAATTTGCGGCATCTTGAACCTATCGGGCAATGTCACGGCCACGTCGGTATATCCGTCCTCGATGTCCGGAATAGCCTTTACCCCTTGTGATTTTTTGAAAAGCTTCTCAAGTTTGTTCAGTTTCAGAGCTGTATGGTCTATTTCGAACTCGAAGGGAGAGTCCGGGTGGTTGGGTGTATGGGTCTTGGACGGTTGAGGCGAAGCGGGCGAGTTGGCCCGATTGGAAGGTTTGTGTCCTCTTGGATGTTCGAACATTTGGCACGATGTTAGGTGTTTGGCGAGCATTCTCGATGAGGTGCTGCTTTCGGGTAATGGGGCCTGGTGGAGGAGGAACTTGATGTGAAGCATGCGATTCTGGCATTGCGATCTAGTGATTAGCTCGACCTGCTGGGCCATGATTGTGGCCTGCTGTTTGGAGAACTCCGCTTGGCGGGCAGAGTCCTCCTGCATTTGTCTCATGCTCTCTTGCATTTGGGGCATCAGGGCTTCCATCCCTGATGTATTTTGCTGAGCCATCCGACTGACCGGTATGTCTATTTCTATAGCAACAATTGAGACCTCAGTCCTACTGCCCTCTAATGGAGTAACCCACTGTTCTGGCAACCTCTGTTCTGACACACTGCGCTTCCTTGGCCTTCTCCTGACGACAGGAGGTAGAGAATGGAACACTGGATGTCTGTCAACCAGATCCTCAGATCGATTGAGCCGACGACCTCTTGTCCAAAGTGCTTGGGGAATATCTACTGGGTCGGAAGCAATTGTGCTAAAACTGCCCTAGCAAAAAGATAAATAAAGCGAAAAGGAAATAAATAACCAGATAAATGAACAGCATGACAGCTTAAAATAAATACACAACACACAGTCGGGCATACAACACACGGTTGATAAGCTGAAAACACACTGTCCTCAAATACTGATCACTGTCCCTGAATCACTGTTCCCCAAAGGCTGAATCCGATACCCGCAGATAACTGATTCTCAAATACTGACTGATGCCCGCAGGCCTGATGCCCAAACTCATAAATTGATATATGCATTCCCTGTAGAGACGTACTCTAAAAGCACATAACAGATAAGTGAGAGCCAAAACACCCCTATGTTGGGGTAGGGTTTCCCTGTCCTATTTCGTCAAGAACTAGGGTTTCACTACGCACGCAGCGGTTTCAAACAACCTATATCGGGTAAGCAACCTGTCCTAGTTTGGAATGGTCACTATGGATTTCGATATGCACTAGGTCGAATGGTCAAAAAGGGTGCCCCGGTGAAACCGGGGTTTGTGTTCCCATACTGGCAGAGCCCATAACTGGTCAGCCTTATGGTTATGCCTTGACAAGACAAGCCTCCGGCTGTAACGCCCTCAAAATAATGACAATAAACCCATCAATCGAACATGCATCAACATAATAAAAGTCCACCTTCTTCTATTTAACTGAACTGTTCTGTACAAAAGTATTACATGTAAACAATAAAAGCGGATGCCTTAAAGGCTTACAACTTTCCAAGTTAACACTTGGTTACAATCAAGAGAGCTCTAGCTCAATACACGTAAAGCCCTTGGCTTGAAGTTACATGCAACACATCAGAAGTAAGTAGAAGTCAAAAAGTCCATCCGCCACTAGCCTCCCAAGCTAGGTCCTTGGAGGTGGCATCTTTGCTATCGAAAATGATGTTCCCATATAGGGTGAGCCACCCAAAGAGAAATATACTAAACCGATTATGAATAATGACTAAAAGATTAACAGTTGATAGATGGTCAACACTTTTACATTCTTTCATAACACATTACAATTCCAAGACCTTCAAGTCTATATTCAATTCACTCTCCATTTTCATTAAATTCTCAGTTTATAACTCATGGCTCAGAACCTGGCCACACAACTCATATGAAACAACAGCTCATATTAACCACTTACAACTTCATTACTTCCACAGATATGCATACTAGCTATATCACATTCCCAAGACAAGCATATGAGCTTTATCTATGGAGTCCATCCCCTATCTTCTCCCAAACAACATCCGGTTTAGAGGTACATCCCCTATCTTCCCCTAAACCGCGGAGTACATCCCCTATCTTCTCCAACACAACACAATGCATATAAACAACAATTATACACATCACAAATCAATACATAAAGTTAATGTATTCTTCAACTGTCATTCTTAATGACACATTTCAATGATTGGTTTTAATTTACCTAATCATCATGCATTGTCTACAACAATCAAGACTATCCTCCACCGATAGCCCAAAGCGTATATTTCTAAACAGAAAATAAATGCACAATGGATATATAATCAACATCTCAATTCCACAATTAATTATCCCAATTAATTAAGCAATATAATTATAGCATTTTCCATAATTAACATTCAACCCCTAAGGTTCCATTTTCATCAATGATTCCACATTAATCTCATTTCTATGTACCAACCGTACATATAGGTTTATTTAAAACAAAACCCCAAACTTTTATAAAATTGCATAAAAGCCCCAAACTTTCCCAAAATTACGAACTATCCCCAACACATCAAAATGTCAAAATTTAAAGACAGAATCCATAAAGAGGAGTAGGATATCCCTACCTCAAAGTTTAAGCCCAAAAGGAGATGAAGACCCAAAGATCAAAATGCTCCAAACACCGACTTTTTCAGATCGAAGCCCAAGTCACCCTCTATCTTTTTAACAAAGCACTTAGGGTAGATTCACACTCTAGGAGATGATTTCTTAGAGAAGGCAAGTCTAGAGAGAGAGGCTCTCAAATTTAGGGTTTGAAGATATAAAACTTTTGAAAAAGTGAAGTTTAGATCATTGCTGCGAATCGATATAAATAGGCTCGCTCGGCGAAGACTTGGTCGCCGGCGACTGAACCTGAAAACCGTAGCTCGAGCCAAGAAGGTCTCGCTCGAGCCAACATCCTAGAAGCTCGCTCGGCGAAGAAAGCTCGCTCGAGCCAGAGCTCGACTTCAGTTCGCAACTAGACGACGCCGGCGACGAACCGCTGCCGGCGAAGATCGAATCAGATCGCTGAAGCGAAGAACACTTTCGCTCGAGCGAAATCATGGTGTTGAGTCAGTCGACCAGACGATCGCCGCCGCCGAAGCCGCCTGCTCGACCCACAGACACAAAACTCAACTCTCGCCGAAGCGACCAACTCCTCGCCGGCGAAGGACAAAATTTCGGCAAAGAACCCTTGGCTCCCAAACACAACCAACCTGAAACAAACCTGCCCAACACATCCTATAACTCAAATACAATATATGAAAGGACGTAAACAGGACAACAATCCACTACCAACATCCACGGACACATGTCCGGATCACTATACAACAAGGGGTAAACCCGGGATCGCTATACCGGCAAACCATTCAGGAATAGCAGATGGCAAACACAGTGTCCTAGGCGCACCAATGCACATGCAATGCAAAGAAACACATAAGTGTAGTCAAAACCCGATATCATGAGTTCGAGTCAAGTTCTCTAAATTCCCCAGCAGAGTCGCCAGAAACTGTAACAAGCCCGCGGACGGACCTCGCTACAGCTCGGACTCGATTTGTGTTACGGTTCTTAATCTTGAACCAAAGAATCCAAATCCGACAAATCGTTTTGAGAAAACAGATTTTTTTGAAAGAAGTGCCAAACATAGACTGCTTTGCCAGATACAGAGTCGCCACCTAAATATTTTATTTTCGGGGAAATTTAGGAAACCCTGACTCGTTTGCCTAAGGCCACGTGTCCGTCATCACCAAAGTTGCCTCGGCTCGGGAACTTGGGTACGATTGGGGAAGGTCGCCGTGAGCACCCGCTTCGCCCGATCAAAGATCGGCCTCTACTAATCATAATATCTAGTTTGAAAACATTGTGCGTTCTTATTAGGTTATTAGCCTAGATTTACTATGTGATGCGCCTGAAAGATACAAGTATAGACCGGTCTTTGAATTGGAACAAAACATTTCATGTTTGTTTTTTGAAAGATGGTTTGCTACCCGCAGGTAGGCTTAAAATACAGATTTTGCCACCCTCGGGTGGGCTTAGAAAAGATGGTTTTGCCACTATCTAGTGGGCTTAAAACTCACAGTCAATGCATTGTCCCAATTCAAGTAACTCAACCTTCACCCACAGGCATTCAAGACAGTTATATCACATAAGCAGTTAGCCTCATGGTAAGCATGCTATTCATGGCAGTCACTCACACGCATGCAAGGATGCTAAAGCATAAAACTCACCGAGTACTCCAAGCCAAAACAGAAATCGATTAGAAATCCATGCATGATCCTAACTATACAGAAATGCCGAATGCAACACATGCAAAAATGCAACTATAGCAGACTCGGCTATTCTAAACATGGCATATGAGATGTAACAGCTAACATGTATTCAACTTGGAATTGAAATACGAATGCAGTTTGTATGATGCGCCGAGCCCGGTGCATGCAAAACAGATGAATGAATGCAAACATGCTATCATACTGTATGCTAATTGAAACATGCCCTAATCTAACCATCATAAGCTGGTAAATAAAAGAGAAGAATGACGTAGGGTTGGAAGACATACATCACACACACGTACACTTATTACAATTATGCCCTCGCACAGAGGGTCCAAAAGAATGATATACAGTCCCAAATAGTACAGTCCAAATAAATAATACAGTCCAAAATATATACAAATTCCTAATTAATTAACAAATTAACTAAGAAAACAATAAACTGGCATGCAAGTCAGGGACTGCCTTGACTCTTCTTCAGATGGTGAATGATGCATATCCAGGTTGCCTTTGCGCGGAAATCCACTGTGATGCCCCAATTAGCCTCTGTTTTGCAATGGTTTTTGGAAAGTGCGCAAAGCCCCGGAAGACTGCTGATTCTTGATTTGCTGCAACAGAGAACAGGAAAGGGGCATGGCAATGTATTTTCACAAATGTATGCATGCCTCGATCTTCGTACCACCAATCACGCATCTCGATGCATAATGGCCGAGGAGTCGAATTGCATAATTCAATATGGAATGAATGCACATGAAAACTCAACAAGACCTAACTCCATCATGGATGATCCGGAATTAATGGGTGGGGGGAATTGAGACACGTTACGTCACTCGGTCTGAAAGCGTACCTCATTTCCCGTGCTCGGGCTAATTCCTATCCCGAACACAATGCAGTATGCATGACATGCATGAAATGCAACTAAGATACAACCTAACATGCACAATGCTATGAAATGGCAAACACGATGCACGAGGTAACATGGCATACACAATGCGCTAACACACAACCTAGCATACACAATGCTATAGAATGAGATGGTATACACAATGCATAATGGACTTACACCAACACAAGTGGACCTCAGCCACACTCACACAGGAGGCCATTAGATGAAAATGAGACAACTCGAGATGCGTGCACGCGTGCATGCAAACTGAGGACCGACCCTAAGGCACAAAATGCCACTCTAACAAGACATGGCAAAACATGGAATATGGCATACTAGCATGCAAATTTCAGAAGCAAAAAGTGATGCAAAACAGCCCCGAAACATGAAAGCATGGCACCCGAAGCATGGAATGAGACCCGAAACATGAAATTAGGCGCCTGGAATGACCTATGGCTATGCAATGCATGCATTATTTGAACATAAAGTGTGAATACAGAATCAAGAAAGTCCCAAAACAAGCATATTTACAGTTTTAAGGAAGGCCAAACAGTAAACACAAATGGGGCTAAGCTAGCGTGCAAAAATGGCCCCGAAAGCGAGATAATGAAGCAAGTAGCAGCTTCTGACCTCAAACAGAGAAGGGCCCTTCTACAATGTTGAATAGGGGCCCAAAATATGGTATTTTACAGTTTACAACAAGCCACAAAAACAAACACAAGTATGGCTAAGCTCTCATGCAAAAAATGGGCCAAAAGAGGGACAAAGAAGCAAGTGATGGTTGCTGGCCTCGAACACAGGAGGACCCTTCAACAATGTTGAATAGGGGCCCAAAATATGGTATTTTATAGTTGATGAAAAAACCCAAAACAGTGCACAAGCATGCTCAAAATACTATGCAAAATAAGGCCAAAAAGAGAGCTATAACACAAAGAGGAAAAAGGAAACTTAAAACAGAAGAAGACCCTTAATAAAACATGGAAAGGGGGTCAAAATAAGGCCATTTACAGTTCGGACCAAAGCCCAAAAATACAAGCACAAGGGGCTAACAAGTCATGCAAAAATGGGGCCAAAAGAGGGATACAAAGGCAAGTGACAAAAAGAGGCCTCAAACAGTGATGAGCCCTTCAACAATGTTGAACAAGGGCTCAAAAAAAACCACTTTACAGTTTATGACAGAGCTCAAAAAAGTTTATAGATAGGCCCAAAATACCATGCAAGAAAGAGGCATACAAGAGAGGTAAAGAAGCAAGTGCAAAAAGGAAGCCTCAAACAGTGAGAGGACCTTAAACAAACATGAAAGAGAGCTTAAAATAATGCTATTTTCAGTTAGGGTTGGAGCCCAAATATGCAAGCACAAAGAGCTAAGATATAGATCAAAAAAATGCACCAAAGAGGGAGAAGGAGACTTACCCTTGTAGACCAAGTCTTTGACAGCCTTTGGACCAAGAAATGTTGCCTCCCAAGCTCTGAAAAGATCCTCCAAGCTGCTGGAATGGAGTGGTGGTGTGGTGCTAGGTGATGGTGTAGAAATGGTGTAAGGTTTAGGAGGTTTGGAGGGTTAAAGTGTAAAGAGAGAGAGCTCCAATACAAGAGGCTTGAACACCAAAAATTTCTAACCCTCAAGACAAGGGCTGGGGGCTATTTATATAGGCAAAAGAGGGGGAGAAAGAGGGGGGGAAATGGGGGGGAAAACAATTCAAGTTTCCCCCCAAAAGTTGGCCCCCCGGATACAAAATTTTGGGGGAAAAGGAGGGTATTTTTGTAATGTACCAACAGTAAGGATCATGGCCGGCCAACTTGCTAAGGTTTAGGTGGCCAGCCGGCTCTCCCTATGGCCGACTGGCCAAGGGTCAAAAGGGTCAAGTGATATTAGTGGCCAGCTACCACAAATTGGTGGCCTCCCATATGTGCTTAACACAGCCATGTGGTCAAAAATTGGAAACAGTGAACTAGGAGAGAGAAAAGGCCATTTTTTGGAGGGGTTCAAAAGGGTCACACACAATTACTGGCCGGCCATATGATATTGGTGGCCTCCCGGGTGTCTACAACACAAATATGTGGTTTAGGGCAAGAAAAAGTGGCTTTAGGGTGGTCAACATTGGCTTTCGAGTGAGAAAAATGGGCGACGGAGGGCGATTGAGGAATAAAACTGGTTGTCAGAACAATTACTGGCCTCTCACCCCTCTATGACCTTTCTAACAATGAAACAGAGGTCCCTGCCAAAAATGAACCCAAACCGATGCAAAATGAAGGTTCGGGGGCCAAAGCAGCTTGACCGAGGCCCAAAATTGTTAGGCACCGGAAGTGGTGTTCGACCACGAAGTTGGTCTCTCGGACCACAGTGTCCCTCAAAAGGGAGGAAATAGGATGCATGCCAAAAATCGGAGCAAACGGAGGTGGTTAGGCGGTCCCGAACCGAGGCACTCGGCCTGACGGCTCCGAAAACCGGAAACCGAGCTCCGAAATGGGAAAAATGGCTGACGACCATGAAACGTAGCCTACGGCCACTGAGAGATGATCCACGAGATCTCTCCCTCCCTTCGAGAAGAGAAAACAGAGCCTAGTTCGCAAACCGAGGCAAAGCACAGAAAAGCTCGGAAGTCCGGAGGCAAGGCTCGTAGCCGAGACTCTGAAACTTCAAAATGAGAGCGATATGCAATATCACCAAACGCTCAATCGGTGACGTCTGAGTCTTAAGGTCGGTCAAAAATGGGGTGTCTACACCTGTTTTTTTAATTTTTTTAAAGATCCGGATATTCTTTGGACAATTGGAGAACGCACGTGTTTATCGCTTAAACACACGTGTCTATCAATTGGATACAACTGAAACTAATTATAAATTTAAACAAAACAATTTAAGATACAAAATAAAACAAAAACCATATAAATTTATGGGAATTAATGTCATATTATATTTTTCATTATCTTTGAATTATATATCTATATATATAACATATAATAAATATATAAAATTATATATTTTATGCGTGTTCCCCACGTGTCATATCTTGCATTTTTTGAAAATTGGCGTGTCTGTATTTCCACATTGTATCCGTATCGTGTTGCATTTCCGTGTTTATGCTTCTTAGATTCCGATTTTATACCCTCCGACCTTATTTGGAATTTAGCTCTCACTTTCCTTGCCCATCCCTTTTGAATGGTTCAGTGTGATTTATTGTCACACTCTCTAGACCCCACAATGTAAAAGTGTATATTTTTCAGACCCGTGTTCAAGCATTACAAATTGATAAGGCTGAGATGCTTTGTCAGTTTGCTCTTGACATCCATAAAGAGAATGGCTTTCTTCAGTGGATCTCCAAATCAAATGGGACTTTTCTGCGTGCAACTTTTATGCAATAAACTGCAGATTTGTTTGAAGAAGCAAGGAATATTTTGGAGGATGAATATGGGCCATATCACCCTGGGGTGCAACGGGCAGGTATCATTTTCTCTTCTGTCTCTTCTTCTTTCTAAGTATTTTCACTTTAGCAAACGGAGCAAAATTAGTGTTACTTTATATTTTCAAGAATCGAACACTTGTGATGTTATACTGTTTTTCTACATTAGAAATTTAAGCATTATTTCTAGCAAATGGTGAAGGTGGCTGATATTTTGCTTTGCTTTATCTTTTTTCCCGCTTTATTTTTTTTGAGAAGAAACTTGAGTTTAAAGTACTTCAATCATGTATGATGGGCTGAATCTTGCATCAAATACATTATACTCCAGTGGTTAAAATGTGGAGAACATTAGATTGGAAGAAATTAATAGAATAATAGAATTGTATCCATCTTGATGTCTGTCTTGTCGATAGTAGAGTTCATTTGAGACTGAAAAATATATAGTGCATAAAAACTGATGTATAATTGCATGTAAAATAGAAATTTGATAATTCAAATTAATGAACTTTTATTGCAGAAGCATTGTTAATATTGGTATGGAAACACTCTAGGATGATACAAGTAAACATGTATCCCTTTAAAGCGAAACCGCCAATACCTGTTATGGTTACGGAACATCCATAATCATAATTTATCGAATAATGGTATTTAATGATCATGTGTTCATGGGAGTTTATGACAAGCTTCTGCAATTGATACGTGAGGGTGGGAGAGGGAGCCATTGATAATTTGTTTTGAAAGTAGTAAGTTGGCAGCTTCAGAGTAGTGTACGCTATCCCAGCTAATTAATTCTGATGGATCATTACATTTCCCAAGGACTCTGCCATTCACAATTTCTGTCTTACCACATTGTGAGTCGTAGGACTTCTTTATATCATCAAAACCTGCCATCAAATCCCCACAAAACAATTAGTTGTGCTCCACCCGATTAATTTGCTATCATAATGTAGTGATAAGATTTGAACTTAGCAAGTTTATATACCTAGATTCTTTGCATTGCTTATGAGTGCATATTTAGCTGAATAAACATCTACATATGTAAATGTGGCATCAGAGAGATTTGCCTTTAGCTGTGAGACCCTGTCCTTTAGCTGCCTGTTATACTCCTGAGCGATCTCATTCGTAGGCTTCACACACCCACTCTGGTCCAATAAGTTTCCCGAATTTGCTGTCAAGTTGTGAAGATAGAATGGCAAGCAACCGAGTGGCCCAGTGTTATGTACCCAGAAGAACCTTGCCCCTTCCTTGTATAGTTTCTGAAACATAGACCTTAGAAATGTTAGTTTCAATCCCCATTTGATGAAATACCATATGGTATAGACAAATAACTCCTGGAATGGCTGGATGGGACTGAGATTTAACACCCCCCCTATTATGAGTCTAGAATTTCGTCTTCATCCGTGCATACATGGACGGACTTCCCTGCACAAGTCATACAGGGTCACCCTTTTGGGTTGTTTTGTTATTTTTTTATTTTATTTTATATATAAAAAAAGGCATGTTCTTTATATTTTTTTTAAAAAAATTCAAATGGTCACCACTTTATCTATAAAATATGGGAGTTTGTATAAAATTTAAACAAATTTAGATCCAAAAAAAAGGTTTATCATAATTAGTCTGATTAAAAATCCTAGTGTGCAAAGAAGAGAAAAAAAGGGACGAGGAGTGAAGAAGTTACTTATTCACAGTTATTAAGAAAGATATTGTTTGAGATTTTAATGTCGATTCTATTATAAATGCTTTTAATTACATGAATAAGAGTTGAATACAACTCAGAAGTGAGTCACTTACTTTAGTAGATGAATTCTCTTACAGTTTCTATCTTTTGTACCTCAACTTGGATACAAGAAAAAGGTACCTAAGTTTTCATAATTTTTTTTTTTTTTTTTTTTGAGGACTACTATATATCATATCACCTGGGTATGTGGCAAGATATCATTTCCTTTTATTAATTCCTTAATGATTATCTTATCCATATAGACTGTAATATAAATTGGTGTCAAAAAACAAGTGATATATCATTTATTTTTTTGGTTTTTAGGAAAAAGTTATAGTTCGTACTTTTTATTTTTATTTTGTTGGTATATATATATATATATATATGGGGGTGCGTCTGTTAGAATCCTGAGTCCATCTGTGCCTATGTTAGAATCCTGAGTTAGAAGTGACAATAGCTAGATGGGGGTGTTGCTTACATGAATTGCTTGGACGAACGTTGTTATGATAACAGGAATTATTTCTTGTAATTTTCCAGGGTAATTTTTCAGGCCATAGGAAAGATCATTCTGTCCAATGTCAACCGTGTATAGAGCCTTTGAGAAGTCGTTGGGCAGTGGAAGATTCCTATTACATGGTGAGATCTTCTTCTTCCCTGGATGCATATGCCGCAAAATTAACCTTCACACTTTACAATCATGAATAATGTTATACATAATTGGATTTTTCATTATATTTTCTTACCATTAGACACATGGTAGTGGGTCCACACCAAAAAATATACGTGAGAATTATACCTATACGTCTAGTCTTGTGATAATAAAATCAAGGAATCTATTTATGTATAGCATTTTTCTATTATCATATATCCACACAAGTGTCTGTATAGTTAGGAGGTGAGTATTTCATGTCATGAGTGTACCTGCTTAGTGTAACTGTGACATTTGAAGATCGGGGTCAATTACATTAATGGTCAAAAAAATATCTACTATGTTACACTTTAATCTTTGGTGTCAGGTCATTCAAAGTCAATAAGGGAATGAGGGATATTTTTGAAACTTACAAAAATATAATAAAATTAAAATATTGGGAATCAAAATACGTCAAAGTGCATACTTTGAGAACTAAGATGCAACAAAAATACATATTTTTAGGACAAAATTGCATACTTTTGGGAGCTATATATGTATTTAAGTCATTTTGAATTTGTTGAGGCGTCATGAAATTTCAAAAACCCTTTATTCTGTCAATGATTTTGAACGGGGCTAATGCCAAAAAACTAAATTGTAACCTATTAGTGTGATGAACCCTTTAAAACTTGCCCATACTTTTAGGCATGAGTCAAAATTATTCTCAAGAAAATGATTTACAAATAAAATTTTTATACACAAAACACAGTCAGGATGATGTAAGAGTGATATTTTTGAAATTATGAGTCACAGTAATAGGTGTTTTAGCTTAAAATGAATGAACCAAAAAATGTCATGTCCTAGATGAAAATTTCTATACGAAAATATCATTGCCATTATTCTTGCCCTCTATTTATTATTGTGCTCCTAAAACATGTTTTTGGTCACATTTTTCTTGGTGTTTTCATCTTCAAATAAATGAATATTGCAGGGATGGGAAGGGAAAAGAGATAGAGAGAGAGAGAGGCAGAGCAGAGCTAACCATTGTTGGTTAGTTGGTTGTAGAGGGCAGTGGTGCGTTTCTTGAACTGTATGAATTGCAATACTTGATAATCTAGATGGAATGGACTGTAGCCTCCATCTTCAAGGACGGAGGAACCTGCTACGGCAAAATTAGCACCATGCCTATAACTTGTCCCGATTGAGTCCAGGTACGCATTCAAAAACGGTAGTTTCAAATTTTCAGCTGCACACAAAAACAGTAATATTAATTTGGGCAAATTACATTCGTCATTCTTCTACTTTGCTTTTCCTATTGTTTTGGTTAGTTTCATTTGGCTCGATTTTAATTCTAAATTTTGAATTTTGTGTAAATTTGGTCCAATGGATAACTTATGTCATGACTTTTGAAGGAAAATAGGCACGTGGATGATGTGTTTTGTTTTTAAGGATAAAATGGTCCATTTACTTATATTCCATTTGACTAGGTGAGTCATCATAGGTTACATGTTGTTCATGTGCATGTTTTTTTTTAGGGTTAAAAATGCTAACAATTATTTTTGATTAGATTAAATTGACACAATAGAAAAAATCATAATTGAAATTAAGTCAATTAAAATTATGGAAATCAAAATGACACAGAGAACGAAATAAAGGGATTACTGGTGTAATATATCTTATTAACTTTTCCTCCAAAAAAAATAGAGAAAATTAGTGATAAATCCAATCTAAGGAGAGTATAATGCATTAAGTCCGGTGGATATTTTTTTATTAGTGATAGGCCCATCATTTGTGAAATAATTTAGTGAGAAATCGTTTTGTTAATTTTGGAGAACATTTTGTTTTCAATTTTATCCCTGAATTTATCTATTGATTTTTTTTTTAATTTATTTGACTTTTTTTGACTATGTATTTAAATTTATATTTATTTGTTCAATTTTTTTAATTATTTGTTCAAATTTATATTTATCTGTTAAATGTCCCTCCTCGATTGTTCATTTTTTCCCTGTATGTTCAAAATATATATCTATCTATTCAAATTTTTTAACTATTTGTTCAATCTATCCTATTATCTGTTCAAATCCTATTGTCTGTTCAAAATTTGAACAAATATGTTCAAGATCTATTCTATCTGTTGCAATCATCATCAACAACAACAATAATTTACAACGATTAACAACTACCAAAAAAAAAAAAAGAAAAAAAGAAATGAATCTGTGTTACTCAAAAACTTGAAAAAAAGAAAAAGAAAAAGAAAACAGAAATAGATATGGAGAGAGAAGAAAACAGATCTATATCTCTATATGTATAGAGATAGGAACCAAAACACACAAACACACATACACTTTTTCTCTCCAGAAACAGATTTGGATAATTACCAAAATGGATGGAGAAATTCTTTCTCTTTCCTCTCGACGACGACAACGGATGGAGTACCTTCACTCCTCTTCGATCCAGATCCTAAGCTCGAATTAGAACTAGATCAGAGCCCTAACATCTTATTGACCTTGCTAGCGGCAATTGAAGTAATCGATCACTGCATCGAAAGTAGGCTCAAAAAAGACCATAGCGAAAGAGATGGAGATCGGTCAGCGTAAGTGAGGGGTTTTTCGAAGGTGGTGTGGGAGGCGACGACGAAGATCTTGTAGGCTATGTTGCGGAGGTCGGCGGCCGAGAGTGTCGGTGTTAGTGTAGGGATCACGGATCCTGCCCAAGACCTCATAAAAATCATACCAAGCAGAAACACACACCCACACAGAAAGGAGACACCGTATTTAACGTGGTTCGGCAATAATGCCTACGTCCACAGGAGAGTAATCGTTTATCACTATAACAATGGAGAAATTACAGAAAGATTACAATAGAGGAGAAGCTCACACTATCCTCATTCACCCATTCACCCGTCTCCCTCGCTTACACCGAGAGAGACAATTTCTTTACCTGACATCTCTCACTCTCTTGGTTGGTTTACTCACTCACTTGCCTATCCAACACCTCCTCATTTATACACAAATGAGAAAGAACCTCATTGGTTGCCACCTACCTCCTTCCACTCTCTAGTGGGTTGGAGTTGGTGAGCCACCCCCACCATTATCTAGTGGATGCTCCATTGTTGAAGATCTTCAAGTGGTGCATTATCACCCCCCTTAACATGGGATGATATATCTAACAGTTAGATCACCAAATAGGGAGGGAAGAGTGGAGTTGGCAATGTTGACGATGACGGCGGTGAAACCATTGGAGAGAGAGAGAGAGAGAGAGAAAGAAAGAGAGAGAGAAACCTTAGCTGTCAATTAGACAGAGATAGAAACATTAGACAGATACAGAAAGAGAAATAAACCGGAGAGAGAGATCTGAGTGAGTGAGAGGGATATATAAGGAAGGGTATTTTGATCATTTTATTTGAGTTTGTCCTTTTGGACAAAGTTTTTCAGTGCTTGAATCTTTGGACAAACAAAATTAAAATTTAGACTTTTGAACTTAGTGCCCTTTATTTTGTCGTGTTCATATTTTTGAGGCATAATTAATTGATTTTTAAACAAATCAACTACAGATATAATATTCAACAGTTCATTACACACAATCATAATTTAGTAGCAAGTATGTTTTGGTCACTTCAATTTCCTAGTTAAGTGGGAACTGCATGAAAATCCAGCAATGATATATATTGGTGCTGTTTGGTGTAGCTGTTAAAACAGATTATAGATTATAGCTTAACAGATTATAGATTATGACTTTAATCAGAAACTGTTAATCTGTTTGGTATATCTGTTGGATTATAGATTTAAGTTGCTGAGTAGTGTTTGTTAAATAAGCTGTGAAGTAGCTTTTTCAATTAATTTTTATTTTTTATTATTCACTCTTTGTCTACATTTTTCATAAAAAATAATAATAATATTTTATAGTCCATTTGGGTCTTTTTCTATTTTTAAAAAAATAAAAAATAAAAAAATCTAAGAGTATAACCATGAATTAACATGTCCACAGCAGAAGCTGATAATCAGAAGCAAGGGGTGAGCAGCTTCTCAAAATCAGCTTTTTTGACTTAAAATAAGTTGTTAGAATCAGAAGCTGTTTGAAATAAGTTTAACCAAACAGTCCAAAATAACTTTTTAAAAGCCAGAAGTCATAAGCTGGCTCAAAAAAACTGTACCAAACACCCCCATTGTGCGTAGAAAATGACCCAAAAATAAAAGAAAAAAAAAAGGAGAAAATTATAAAAAAAAAATTAAAAAAAAAAAGAAAAGAAAAAACTCCAAAGTTTGATCCTTGTAACTAAATAAATCTTAATTTTTTAATTTTGTCAATTTAAATTCTGGACTTTTGATTTATTTTCATTCTAAATCATTTGTCTATTTTTTCCTTAAGTGAAATTGAGTGCAAAAGAATGTTTGTCATTAAATTTAATAAAAAAAAATATTTTAGACATTTTATGTACTCATATTGAGTTTAACGACTTAAGGTAAATTTCACTTACACCCCCTACGGTTTGAGTTCAATATATATCACCCCTTGACGTTTGAAAATTACACTAACCCCCCTGTCATTGTAATTATTTAGACAAAATGAAGACAATGAACTAATCCACTCTCTCCTTTTTATTCTTTTTTTTTTCTCTTTTTTTTTCAATATAATTTTTTCTGTTTTTTTACTAGGAGTTGTTGTCTTTTATATAAGTATGGGGGTTTCTGAAATGCGACTATTGACCGCATGGGTAATAATGTAATTTTTAGAACGTCAGAGGGTGGAATATAATTAGACTAAACCTCAGGGGGTGAGATGTAATTTTTCATTAGTTTTATCTAAGAAAAATAGATAAATAATTTAGATTGAAAACAAATCAAAATATTAGAATTTAAATTGATTAAATAAAAAATTATGATTTATTTTGTTACAAGACTAATTTTTTATTTTTTAAGGCAATTGTTAAAAAAAAAAAAAAAAGAAAGAAAACAAGAAAAAAAAGAGTATAATTACTATTTGATAGATTGCTTACCAATAAAATCTATAATGAGACGTCCATCACAGAGCCTTGCAGATGGCTTGCGAAAGAAAGTCATGCCGTTTGGTGATGCGGTTTCATTGAAAGCCGATGAAGATCCTCCGGTGTCCGAATTTGAGTCTCCAAAATTATATATTGCTGGAAATCTACAACTTTTTGAAGCTTTAACACCACCCATTTCTCCGCCGATCAATCCAATCACCACCAACACAAACATCCAAGTTACCGGTGGCGAATCCATGGCTTGTCAACTCCTCCCTCCTGAGTCCCTACAAAGAAGCGCGAACACACGTGACTCTTTGCATTCTTGTTGACATGATTATATGTTTTAGTATTTAGTTTATTGAAATGAAATAAAATTGAATGGTATGATTATTTTTTAATATATATATATATATATTGAATTAAACGTGAGAATGGATATTATAACAGTGATATCTCATAAAATAAATGAATGCATGAGAAACCTGAGGAGGTCAAGAAGCAGCTGGTTTCCCAATTCGTTGGAGGCTTCGAATAATCTTTCAATGGCTGACCTGAAAATGTTAATGAATAGAATGAGCTCATAGGTCAATGAATGATAATGCAAATAGCAAATAGCAAAATAGAATTCTAATCCAGGAACTAAATAAGTGATAGCGTGAAAATAATGAGTAGTGTAATATAAAAACAATTATGATAGTTACAATTTAACTTTATTTTAAAAATTAAATTTTACATTTTAAATCAGGAACATGCAAAGAATATAGTTTCAAAATCATAGTGATCAATAACACATGATAATGAAAACAAAATAAACACACCATATGTGGAAGCCACGAGCATGACCTCAAACGTTGTGAGTTACAAATGCAATGCAAATATAGACCACTAAGACCTAAATTACAACAAAAATGAGGATACTTTTTAAAGAACATTGTATAATTAAAATTAACGCAAAAAAAAAAAAAAAAATGAAATTGAAATGTTGCAAATTCTTAAGGAATCTTCTTAGGATTGAAAAATCCTAAGGTGAACCGTAATAGCCGGGAGCAAAATTCATTATACAATCAAACAAAAAAAGCTTGCTTCAACAATATATGTGCATACACCAAACCAAAGACACACAAACATAATCAAGAAATTGAAGAGGAAATAAAGATGAAACAAGGGTTATCTCACCAACTCTACCAAAATGAATTTTGCTCCCTCTCTTCCTAAATTTCACATACACTCTTGTGGATATATATAGACCATATAGGACATTTCTCATCCCTCCTAATGTCCTTAATTTAGGGCTTTTAGGACCTAAAAATAACTTGGACGAAAGTGAACCTTAACACTATCTCATTTAAGTGGTCGAAAAGATCAACTATTTTTGGTATATTCTATAACCAATGGTGCTAACCATATTATTAGGTTTCAATATTTATTAGATTAAAGTATTATTAGATACAACTTAAAATTAAGTACTCAAAATTGATAAAAATTTCAATTTAAAAATTTATTTGATATGTATTAAAAGTTAATAGCTTGTCACTTCAGCAATGTTAGGCGCATAAATACAAAATACATAATGAAATAGAAATGTCTCACAAAGGGTGGATCTCACATGAGAGCCCCACATCATCTGGGACATGTGAGACTCACTCTTTATGAGATATTTTTATCTCATTCTGTATTTTGCATCCGTGCACTTAGTTTTGTTCTTATCTTTTATGTCAATTTGATTCTCATAGTTTTAATTACATCAATTTTATCCTTAGAATTGTCACATTGTATCAAGCTCTCATTAATTAACAAGTGCTAATTGAGCATTGTTTATGTTTATGTTTATGTTTATATATTTAGTCCAAATTTTGATTAGCAAAAAAAATAAAAAAAAAATCTTTATTGAATAAGATTAAAAGGATAAATCCTTACATCAAACATCAATAAATAAGAATCAAATGAAACAAAATCAGAGTGCCATAAGTATCAAAACAATACCCAATCATCCCAACTATGTTCGCACCATTGGAATTGTCCAATCATCTGCAACACCCATGATCAATGGTTAAAAAGATTTCAACCAAAAACAAATAATAAATGACCCAATTCCAGTCACACCCGAAGACCTCTTACTGCTGCAAAATTGAACACAAGATCACTAACTGAAAATACCACTTCCTTGCACTTATACTTGACCCATAGAGCAATTCTGATCTTAATTAGTTCCACCAAAGATTCCCACGTGACATGAGCCCCATTAAACTTGAGGTCATTATGAGTGATGTTCCTTTAGAATTTGGACCGAAATCACAAGAAAAATAATCCATTTATTCTCCTCAAAGTAATTGAAGAGTTGAAGTTCAATTTGGAAATAATCTATTTAATTTTGGAAGGATTATTTTTCTCTTGACTTATGTCCAATTTCTTAACATATTTTATGAATTTAATTAAGTTGATACAATATGCAAGATTTAAAAACAAAATGGATACAATTAAAATTACAGGAACCAACTTGACACCAGAAAAGAATTATGAGGACTATAGGTATAATTTTTACAGATCAGGTGAAGACAATTGATCATTGGATTAATCTTAAACATTGAGGGGGGCTGTTTGTAATATTCATTTTTGTCAAGAATTCTATGTGCATCATTCTATTCACAAAACTTTAAAAGGAGTTGAGGACAAACTATCTCCAATTGTAGTAACCTCAGTTCCCATGGATTCTAGTGATGTAGATCAGTCCTTTGAGAAAGATAATGCTGACATGGATGTACAGGTGGAGGATGAGCTGGACTAAGAACAATTCAATGGATTATTGGTTTGAAGATTCAAAGGATGTCTCACTTAATGACATGTGTGCGTACCGGATTCCGCACTAGATGAAAGTGGATCGGGGCTCCGCACTCACCGACTGGCTCCAGGATCGACTCTCACAGAAGCAGTTAGAGAGCCCTAGGGTTGGCGGATAACCCCTCCGTGTGGGGAATTAGTGATCGGAGAAGAGAAGTATGTAAAGTGTGGGTGAAATCGGAATTTGTTACCTTCAATGAAGTTCTTGTTGTATGTATAGTGTTCCTTACTTGCTTCTCAAGGTGAGTTCATGAGGTAAAGGTCTTTGGTGTCTTTCGGCCTTGCTCGGTGGGGACCACTTGGTAGTTGTCAATGATTGCCTATTCTCATTGTAAGCATGCTCATAACTAATCACATTCCTTTTGCTCAACAACTTCCGTGATTTGTGGTATAGGGGACGGTGAGGTGGCAACTGCGCACATGCATGCATTCACAGATCCCACGCTTTCCTTGTTAGGTTTCTCCATTTCGGTACCCATATACTTCGGTTCGGTAATGACGTGCCTCGACTCGGCCCCTTTTCGAGCTCATCTTGTGAAGATGGGAAATTTGGTCTATCTGTTCGCCCACATTCTTCGCCCCTTTTCTACCACCAAAGGTTCTGCTGGGTCGGGTAACCTTTCCTGCGGCTCGGGCCCAAGTGCTTGAGGACTTGGGTGGCCGTTGATCGTGAGTGGGCTCAACTGACCGTCCATGTACTTATCCGCCCAACTAGGACTTGGGCTTTATGAGATTGGGCCGCCCAAGGCTTGGACCTAACCCATTTTGCATTTAGCCCTTCATTTGCCCCTAGCTCGCTAAGGTTCCCTGGTGGGAGCTATGGTTCTGTCTCCCAAGCGTCGCGTCGCTTTGGCTCCCTCGATTCGGCCTTGGTGACGGTTCAATCGACACAAGTTCTGCGTCGTCCTTTCAAATGCCACGTGGCAATGCGCCATATGGCGGCAGAGATAATCGTCGACTTCGTCTTGAAGATCGCGATTTGCATGCTAGCACGCCGTCGAGGTCATTAATGCTCGAGATATCACTTCAAATCCCTTGATTTGATTCTCCCATTCTCCTAGTGCATTTCGTGGAAAGATAGAGATAGAGAGAGAGAGACTCCTCCGCCCTTCCGTGCCGATTCATTGGTGCTCGCTTCAATCTTCTTCAACGCCGATCTTGCTTTGTAAGTTTTCTTATTACTCTTCTTCTTCCTCTGTTCTAATCGTGCAGTGCAGCACGTTAAATGCGTTTGCGTCTAGTATCCTGTTACTGAATCCTCTTCGTCCTTTAGGTCGGTTGAATGGGAAGTTTCGTTCCTTAGTCGATACCCGAGGCCATGGCCATGTTCCGTTTAGATTACAACATTCCTCATGATGTGACCCTCTCTTTGGCGAAGGTGGATGCCAAGCGCATGGGCACGAGGAACACCGCCTTCCGCTGCTTGCGATAGTTGAGGAGGGTTCGGTTTCCTCTCGACCGGTGCGCCGCTTCCTCCACCAAGTTCATTGACTCCAATGCAAGTGTCCGTGAATCTCTTCGTGTCGTATGCGGTGTTTCGCTCTCAACAAAGGTTAGGCTTGAATCTGGACATATGGGACATTTTGGGTTGTTACACCCTTTCTCATAAGGATCATAGTACGTACTACTGCGGCGTCCGTTCTGGCGATTGTCACTTGGTCAGGTGCGCTCGATTCAGATAAACACAATGATGATTTTTGCAAGTCGGTGGGAATTGGGAGTTTCTGCGGGACCGAAGTTCGATCCGAACGGATGCCAGAGAGATGGATACCAGTGCGAATCTCTCTTTTGATGCCTTTGGTATTCCTCCTTTATTGAATATTGCTCACGATAAGTTACCTCCTCTTTGCGAGTCCTCGCTTCATGAGACCGAACCGAAAATCCGAGGCCATCAAGGCCTTTGAGATACAAGAAAAGGTCTGCGCCAGAGTTGTTGGACTACCGATCTACTTATCGCTCTGTTATCGAAGAAAGCGAGGCTTCTTCGCCTGCTAGATTCTCGTCTGATCGACACGCCTCCTCCCTTGGTCTCAAGTCGTCGGAGGAGTCGGGATGCTCTTCTGAGGCGCCTTCTCGCCGCCTTTGAGGAGGCGGGTCTATGGCGAAAAAGGAGAGTATTGGTAGACACGGAGGCCGAGGCCTTGAACCTCAAGTACTTGACCCCTCCAGAGAAGGCCGAACCAAGAGTCTGGAGGTGAAGATGGAGATCGGGGCTTCGGTGCCTGCAATCGCTCTGAGCCCTCGGCTTCAATTCTTGAACGAGCAAAAAGAGGAGGAGGAGGCGGCAAGGCGGCGGTGGGGAAGCCCTTCAGATTCTGAGGATGAGAATTTTGAGAAGTGGGAGCCGCGATATCTCATGAGGGCGTGCCCATTTCCACTTCAGACTCGATTCTTTGTTTCACCAGATTTTGCTTTTGATTTGACCAAATTTCGTTGATCTTGGGTTGACATGGCCGGTCATAATGGGCCCCGTGATATTCCAATTTTGAAGGGACACTTAGGATGATGACCGTAAGTGTTCTCTTTTTCTCTTTTTTTTTTTTTTTTACTTCATTGTTGCACCGAGGTCTTTCTTCTTTCTAAGTTTTTGTCTCTTGCGGTGTATCCAGAGGATGCATCATCCATCACCCGTCTTTGAAGAGCCGGAAAAGGCCGTCTTTGGAGGTGCATTGAATGTGGAGAGGCCGACGATGAACTGGAATCGAAAAGGAGGGACGCTAACCGGCGAGAGAGAGGCTTTTCGTCGAACAAGATTGTTGCCTCCATTGAAAAATCGAAGAAGCCGCTATTGGAACTCGTGGCTCACCGAGGAAGGTTGCCGAACCGAGGCCGTTATTCTTTGTGATGGCCGAAGCGTCTTTATTTGGAGGCCAAGCAACAACTGGATGAATTTGGGATAACAAGGGAGGAGATACGATCTTTGCGGGATAAGCTTTTTGTAAGAAATTTGGACAAGTGCTTTGGTCGCGGACGGTTCTGAAGGCTCTTCCTGTATGCAGATATCCCGTTCCATCGAGGCCTGTGGGTTCAAGATTGTTTCTACTCTGTTGTTCTATCGTAACTGCATAATGTTTCTCCGAAGATGAAGCGCAAGCAAAACACGAGCATGAATGTTGCCCTTTGAAACGGTGGATCTTTGAAGGGTTCAGACCTGGAGACCGCCGTGGGAGATGTGGTTAAGGTGGCTCCTACTTCTCGTGAAGTTGGAGCTTCCTCTTTTCCTCCCATGAGATGGCTTTGGACCAGATTGCTGAAATTGCTCCTGAGTTACCCATTGTTGATGAAGTTTGATGAAGATTGATGAAGATTGATGTCACCCCAAATTTGAACCTTTTGCTTTTTTCTGTTTCTGAAGACAATTTCTTTCTTTTTGTTTTGTTTTGATGTTGCTTGGTTGCGGGGCCTTCTGTGCCCTTTGTTGGATGGTACAATTTTCCCTTTGTTTTTGAACTTGCAACTTGATATTGATGCTTGCTGCTTGCCCCCGGCCGAGCATTGTTGGGACCTCAGGGCCGAATAGATGCTCGGTCTGGTTCTGTGTTGCTTTTTAATGGATGTTCTGTTTGATTCTATGTTGCTTGCCCGTAGAAACCTTGTTGGGGCCTCGGGGCGAACTAGTGATCGGCGTGGCTATGAGTCTCACTTAGGTCCAGGTTGGTTTTTGTAAGAAAACAATTGTTTGCCCCCACCTGGAGCTAAGTGAGATCGAAATTATTGAGTCTGTTTCAACTCTGCTCGTTTGAATCTGTACTGAAGTGTTGATATGCTGATACTTAAGAAGTTCTGTAGATGCAAAGGTGTTTGCTCAAGATATGCCAGTATAATTTTCATCAAGTAATGCCACTTGGCTGGAAAATTTAATTAAGATGCATTAGTGTGGTGTCCACCAAGCAATGCCACTTGGCTAAATAGAAGTTTACTTAAGATATATTAGTGCGGTTTCCACCAAGCAATGCCACTTGGCTAATTTCCAATTCGGTTGCCAAACATTTTCCACCAAGCTATACCACTTGGCATGTTTGAGTGCTAACCAAATTTAAATTCGCTCACTGCTTAAGTCGAGCCATTTGGGTTAAATCCAAAGTTAATTCCGTTTGATAAACATCAAAGCTAATTCCGTTTGGTTAAGACCAAAGCTAATTCCGTTTGGTAAAGACCAAAGCTAATTCCGTTTGGTAAAGACCAAAGCTAATTCCGTTTGGTAAAGACCAAAGCTAGTTACATAGATTGTATAAATCTGAGAAGAGTGGGACAACATTTGTATTGGATAGCGAATAAATGCCTTTACATCCTGGTAAAGAAGTTATGTACTGATTCTACTGATAATACTTCTTGAGGTTTGCTACATTCCAAGGTCGAGGTATTGCTCTGCCGTTCAAATCTTCCAGGTAGTAAGCTCCATTTCCCACTGCGGCTGTGATTTTGTAGGGACCCTCCCAGTTCGGCCCAAGTTTGCCTTCGCCAGGCACCCGTTTATGATCCATGACCTTCCTCAAAACCAATTCTCCTGGTATGAATTGCCTTGGAAAAACTTTTTGGTTGAAATTTCGGATGAGTCTTTGATATGCTTCAAGCTTTGATCAGTCGCTTCTCTCCGACCTTCCGCCATATCCAATTGCTTGTGCGATGGCTTCCTCATTCTTGGAGCTTTCAAATAATTGATCAAGAGTTGGGAGACCTACTTCAAGTGGGATGATGGCCTCCATTCCATAGGTTAAGGAGTAAGGTGTTTCTCCCGTGGGGCGCCGTGCTGTAGTTCGGTAGGCCCATAGTACATGTGGTAACTCTTCGACCCACTTTCCTTTGGCGTGCTCAAGCCGTTTCTTTACTCCATTGATGATGGTTTTGTTCGATGCTTCTGCCTGACCATTGCTCTGTGGATATCCCGGAGAGGAGTTCCTATATTCAATTCTGAGGTCGGCACAGAATTTCCTGAAGACCTTTCCATCAAACTGAGTCCCGTTGTCCGCAATCAGTACCCGCGGGATGCCGAAACGTACTACCACGTTCCTCAAGACAAACCGTTTTGTGTCTGCCTCCTTGATATTTGCCAATGCCTCAACTTCGATCCACTTGGAGAAATAGTCGGTTGCAGCAATGAAGAATCGCCTGTTCCCAGTGCCTCGCGCCAATGGTCCAACAATATCCAGACCCCATTGCGCAAAGGGCCATGGGCTGGTGAGTGGAGTGAGGGTTTTGGCTGGCTGATGAATGAGTGGAGCAAACCTCTGACATTTGTCGCATCGTTGCACATACTGCTGTGCGTCTTGCTGCATTCGTGGCCACCAGTACCCGTGTGTTAAGGCTCGGTGTGCCAGTGACCTTCCGCCAACGTGGCACCCACAAATCCCATCGTGAATTTCATAGAGAACATTCTCAACGAGATTCGGATGCACACATAGGAGGTAGGGGCCGAGGTAGGAACGCCTGTAAAGCTTCCCAGACGGTGAGACCCAAAATCGAGCGATTTATGTCCGATCTTGTTGGCTTCCTTTTTGTCTTGGGAGTTGACCAGATTTCAAGAAGACCAATATTGGATCCATCATTTCGGCTCTAAGTTGTTGCAGAGGACCGGAGATGCAATACTTGGTTACGGTATGAACTCAACCCAAACTCTTCGGCATCCTTTGTGTCTATTGACGAGCCTAGGCACGCCAGAGCGTCTCGTGGCTATTTTTGTCCCGACCGATGCGCTTCCACTCGTATGGATTGAAATTTCTGGCGTGTCTCGGCCTTGCCTGCAGACATAGTCATTCTTTCGTCCGAGTTTCATAGACCGGAAAATTTGGTTTACTACTAGGCTGTGAATCACGAAAACAAGAAGGCTTACGCCTTTGAAGTGTTCGCTCATAAGCCGGCTAACAACGCCAGATTCGACCTCGTTGTTGAAGCTTTCGATAAGCTCGAGAGCTTTCCCAGATAAATCCTACGGAGAAATAAGGACTACTCACCCCGAGCCTCGGTTATTGACGAACCATCGACGTAGAGTTGCGGATGTTTCCAATAAAGAGTTTCCATGCTTCCGGTACTGGTTTTTCTGCTCGTGGCGTGGCACCTGTGCCGAGCTAAGGTTCCCTGGTTCGGTACTCTGGGCGGGAGTGAATTCTGCGACGAAGTCTGCCAAGACCTGTGCCTTGATTGCCGTTCGTGGCTGATACCTAATGTCAAACTCACCAAGCTCTACCGCCCACTTCGCTGTTCGGCCAGAGAAATCGGCTCGGCTAAATACAGACCTGAGGGGGAATTCGGTGAGGACATTAATGGTGTGCCCTTGGAAGTAATGTTGCAACTTTCTTGAGGCTATAAGCAGCGCATAAGCCAACTTCTCTAATGGTAGGTACCGTGTCTCGGCGTCTAGTAGAGTCTTGCTGACGTAATACACTGGTCTTTGCTCCTTATCAATTTCCCGTATCAATACTGCGCTCACGGCATGATCTGACACCGCTAGATAGAGATATAGCTCCTCTCCTGGCTCCGGAGTGGATAATAGTGGGGGTGTACTGAGGTATCTTTTGAGATTCTGCAGTGCTTCAGTACATTCACTGTTCCATTCAAATGCTGCCTTTTTCCTTAAAAGCTGGAAGAAGGGTTTCATCCGATCTGAGGATTTGCTGATAAACCGGTTCAGTCGGCCATCCATCCGGCTAGTTCTGCGATTCTTTAGACTTTGTTGGCACTTCGAGGTTACAGATGGCCTCGATTTGATCCGGATTCGCCGATTCCTCTACGGTGACCATGTATCCCAAGAACTTCCTGTTCCCACCCAAGGCGACTTCGGCGTTGAGGCGGTGGTGGGCTTTCAAGATCTTGAATACTTCTCTCAAGTCTGTGAGGTGGCTCGTAGCGAACTTGCTTTTTACCACCATATCGTCTATATAGGCTTCCATGGTCTTACCCAATTGATCTCTGAACATCCGAAAGTGATCATTCATTTGGTAGGTCGCTCCGGCGTTCTTGAGGAAACGGCATTACCCTATAGCGATGAAGTCCCTCTTGGAGTGATGAATCTTTGTCTTTTCTGATCCGGGCGAGCAGTGGTATTTGGTGATAACCGCTATAGGCATCGAAAACTCATGCGCCATGCACTGCTGTTGAGTCTACTAGCTGATCAATGCGAGGCAGCGGAAAACTATCTTTAGGGCATGCTTTGTTCAAGCAGGTGAAATCGACGCAAACTCTCCATTTTCCGTTCTTCTTCTTGACTACAACTGTATTGGACAACCACTGCGGGTACTGTACTTCTCTGATTGCACCTGAGGCCAAAAGTTTTTTGACTTCGGCGATCACTGCTTCGGTGTGCTCGACTGAGGATCTCCGACTTTTCTGTACGATGGGCCGAGCCGAAGGGTTGATGTTGAGCTTGTGGCACGCAAATTCTGGGTCCAACCCCGGAGTATCATATGCTGACCACGCGAATACCTCCATATTTTCCCTCAGCAGTTCCAGCAGCTGAAGTTTCTCATCAGCGCTTAGCGAGGTACCAATAAGGAAGTACTTCTCAGGATCGGCTTCTCCTATTAGGACTTTCTCCAAATCCTCCACCATCTTTTCCTCCGGAGTCCCTCCTACATCTTCCAAGACTGGTTGTTCGGCCACTTCCACTGTCTGTACCCGGTTGCAGAGTTGCTTTGTTTTTAACGCCGCCATGAAGCAGTGTTTGGACGCAACTTGGTCCCCTGAGATCTGCTCTACTCCGTGTTCCGTAGGAAAACGAATGAGCTGGTGATAGGTTGAGGGGACTGCTTCCATGCGATGAATCCAT
Source organism: Camellia lanceoleosa (assembly GCA_025200525.1). Classification (NCBI taxonomy): domain Eukaryota; kingdom Viridiplantae; phylum Streptophyta; class Magnoliopsida; order Ericales; family Theaceae; genus Camellia; species Camellia lanceoleosa. Next base: position 202,792,803 of record CM045759.1, on the reverse strand, counting down.
GGGCGCCAAGTATGGCGTAATAAGGCAATGGTGTATTAACAAACAAGAATTCTATCTGAAGGGTTTTGGTTCCTGCTACGACTGGCAACACTATGCGGCCGAGCGGCCATTCCGGCTGTGAATTGAAACCGACCAACGGATCGCCATTGGGGTGAGATCTTTGCCGGAGAGGCCAAGCTTCTGAACAAATCATAATACAAGATATCACGACCGCTCGATCTACTAGGACTCGTTTCACATCAAATCGTTTCCCAATCCCAACATTATGATCAATGCATCGGTGTGTGGGTCTTTGTATGCTTTCTAGATCTTTGCTAGTAAATGAGGCGATTACATAGGGAGGATTTTGGTACAAGACGTACCTTTTCGATCTGGCTCCTCGACATGATTTCTTTGAATTTGGGCACCTTTGCGATCTCTTCTTTCGGTGTTTCCTCGGATTCCGGGTCATTGCTCCATGGATCACATTTATTATCACTGGTGGATGCTCCACATTTATACGGAAGTGGGTTCCCCGATTCTGCCGCCTCTTCGATCTATATATTCCCTCAAGTGCCCAAATTGCTGAGTCCTCCAAGTGTTGCTTTAGTGCTCTCTGATTCGAGTCATGTGTCCTCTGTCTTGATGGTAGGTGCACTGAAGCTTCGATTGCGAAATGGATCTCCCATCATTTTCGACCAAACAAAGAAGGGCTCTCTCTTGATCTTCTCGAGATTGAGATTGGCTCTTTGAACATGGTCACAATAGCTTCATGTGATTTAGCCTTATCGACCTCATTCACCGCAATCCTCGGTGTTCTCCTCGGTCCGCTTTCTTCTTCTGGCTGCTCGTACCGATACTACCTCAATGGGAATCGATCGTTCTCCAGCGAGCATCTCGCTCAATCTGGCGCAAATCTTTCAGAGTGGCGGGACGCTTAGTGAGTGATTGTCTTAACTTACTTTCGGGACGCAAACCATGTTTGAAGGACATGATGACCATTTGTTCGCCGCACACATTTTCTTCGGATCGTTATATTCTTCCCAATATCTCCTAGCATAATCGCGCGATGTTTCCTCCTGCTCCTTCCCGAGGCGTAACAGTGTGTCCGGTTCTTTTGGGATCTTAGTATTGAAACAAACTCGCTAAGAACTCTTGAGAGTCGCTTCGCCTATGAATTGATCCAATGAAGTCGATCGAACCATCGAGTCCGGTTTCTCCCAATTTGGGCCAGGAAGACTTTGCACATCGATTGCCTCATCTCGCCCAGAGGGACATCATCTGCGAAATGGTGATATCGTGAGAGGATCCGACTTCCCATCGAGGAAGTGAACTGTGGAGTAAACTTCTTTGGGGTCTCATGGTTTCTATCTCTGAAGAAAACGGCGAAGAGACAAGTCTATCCAAATCGATGTTCTCTCGGTGGACAAGACGGTCCAAATGATCCCGATGTTGTTCGTTAAGTCTATTTCCGATCAGCCAATCTGAAGGTCCCGAGGAGGGTATTCAGCTTGACTACGTCTTCGTCTCTTGGCCCTCCCTCTGGCGTGACCACGGGTGTGACTACTCGCCTCGCTTCCGAGTTGGGATTGGTTGGCTTTGTTGCGGAATCATTCTGGGGAGTTTCTTTCTTGGTAATTCCCTAGATGAGCTCTTTTTGTTGCAAACGGAGAGGCTCGCCTCTGTCCTCTTCTCATCGGGTCACCCAACACCCTCTTTAGTTGAGCCTTCAATTCTGTATCTCCATTCCCATGGAATCTATAATTCGATCTCTATAATCTTTCTCCGAAGGAAATGATGAGAAGAACCTCCGACGAAGGGTAATCGATGTTATGCGGACTCGGGGTTCGATTATTGTTTCGATTTGCTCCTCGAAGCTCGAGTGCCAAACCTTTTTCGCCGTCTTTTTCTGCGGAGTATGTGATGAAGGCGTAACGTCTTCAATCCCCATTGCGGCGAATCTGAGCTTAGAGATGAAAAGATGATCCACGCTCACGCACCAATTGTGCGTGCGGATTCGCACTAGATGAAAGTGGATCGGGGCTCCACTTTCATTGGGTATCGAGGTGGGACTCTGCCACAGAAGCAGATTAGATTTGCCGGCCCGGTTGGCGGATAACCCCTCCGGTGTGGGAATTAGTGATCGGAGAAGAGAAGTATGTAAAGTGTGGGTGAAATCGGAATGTTTTGTTACCTTCAATGTGAAGTTCTTGTTGTATGTATAGTGTTCCTTACTTGCTTCTCAAGGTGAGTTCATGAGGTAAAGGTCTTGCCAGTGTCTTTCGGCCTTGCTCGGTAGAGGACCACTTGGTAGTTGTCAATGATTGCCTATTCTCATTGTAAGCATGCTCATAACTAATCACATTCCTTTTGCTCAACAACTTCCGTGATTTGTGGTATAGGGGACGGTGAGGTGGCAACTGCACATGCATGCATTCACAGATCCCACGTTTCCTTGTTAGGTTTCTCATTTCGGTACCCATATACTTCGGTTCGGTAATGACGTGCCTCGACTCGGCCCCTTTTCCAGCTCATCTTTGTGAAGATGGGTTTGCTATCTGCTCGCCCACATTCTCGTCTGCAATGCCTACCCAAAGGTCTTGGCCAATGGGCCTTTCCACTGCAGGTCGGGCCCAAGTGCTTGAGGACTTGGGTGGGCTGTTGATCGTGAGAGTGGGCTCAACTGATCTGTCCATGTACTTATCCGCCCAACTAGGACTTGGGCTTTATGAGATTGGGCCGGCCCAAGGCTTGGACCTAACCCATTTTGCATTTAGCCCCTTCAACATGGTTATTATTAATCGTTTTTTTATTTACACAAATCAATTGTAAAATAAGACATAGTCCTCTTATACGGGTGTAGATTCATATATGAGACTTGTGTCTGGTTATGTGATTCATTTATGTCTTTTTAAAGTTTTTCTATTATTAATGTACCAACCAGCCTTGATGGTGAGCAACCTGTTGGGTGTAGATGGGGAAAAATTATCACATAGCTCTATCTCATATCTTACGTGCTATGTTCTTACAATTCTATTAGTTATAGATCTATTATTTCTTATTTTTTCTCCTATGTATTATATAAAACAATCAATAAAATTAAAAAGATACCCGTTCTAATTGAAATTCCTAGAAGGCGGGATAGTAGATGAGGCTTTTAAAGTCGGACTTATGAAAACAGGGGATATAATGCTCTGCTTTATGGGGTTTTGGTTACAGCTTGATTGTTTGTTGACAAAACTAGGTAATTTTATTGATTTTCAAGACTTGTCTGATCATGCCTTTAATCATCGTGATGGATAATGCTATGGCTACACATTCCTCAAAAGATATGTTACATATGTATGTATTTTTGCGATAAATATTATGTTATTTATTTATTTATTTATAAATTACGACAATTTATGTTTCAGAAATGAAGTTACACACATGTGATAATAATATTACACATTTTTTGGTTAATGTTACACATTTTGTAGTTAGAAAATATTTAGATAAAAAAAGTGTAATATTATCACAAAAATGAGTAACATTATCACAAAATGCGTAACTTCATTTTTGAATCATAAATTGTCATAACTTTATTAAAAAATTACGAAACATTTACAACAAAAATACATAAATTATACCATAAAAATATATAACAAGTGCATATGGTTCATACCTTTGAAGGGGTGTATATCATGGTGTCCCTCATGGTGACTTATGTTGAATTTTGGACAAATTTTCTTTCATGTTTATTTATTTATTTTTTTTAACTTTTTTTTATATTCTAGGACTCAGACTTTGGCCTAACCTGTTCTCTAATTTTGTGTAGTCTTGGCATGCTTGGGGCGTGTATTGTGGTTTGGTGACTAAACAACGTTCCCTATAAATTGAGGCGTAGGAGGCCTTTGAAGCTAATCAATTGATTTTGAGTAATAGAATTTCAGAAAAATTAGTCTCCTTCTATGTTCTTCTTGTTTTCCTTCCGAATTTTGTACGTTCAACATATGCTTCCCTGCATCACTACTGTTTGAATTTGACTTTTTAGTAGTTTTTTTTTAGTTATTTATATATATATACATATATTTTGTAGAATTCAAAAAGTTGATGCATTTATTTATTTATTTATTTTTTTTTTGATAACCGAGTGTCTGATCTAAATTAAAAATTGAGGTGGTAAGTTAGTGGTGGTAATGATTGTGTGTAATGAAATAGAATTACATGCTAAGTAAAGTAAAATTTTAGTTCCGTAATGACATCCCCCCCCCTCCTCCAAAAAATAATAATAATAATAATAAACAACATCCCGTTTACCTTTTTAATTGAAAATCTTTTTCGTAAGTATCCATCTTTTAAGTTTCAGTGATAAAAGGGAAGAACAATCCACGAGTTAAAATCTAAATGAATAAAAACGAGCAATTAAAATTTAAAAAATGTTATAAATAAATGAATTTCTCACATGATATTCATATCTAGTGATAAAAAACCATTAAGAAATCTGTTCATATATAACATATAAAAGTCACATATGACAACAAATTTCGGACTATATTATGGGTACACCATAGACAACATGTACATGAGCCTTGAATCAAAGACCACCAATACCTCCTATATGAGTATTAATCATATGAATAAATGGTAGCAGGTGATGAATATATGTAAGCATAGTTTTTTCAATATTGCTTATGACAAGCCTCTGCAACTGGTACTGGTGGATCAGACAAGGAGCCATTGACGACGAAATTGGCAACAAATCGGTTTGCAGCCTGCGTGTAGTGAATGCCATCCCAGTTGATGTAATTTTGAGGATCCTTACATGCAGTGCCAAGGAGTGTTTCATTAAAATCAACCTGGCCACATGAGTACCCATTCCCACAACAGAACTTGAATGGATCACCAAAACCTGCCAATCACATTCCCCAAAACCATTGGATATATCTACTTTCATGCATGTAACTAAACAAAGAACTCACTATTATTACTTCAGACTAATTTAGTTGGCTAAAATTCTTACACTAAAAGATCAAAAAATTAAGATGCCCAAGAAAGGTTTCTTGGAAGATTGTTAGGGTATATGAGACCAAACAATTCAACCTCATGCGGTAACTTGCATAGGGGTTCCATGAGTTCAACAGACATGACCAATTCATTGGAAGACCCCAAAACTAAAAACCCTTCTTATTTTAAGAGAGACATGTATTAGATTGACTGTTAAAATATGAGACCAAACAATCTAAATCCTTGTGTAGAAAGGTTTCAAAGGCTCAAGAACACTGATCGATTAACCATATATGAAGTCTTTAAACAATACCCAAAACCCTACCCAACACTATGGTGAAAGTGGGTTAATGGATGGTGCAAAAGATGCCAAAAATTGGTATAAGAGCCCAAGTACGGTTTCTTAGGAGATTGTTAGGGTATGAGACCAAACAATTCAACACTCTTGCGGCCGACTTACAAGGGGTTCCAAGAGTTTAAGAGACATTGACTGATCAATTGTAAACAGGGATGAATCCAAGATTTTATGATCGTAGGGGTCAAAAGACAAATAATAGTTTTTCACCATATAGACAAATAAACATATGTACAATACAATATATAAATTATATATATACACATAAAAAAAAAAAAATCAAATGCTATAGTAACAATCTCTAATAGAATGAAGAAATTTTTTAGTAGAAAATAAAAAAAAAAAAATGCAATATGGGAGAAAAATGATATATATATCTTTTATACTAAGAGATCATTTTATTTATGAAATAAGATATATATATATATATATTTAAAAATGTTATGGCAAACATAATTTTTTACAAAAATAAGGGGTCATGCCCCCCATAGTCTTTACCTCGTTACATCTCTGGTTGTAAGACCTTATAACCAAAGTTAAAACTGTTCATATTTTAAAAGAGATGATGGAAGTAGAAGATGCAACGATCCTAACAATTGGGATTTGACTTTGGAAGCTCAAATTGAAGTAGTGAGTTTACCATATTTTTTTGCATTGACTATCAACTTGTGTTTAGCTGAATATATGTCGACATATGTAATTACTGCATCCGGGTACTGAGCCCTTAGCCTGGAAACCCTATCCTTGAGTAGTTTATTGTAAGCCTGAGAATTCTCATCCCATTTTTTATCGCACCCATTTTGATCTAACACACATCCTGGCTCCTTCTTGCAGTTGATGTGACCAAAGGGTCCGCACCCATTTGGGCCTGTATTATGTATCCAAAAGTACTTTGCTCCATTCCCAAGTAGCCTCTGAAATTAACATTGACCATGAAACACGTGTTAGTTTCAGGGAAAGTGATCAACAAAAATATAAAATTTATACAAAATTTCATACTAAAATAATTTGGTAATGATAATCTTAAAAGAGAGATGATATACAAACGAAAAATCTATACAGGGAACTTAATGAGTTGGCTGGGTTTGAATGCCTATCATTTTAGAACAAAGAGTTCGTTGATTTGCTTTTAATTATATAAATAACATTCCCACATCATTTTGGTGCAAAATTTTTCGTGGAATAGCATTCTCCATCTTAAAAATATAAGTGACATTGATGGACCTTTAAATAAAATGATAAAGAATCAAAGTTGCCACATCAATTTTGATCAAAATTTTGTATAGATTTTTTGTTTGTTGGTGTAAGCACTATTCTAGTTTCAATCCTCATACAACAATATATATACTCAAAAAAAAAAAAAAAAGAAGAGTTCAGAAGGTTAAATGTGTGGATCAAGTTTATTTTGAATGTGATATGTATGTCAAGGCAAGTTTAAATCTTCACCGTGCAGTTAAATTCTTGAAAAGTCATTTTGATTTCATCACATTTGATCTGATAATTATAATCATATGATTTCATCATATTTGTTTTGAAATAAATGGATGAAAAGTAATTTTTTTGAAAATAAACATAATCAAATTATGAGACTATATTTATCGTATCAATCTACTTTTTAACAAATAATTTGTATTGAATTGATTGGAACATTAAAATAGGCCTTAAGATGAGCCTACTGGATTGAATTGGACATATCTATTTTTTTACAAACAAAAAGGAAATTTACTTTTTTTTCTTCAACATTTCCTATCCTCAAATCAGAGAAAGACTCTTATACACACTCCTTGGAAATGTGTACCATAGAATTCTCAAATTAAACATCAAATGGTTACATAAATTCAACTTAGAAGTTAGAAATGAGTCGTGATGAACTCTTATGATATCCCTCCAATCCAATTACAGGCAACAGATTGGAAGTTGGCTTACCTGTAGGGTATTGGTGAACTGGTCCATTGTAGTAGAGATGGTAAGATTGTTAAAATCATCATTACCCCCAATGTCAATGGTGTATAATGCCTTTGAAAAGACTTCGGGCTCTGGGAATTTGTTTTCAATTGGCGGGTTATTCTCTGAATGCCGCAAACAACCAACATTGTTAGCATTATATATACTTATACTTAAGAGGTACGGGTGTACATTGCGTGTGTAGCAATTAGATCAATCATAAAAATTATTAAGTTTAAAACAATTGAAATGAGATTTTAAGCATAGAAAAATCATAAGGAAACCTTAATGCAGAGATCAATCCCAATTTCATATGCTGCGTGTAATTATTCTATTCAATATCTGCAATTCTATACTTGAAGCATTTTACATGAATCAATTGAGATCCTCCAAATTTTAAAGTTGTTAATTTGAGTTAAATTGATTCAATTTCATATCATCGTCTAAATAGTTAGCAAATAATAATGATAATAATTCATTTTTATTTATTAAAGCATGTTGTATGTGTCACATTGGTTCTAAAATTTTTAATTTTGTCAATTTCATTCCTAATTATTACAAGACTATGTTAGGAATTAAAATGATACTGAACACACTTTAGGGACAATACATGTTCTTTTAACTGAAATTGTACAAAGGTTGTGTTTGTTTTGGGGGGATTAGATCATTTGATTAGACTAATATATCTTGGTTAATCCTGAATCTTATGGTTAGATATAAAAGTGAACATTTTGATTGACGGTTCTTCCAAACCACATATCCTCCATAAGAACGATGGGATACGAAATGGGGGAAATAAGGGTATCCAAATTAGGTGGTTAAAACACCAAAATATTCTCAAACTGATTATTACACCGTGTAATCCATATACAACAACATATGGTAATTAAAATTCTATTTATCCCTTTAATCCGAGGACATTCCAAATGTGAGATAGTATATATAATTCTAAGAGATTGATAATTCGAAAATTATATTAGTACAAGACTAATAATCTCAAATAAGCAAACATGGGTTGGGTAAGGAAAAAAAGAGGTGGAAAGAATGAAACAAACTCACTGTTATTGAGGAGTTCCTTGTGTAGGGCAATGGCACGCGACTTAAATTGTAAGAATTGAGAGACTTGAACGCCTAGGTGGTATGGAGTGGTTTTTCCCATAATCACATCCGAACTGATCCTCGCTCCTCCTGTTGCAAAATTAGCACCATGCTTAAAATTTGTCCCTATTGAGTCCACTGGTGCATCCAAGTATGGCAATCCCAAATTCTCAGCTGCAACAACACGACACAAACAAAAAAAGGTGATAATCAGTAGCTAGTTCGCGAGGAGCATGATCAATGACACTAGGATGGAGACACGACATGAGCATGATTTCAAATGAGTACTTGGTCAAATATCTTAATTAAAATCCGCTATTATCCAAACAGACTGTTATAGTTTAGGGTTAATTGGTAAAAAGCCCATACTTATGGGTTCATATGTTATTTGGTCCAAGATTTAATCTTTTTTGGTGATTTGCCGGAAAAGTCACTAATGCCAGAAAAATCATTGAAAAAGTCAGCAACATTAGAAAATTGCCAGTGACAACGGCGGCCGGTGGCGATAGGTGATATTGGATAGATAGATAACATTAAGACAAATAGTTGGACAAATCTGTGATATATGTACAAATATATTTGAATAGATAGACAAATAGGTAAGATTTTGGACATAGATGTGTTTTTTTGGGCTAGCAACGTATTTTTGGCCCAAAAAGATTCATTTTGGACATATTGGCCCAATTATTTCAGAAGTGAACCTCTAACCCGACTGTCTTATAGTTTACCTATGTAATCTATGATGAGACGACCATCGCTGCTCCTTTTAGAATAGTTGCGAAAACTCATCCCGTTGGGTGCCTGGAGAAAATTGAAAGTAGCTGAGGAAGATCCAGTGTCGGAATGAGAGTCTCCGAAATTGAATATTGCAGCAAACTTGCAGTTTCTTGAACCATTACTAGTACTATTACTATTATTACCGTCAGCAACCACCAATGTGAAAAACAACAACCCAAGTGCCCAAATTGACAACCTAGACTCCATGGTTAAGGTTGCCTTATCAGCAACCTTCTCTCTCTCTCTCTCTCTATCAGTTCAAAATGGAAGAGAAGTTGCACGTGACAGCCCACTTGCTTGCTCAAGTTCAAGCATATATATATATATGTCGAAACACACATGCATGTATGCAAGGAATGAGAATTTTAAGGTGGTAGATCCACAAATTGAGGTTTGTTTGTGGGTACTTGTTTACCAAAAAAGTAGGAATTTAAAGAAGTTTTCCATGACATAAGAAGCATACTAGAGATGTTGAAATTAAGATTTCATTATATTTTTAGTTATCAAAGTATGAATTTTGTCATTTTGGTATTCGAGGTTGTACTCCACATAGTGATAAAATCTAACTACTAACAACTAATTTTTATTGAATGATTTTTTTTTTGTTTTTGGTTTTAATTTAGTCTCCTGCCTATCTCTATTAATAAAAGACGTTGAAGTCAAAGGTAAATGCATAATTTTGGAGACCAAAATGACATAATCATTTAATTTGGAGATTAAAAATATAATTTTTTTCATGTGAGTTTTCACATAAATAGCATAAATCATATATTTTGAAGGTTAAAAATGTAATTTTGAAATTAAATTTTCACATTTATCTTTGATTTTAATAACATTTATCCCTGGAGTTTAAGTTGGGAGATCAAATTAGAACACATTTTGTAGTTTAACAATTAAAAATCAAAATGACACACAACATAATTTGGAGACTAAAAATATCATTAACCCTATAATTAACACGAGTTAGTGTGTGTTTGACAATACTACAAACCAACCCCCCCCCAAAAAAAAAAAAAATAAATAATAATAATAATAAAATCAAAATTTAACATATTTCACCAAGATCTTTGTTTCCCATTTAATATATGACCAAATCAATACAAATCCCTAGGGGTTGGTCTAATGGTATAGCATTACAATATATAAGAGTTTTTAGCCTCTTAAAGTGAAAATTTGGTTACAAAAGACATTTATTAGGCCAATTTCTATCGTCATAAGGATAGTTGCTAAAAAATCGTCTCGAAAAATAAAAAACAAGGGCTTTAACGACAAAATTTTGAAAATGTCACTAATAAATAGACTTTTAGAAACAAAATAATTTGATCTCAAAATAGTTTATTTTTTGAGACAAAAAATTTGGTTCGAAACGGATAATAATTTATCACTAATGTCCAATTTGCGTTGCTAAAAATATAATGACGACACGTTTCATAACAAAAATATTTGGTCCCTAAAAAATAATTTTGTCCCTAAATTTTAGTCTCTAAAACCTTAATTTTTTGTAGTATACGTAGGCTTGAGATTTAAAAGTTTATTCCTCTCTAGATCTCAGATTCGAAACCTTTAAGGTGATTTCAATATTTGTTTTGGATGAATTCATACGAAGTTTTGCTCTGACTTTAATTGAGCTCCGCTAGTAGATGGTGGGATTAATCCTTCAAAAATTAGTTGAAGTGTACTCAAACTGATCCGAACATCTGAACTATAAAAAGGAAAAAAAGCCAATGGGATCAAGAGCCCATGAAAAGATCTTTGCTGCTAAATTGCAAATTTTGATTCCAAATGTTGTGGGTAACAAGACTTATCAACCGACAAATATACAGCAGAAATTCTACAAAATGAGACCATTAGTGAGACCACTAAGATCAGTTATTAGATTAACATCTACAAAAATTACTTTTCCCATCCTTTATAACTATGCCTTTAAGAAAATTATGATAGTCAATTAGACTAAACCCAGTTGGTTCCACTAAGGTGACGTTGTAATTAGTTTAAAGTTGGAATAACAAATTATATAATGCCACGTGTTGTAATTAGTTTTAAAAAACTCTCTATTAATCACGTTAAGCGAGTATAGACGGATGGTTTTAAATGAATTTATTTTTAAAAATTATGATTTAAATTAAAAAAATTAAAAAATCAATTAGATTTGTTACAAAGACCAAAGTCAATTTTTTTTTATTATATGTTTTAATATGCAATTTCTCCTAAATTTATTAGTTTAGTTTAATATAAAAATTGGGTTAAGTGTAATATAAATTAAAATTTTAAAAAAATTCCCAATGTAACTAAGTTAAAAATGTAAAATTTGATATATTTTCTTCAAATCTCAGCAAAGGTCAGTAAAATTTAACATATATATATATATATCATTTTATGTATAATATGGCCCTCATTTTGAAATATATATTCATTTCTCATTTTGTACTTATTAAAAAAGATCTCTCATCGTTATGGGAGAGATTAGTTCCATGATATTTAACTTTCTTATGTGTATATAAATAATTTAAAATTCATAATTATATATACATGTGCTTGGACATAATAGTTGATCTAGTGATCTATATAATTTATTTTTGAGACAGTGAGAAAGTTAGAAATTTAAGGTAGCGTTTGATAGAGCTTTAAAATTATGATTTGAGAATATAGTTGTATTTTGAGTTTGTGAGTTTTAAAATTATGATTTGAGTATAGAAAATTTATTTAATTATAAGTTTTGAAAAGAATTTTAAATTGAGTTTGAAATGAATGATGTGACGTATGATATTTGATTCAAAAACTTACAACTCATGACCAAACACACAACTCAAAATTTTATTCAAAACTCATAAAAAAATTTTAAAAAAATTTCCGAAAATATTTTTTATTCAAAATATAAAAATAACAAGCGCACCAAAAAAAAAGAAAAGAAAAAAGGAACACTGTTCCAGTCAACCAGCCAAATGTTCGGAAAGACGATCGGATTAGCTAAATTTTTCTACTTGAAAAGAAGTTTTCAAAAATAGATATAGAATAATAATTTAAAAACTCAAAATAAACACCACATTCAAATTAGTAGGTGTAAATGTGTTTAGAACACCTTTCCAAACACAGATTCTCAAGTTAAAAGTTCAAAGTTGTCAAGTTAGAAGTTCAAAGTTAATAAGTTCTATTTACAATACAACTAAATCTTACTTACTACATAGACAACTACATACAAAGACAGAAACATGTGGGCAATATAGTATTTTTCATTTCATGGAGGCAACATATACAGAACACATCGTAGGCCTATATTGATATACTATGATCATACATAGTGAAATGACCGAACGGTGACAATTGACTTTTATATACGACAAGCCTCAGCATATGAAACTGGAGGATCTGACAAGGAGCCATTAAGAATGCGTTTGGCAACAAGTTTGTTGGCGGCATCGGTATAGTGTATCCCATCCCAGCTTATGTACTTTGATGGATCATTGCATGCAGTCCCAATCAACTTTCCATTCGAATCTTGTTCGCCACACCGAACGTATTGGTCGTTATAACTGCCGCAACAAAACTTCATTGGATCTTCAAAACCTGTCATCCATAAATTAAATCAGTTATGATTGTCGAATTAATTTAATTTTATGTATATATTGTATACACTAAGGATCTAACAAAATAAACCGTTTAAATTATTGAAATGAAATTTATATTCGGATTCATGAGCTCAAACAGTATCCTTGAGTCTAATATATACTCTACAGGGAATCTTAACCTTTTCTTTTTTAAAATAACATTTGAAGTTTTTTTATTTTTTTATTTTTTGAGTGCATACAGTATTACTATATCACAGGTAGAGCCATGACTGGGTCAATGCGGGCAATTATGACTTTTGAAATTTTAATTTTTTTGTGGAAAGTTTAATTACCCTAGTAAAAGTTTAAAAAATACTAAAATTTATTCATTTTTTAAAATTATTTTCACTGTATTTATTATTCTTCAATTTTAATAATTGGTGGTTTTAATACCTATCTCTCAATCCCTCTCAAATAAAAATTTGTGCATACAGTTTTCAACATGATTTCACCTCTACTAGACAAATCTTCACTTCTTCCTGCGAATCAAATAACTAAAAGAATTGTGTTTGGTTCCTAATAAGATTTTGCCTCCACTAGACATGAGTACAATTTAGGCGAGTTTGATCTAAGCAATTCGAATCCAATTTTAAATTTTTTAAGATTTGGATAACATATTTTTTAATTTAGCACCAATTTGTGCAAAAATTCAATAGTCCAAATTAATTCTAGGTCGAGATTGGACGGACATATCAAGAATTATATATTATAGTACTCACTGTAGAGTTGGTTTATTACATACCTAGGTTCTTTGCATTGCTGATGAGATTGTATTTAGCTGAATAAACATCAACATATGTGATGGTTGCATTGGGGTTAGCCTTCCTAGCCTCAGCAATCTTGAGTTTTAATTGTCTGTTGAACTCTTGAACTGCCTCGTTTAGTTCCTTGACGCACCCATATTGGTCCAAAGCACAAGTTGAATTTTTCTTTTGGTACGATTTAATGTGGTATGGAAGACAACCAAAGGGACCAATGTTATGTATCACTGAGTGCCTTGCTTCGTACCTTCCATTTAGAAACTACACGCATGAACCCAAAACACATGTTAGTATCAAACTCTTCTAATGACACATAATGATCACATAAACTGCATTGAATGATTAGAATTTATTTTGAATGTACATTCCATTCTATTAAAACTTAATTCCAGTCATCAATTGCATTTTATATGGATCATTCTGTGATTATAGCATTGCTGGAATTTGATATGAAATTAATGTGACAATGATTTTTTTTTTTATAAATATAAGTGAGACGGAGGGTTTTTATTTTTTAAAGGGTTAAATGATTCACAAAATATGCATCATGTATGATTTTGGTTGTTGTTATTTAAAATGTGTCAATTTAATTCCCGACTTATTAACTTTGTCTTTAAATGGTTCTCACCTCTGTTTCTTTTTACGATTGGTAACGAAAATGGGGGTGTTTTTGTTAGATCACGCACTGAAAACCATTTAAATCCAAATTGAACAAATTCATAATTAAATTGACATAATTGAAATGTCGATAACTAAAATAAAACAAAACGCATTTTATGGACCCACAATGTATTTAATTTATTCCACTATTTTTTTTTTTCATGTGAAATGTGATATACAAAAAATGCCTTATTTTTATTGCTAATTGTCATTGGAAACGAAGGTGATGCCTATTTAAATTTAAAGATAAAATTAATATATTAAAAATTAAATTGACATATTTAAATTATTAAGGATCATACTTTGAGAATTATTTATATATTTAATCATTTTGAAAATGAGATACCTCAAAGATTGTGGCATAAATTTTGTAATAATGTTAAAAATATTAATTAGTATATCAATATTATTATTATAAAATTATGTATGTAATGAAATTTTTTATTTTGTGTAGTGCTATTCTCTCACGAATGATGATTCTCTCCCTTCCAAATATGTAATAAAAAATTTTTATTACATATTTAATTATTATAAAATATAAATACAATTATTTTAAATTTTAAAAAATTAATATATCTTCAATTAAATGATGTAATTAATGACTTACCATTGAGATGGGCTCAACAAGACTTTTCACCATTTCAGGGATTTGTTTTCGGGTATCCTCGAGGGAAGTATGTTGTAAGTCGAAGGCAAAATCATTCTGACCAATGTCTATTATGAACAATGACTTTCGGAACTCCTCGGGCCTCGGGAGAATGCTTTTTGCTGATTGGTTCTTGGCTGCTCCCACATCATAGAAACATTGTAAATACCTTTAATTTAATTAATTTGAAAAAAAAAATACTTAAGATTCACAAAAAAAATCTTTCACAATTTGATTAACAATGATATGATAGAATCCGTGTTAATTTTTAATTTATCATATACTCGATTGTGTCGGATATATTTCTCTTATCACATCATTGTGAGTAAACAAATTTAGAAATTCAAATTATAAGTCTCTAACATTACTCTGTTAAAAAAATTAACAAATAAACTTCATCTTTACATATTTTTATCTTCTCACACAGAATAATAAAACAATCGGTGGTGTTACATGTACCAATTAGTATACTAACTAGTGTTATGACATTATTATTGATCCCACTTACTAATCACATTACAACTACCATGATTATGTCACAACATAAATTGATATACTAATTAGTGTATTAATTAATACATATAACATTATTCTGGAACAATAGTCCTAAGTTTTAGTCTTTTAGAATTACAAAGAAAATAGTCCTAATTTTTAATCTTTTTGAACTACTAAGGACAATAAAAATTTTCAAAATCATATTATCTTTATTTATTTGCCTACCTTACCTATTTGTCGACATATTTATCTAGTGTCACTTATTTGTCCTTAATCCAGCACCAGCACCAGCACCAATCACAATTGACGTTTGACTTTTTCAATGGTAAAAACGAAATATATATATCATTCTGATGAAATAATTTCATTAATTATATTTTAACAATAAAAAAAAATCCTTAATACTAAT
The DNA here is from genome assembly GCA_025200525.1 of Camellia lanceoleosa. NCBI lineage: Eukaryota > Viridiplantae > Streptophyta > Magnoliopsida > Ericales > Theaceae > Camellia > Camellia lanceoleosa. The sequence continues at coordinate 202,777,088 of CM045759.1, read as the reverse complement.
ATCATACACACTCATAAAAATGAAATTTTTACTAATTTTTCCAATATTGAAATATAAGAGTAATAAGTTGAATATATGTGAATATTTTATTTTTTATATTTATTTATATAATTTTTAAGTATATTCATAAGATAAGTAAGGAGGATTGAAGTGAAGATGGAGAAGTTACGATCAGAGCCGAGTTTGTTAAAGAGGGCGGTGGTGCGCGTCTTGAATTGAGCAAATTGAAAGACCTGTTGTAGAAAGCTGGTGTGACTAAAGCCGTGTTCTCCACGGATGGCCGATCCTCCCAACGCGAAATTCGCACCGTGTCTGTAATTCGTCTTATATGAATCCAAATATGCACTTAAAAATGGAAATCCAAAAGCCTCAGCTGCAATCCAATCCAATATTCAACAATTATTAAAAAAAAACCCATTAATAATAATTAAATGAATGAATATTGATGTACAAATTCAAAATTATACAAAAATTTCATGGTGTTCATGGGACCATATGAGATGCTCTTTATAAGCAATAAAGAATAATAATGTTTTAAACATTAAATCAAATCAAAGGCCATATTATTTACCAATGAAATCAATGATAACACGACCATCGGAATATCTTCCAGATGGGCCGTGGAAAAAAGTTTGGCCGTTGGGCAAACCCACGTCGGCGAACATGGCAGCATGTTCGCCGGTGTCGGAATTGTTGTCTCCAAAACTGTAAATAGCTGGAAACCCACAAGAAGGATGGCCAGCCACACCGCCCACTAATATTAATGCAAAAAGCAAAGTCCCGAGTCCCCAAATCGCCATAATAATAAGCTCCTAGTAGAGATAGATAGATAGATTATACACCAGTTGGGTGCTGAGGCTTTTCAGCAATCCCAGGTCTCTCAATTCAAGAAAAATAAGAGAAGTCGCGCATGGCCTATTCACTTTGCTTATTCAAAGTATATATAGCGAAGAGAGAGAGAGAGAGAGAGAGTAGGATTGAGGAGTGTGTGATGCAGCTTATTGATGGGTTGTTGGTTGATCCGGAAAGTGAGTTTGCATGATGCCACTCAAAGCCCTACTCTCCCGGCTTTACTGATTAACGTACGTGGTTGTTGTTATCGGTTGGACAAAACGGGCCGGGTCGAGCTGGGTTTTAACTGGACTTACACCATATAGTTACAGCGTATATTCTTAGGGTTATTTACACTAATATCTTATCAATTATTAGTGAGTGTCACTTTATTTTTATTTTTTTATAAATTTGTACATTTTAACCTCTTCAACTATAAATATATAATATCTTAAAAAAATAAAATTATAAAAAAGGTATCATTTTTACCTTTTGTAGATAACTTTCAGCCCATCTCCAAAAAAGATATATTTGTATGATTTTTATAATTAAAATAATCAATATGTATGGATTCATAAATAAAGAGGATAAAGTGATATTTACTAATAGTTAAGGGAGCCTTAATAGTCTTAGGCCTCGTTTAGAGAGTAACTATTTTAACTAAAAAAATAAAAAGTCACTATAAGTTGTCAAATCACTCTCTCTATTTTTCTGCATTTCTTTTCGTAAAAAGTCAAAAAATTACTAAAATAACTTGTTCTCAAACAAGGCCTTAGTATAATTAACCCTACCTATTATTCCAAGTTTGATATTAAACCTCATCTAATCATTTTAAGCCTGACGTTAAAACAAAGTTATAAATAGGGTTGCAAATAAGCCGAGCTGAGTTGAGTTTTAATATGTTTGGATTTGTTTATTAAGATTTTAACGAACTTGAACTTGAACTCAATAAAAATTTAACGAACCAAGCTCGAGCTGAGTTGGCTTAAGCTCGACTCGAGCTCGAGCTCGAACCTGTTTACGAGTCTTAATGAGCCAAAAAATTTATAAAGTCATATTTGTGTATTAGACTAAAATTACAATTAAAATTTTGATTATACAATATATATATAAACATACTAAAAAAAGTCAATATTTTACCAAAATAATAATATCTACTACCGCTATTATATAAATGTACTATCTATAATTAACTATTATTTACATTTATATATTTTAAATATATAAATAACATATTTATCTAATTTTTTATACATGTTTTTACATTATTTAATATATAAATAATAAATATTAAATGAGCCAACTAACGAGCCGAGCTTTAGAATGTTTAGGCTGTTGTGAAGTAATCTTGCTTCACCTATAGTTTGTTTTTTCCACCAGCCTAAGAGTAGGCATGTGAAGTCTATAATGAAGTTTGTCCAAAACTGAAGGTTGTAGAACAAGTTTGTCAACAATAGCTGCGATTCACGCCTCAGCCGTAGTTGCATTTGTTGTATTCACATTGTTAGTTTTATCTATATATAGTTATATGTTTTGTGGATTTAGAATGTGTGGGAGAAACAAAGAAGAGAGTGTTCTGTGCTTGTTGTTCAGAATTTATTTGTGAGTGAAATAAATATCAGTTTGGTTCAGATTTTAAGCCTCTCATTGTGAATCACTAACAGTGGTTTACACCCCACTCCCACCAACAGTGGTATCAGAGCCCGAAGGTAGCTTGAATTTGCAGAAATTCTGCAAAACTGTCGAGAACAGAGTGTTCTGCGAAAAGTGCCCAGAAATCAAAGGTGTTGAAATTCATTTTTGATCATACCAAGATCTCGGCGAGCCAAAGGAGACGATCATCCGAAAAAGAACGCCGAAAACAGAGCCCCTCAGACGCGCTTCCACGCGCGCCTCGACGCTGCTTCACACGCATCCACGCGCCACGCGTCTTACGCCAGAGGAAGACGACGCGTAAATTCACACTCAATACGCGCTACACGCGCGCACCAAAGTCTAACGTCATCCGACGACGTCATCCGAGCCTAGCCACAAGCCGAGCCTCCGTTGACCAAGCCGTTGACTCAAGCCGCCAAGCCGAGCCTCCAAGCCACTACGCCGAGCCGTTGACCGAGCTGAGCCGTTGAGTGAGCCGCCGTTGAGAGAGCCGTTTGACCGGGCCGAGCCGCCTTTGACTGAACCGCACGGAGATTAATCCAGTGTGCCGCAGTTAAGTTGCATCCGCAAATCTGAGCCGTTCAAGTGTTTTTGGCTTAATCTAAGCCATTCGGAGTCTGTTTCGGGTGATCCAATAGTGCTTTCCAACTATTTGGAATATTCCGGACACATCTGTACAATCAGAATTTGCAAATTCCATTCTGAAAATTTGCAAATTTTTAAAGACAACCAATGGCCAACACAAACAGCTTCTTTCAGCCCCAGTTTCCAAAACTCAGCAAGGAGAACTATGAAAATTGGAGTATTCAAATGCAAGTCCTACTAGCCTCACAAGATTTGTGGGAGTTAGTGGATCAAAGATATGACGAGCCAGCTACTCTCGCAGATGAAGGAACTTTAAATGATACTCAGAAAACAGCGTTAAAAGATTCAAGGAGGAGAGATAAAAAGGCCTTGTATCTACTCTATCAGGGCATTGATGAGTCAAGTTTTGAAAAGATTTCAGCAACAACAACCTCTAAAGAGGCATGGAGTATTCTTCGCAATTCACACCGTGGAATTGAAAAGACGATCAGAGTTCGACTCTAGGTGTTACGTGGCGAATTCGAGATGTTGCACATGAATGAGAATGAGTCAATTTCTGAGTACTTTAACAGAACATTGACCATTGTTAATTAGATGAGAAGATATGGAGAGAAGATGGAATCTCTTCAAGTGATAGAGAAGATTCTCCGATCACTCAGTTCCAAGTTCGAGCACGTAGTTATAGCAATAGAAGAGTCCAAGGATCTCAGTGCCATGACCACTGATGAGTTGATGGGCACACTTGAGATTCATGAACAAAGGATCAACAAGAAGACTTCCTCAAGTTCTCTAGAGCAAGCTCTTTAATCAAAACTATCTTTTAGAGATGACAAAAACGAGCAAGGGGGGACATCACAAAGAAGCCGAGGAAGAGGTTGTAGTTACAATAACCGAAATTTTGGTTTTCGAGGAAGAGGCGGAAGAGGTTCAGCCAGAGGAGGAAGAAGTCAACCACACTTTGCTCCAAGAGGAAGAGCAAGCGGTAGAGGAGGTGGTTACAACAACCGACCTGGTTTTGACAAAAGTAATGTTCAGTGTTACCAGTGCCACAAGTTCAGGCATTACAGCAATGAATGCCGAAGTAGAGCAACAACAGAAGCCGGCGAGCAAGCAAATTTTGTTGAGCAGGAAACAAATAAAGTTGGACCTACAGTGCTGTTTGTTCACCATGGAGACACTAAAAACCAAAACGATGTTTGGTATCTAGATTCGGGAGCCAGTAATCACATGTGTGGTAAAAAAGAGTTGTTCGTTGAGCTTAACGAGACTGTACAAGCACAAGTCTCATTTGGTGATTCTTCAAAGACTCCAGTGAAAGGAAAAGGTAATATTCTAATCAAGCTCAAGAATGGAGATCATGATTACATCTCCAATGTTTATTATGTTCCTGCCATGAAGAACAATATTTTGAGTATGGGACAACTCCTAGAGAAAGGATACGACATCAGCATGAAAGATTGTCATCTTACCATCAAAGACAATCCTGGTAATTTGATCACTCGGGTGAGAATGTCCAAGAATCGGATGTTTTCATTGAACATCCAACATGATGCTACGAAGTGTTTAAATGCCATCATCAAAGACAAAGACTGGCTATGGCATTTGAGGTTTGGACATCTCAATTTTGGAAGCTTGAAGGTGTTGTCAAGCAAGAATATGGTGAAAAGGCTCCCTCATATTGCTCATACTAATGAAGTCTGTGAAAGCTGCATTCTTGGCAAGCATCACAGAACTAGCTTTGCCAAAGAAGTGAAGTGGAGAGCAACAAAGCCGCTGGAGCTAGTGCATACTGATGTGTGTGGTCCATTGAAGCCGATGTCAAATGGACAGAATAGATATTTTCTCACCTTCATTGATGATTATAGCCGGAAGACATGGGTGTACTTTCTTAAAAGAAAGTCGGAGGTGTTCAGCATCTTCAAAGAATTCAAAGCTTTTGTAGAAAAGCAAAGTGGCTACTATATCAAGACATTGCGATCAGATCAAGGTAGAGAATATACATCAGATGCTTTCGAGAATTATTGCAAAGAACATAGAATCAAGCATCAAACAACACCATCCTATACGCCACAACTAAATAGTGTTGCTGAAAGGAAGAATCGCACAATCTTAGATATGGCAAGAAGCATGTTGAAAGGAAAGGATCGCCTAAGCAATTTTGGGTCAGTCAGATTCATGTCAGTGTATCTCTTGAATAGATGCCCAACCAGGAGTCTTCATTCTATGACTCCAGAAGAAGCTTGGAGTTCACATAAGCCAAGTGTCAACCATCTCAGAATATTTGGGTGTGTTGCGTACACCAAGATTCCAGAAGCAAGAAGAACCAAGCTCGATGATAAGGGAGAAAAATGTATCCTTGTCGGATATGGAGATAGAACAATGGGATACAAGTTGTATAATCCCATTACCAGGAAGGTGATCATGAGTCGAGATGTGATATTTGAAGAAGAAGAAGCTTGGAACTGGAACCAAGATGAAGTTGTCAAAGATGCAGAACTCATTCTTGAAGATGAAACATCAAAAGCTCCTGTTGAAATCACAAGAGAAGTTCAAGATGAGCCACAAACTCCTCCACATAGAATTCCTGCACCTAGATCGCCAGTTTCTCACAGAAGTGCTGCATCATCATCATCATCAGCATCATCAGATGATAGTTTTTTCAAACAACCAAGACCAATGAGAAATTTGCAGGAAATATATAAAGCTACAGAAGAAGCGGATCTGAATTTGTTCTGCCTACTCGCAGATAGTGATCCACTTACCTTCTCAGAAGCCATCTAGGAAAATAAATGGAAGAAAGCAATGGATGAAGAAATTTATGCCATTGAGAAAAATGACATATGGAAGCTTACCAGTCTACCAGAGGGGCACAAACCCATTGGAGTGAAATGGGTATACAAGACAAAGAGGAATGCACAAGGCGAAGTGCAACGCTACAAGGCAAGGTTAGTAGCAAAAGGTTACAAGCAGAGAGCTGGAATTGACTATGGAGAGGTGTTTGCTCCAGTTGCCCGATTGGAAACTATCAGGCTAATGATTTCTTTGGCTGCCCAGCACAAGTGGCAGATTTATCAACTTGATGTGAAATCTGCATTTCTTCATGGTTTCCTCGAAGAAGAAATCTATATTGAACAACCTTCGGGGTATGTTCAGAATAGGCATGAAGACAAAGTGTACAAATTGAAGAAAGCACTTTATGGATTGAAGCAAGCTCTGCGTGTATGGAATACTAGAATTGATCAGTATTTTCATGACAATGCTTTTGAAAAATGTCCATATGAGCACGCACTATATTTGAAGAAGGAAGCTGATGGAAGCATGTTGCTTGCTTGTCTTTATATTGATGATCTAATCTTCACTGGAAACAATCCAGCCATGTTCAAAGACTTTAAAAGAAGCATGGTCCAAGAATTTGAAATGACAGATATTGGATTAATGGCTCATTTTCTCGGTACTGAAATGGCACAAAGAAAAGATGGAATTTTTATTTCCCAAAGTGGTTATGCTAAAGAAATTCTCAAGAGATATGGAATGGAAAATTGAAATCCAGTGAACACTCCTGTAGACAGTGGAGTGGAGCTCAGAAAAGGTACGAAGACAGGTGATGTGGATCCAATTTATTTCAAGAGCCTAGTTGGAAGTCTTCACTATCTTACTTGCACCAGGCCAGACATACTCTATGGAGTAGGACTGATTAGCAGATATATGGAAACACCAAATCAGTCACACCTTTATACAGAAAAAGGATTCTTCGCTACATTAAAGGTACAGTCGATGATGGTTTATTCAATAAACCAACTGATAATTTCAGTCTTGTCGGCTACTCAGATAACGACTGGGGACGTGACTTGGATGAACGGAAAAGTACTACAGGGTTTACTTTCTTTATGGGAGATACAGCTTTCACATGGTCATCCAAGAAGCAAGCCATTGTGACATTATCGACTTGCGAAGCTGAGTATGTTGCAGCCAACTCTGCTGTGTGTCATGCAATATGGTTACGGAACATGCTGAAGCATTTAGGATTTCCACAAGAAAAACCCACTGAGATCTATGTTGATAATCGCTCAGCAATTGCATTGGCAAAGAACCCAGTTTATCATGAAAGAAGTAAGTATGTTGATACCTGCTATGATTTCATCCGAGAGCATGTGAAAAATAAAGAGGTGGAATTGTTGCCTTGCAAATCCCAAGATCAGCTTGCAGATATTTTCACGAAGCCATTGAAAAATGATCTATTCAACAGAATGAAGTTAATACTTGGAATGAAGCAGCATGGAGAATCAAGATTAAGGGGGGATGTTGTGAAGTAATCTTGCTTCACCTATAGCTTGTTTTTTCCACCGGCCTAAGAGTAGGCATGTGAAGTCTACAATGAAGTTTGTCCAAAACTGAAGGCTGCAGAACAAGTTTGTCAACAATAGCTGCGATTCACACCTCAGCCGTAGTTGCATTTGTTATATTCACATTGTTAGTTTTATCTATATATAGTTATATGTTTTGTGGATTTAGAATGTGTGGGAGAAACAAAGAAGAGAGTGTTCTGTGTTTGTTGTTCAGAATTTATTTGTGAGTGAAATAAATATCAGTTTGGTTCAGATTTTAAGCCTCTCATTGTAAATCACTAACAGTGGTTTGCACCCCACTCCCACCAACATAGGCTTGTTATTTAGAAATTTAATGAGTTCGAGTTTGAACACAAAAAAATTTAACGAACCAAATTCGAACGAGTTCTTACCAAGCTGAGTTCAAACTTGTTCACGAACGGCTTTATTCATTTCCCACCCTAGTTATAAATCTCAAAGTTTGTCCACCCGCAGCAATAGATATATATATTGTTATGAAATAATAGACTCAAAAAAAATTATTAAATTTATAACATTAACAAATTTTAATTATAAAATAAATAGTCTTTTGATAAATATTTTATTAATATCAAAATCTCAACTCAATCCAGTTTTACAAAATAAATATTTTTCTTAATTCTGAAAGTATCAAAATATTTTTCTTAGTTTTTAAAATTAGATTTTGAATTTTGAATTTGTATTTTTTTTTAACTTTTATTAATGTTTTTAAAATTTTAGTTATTTTATCATGCTTTTTGTATTAAAAAAATTTGAGATTGAAAACTTAATATCACAGTTAAAAATCGTGATTTTTAAACATTATTGTAGTAATGATTGTTTGATATGTTTACAAAATTAAAATTTAGAAAAATATTTACTTTTAAATTTTTCCGTTACTTTTTTATTTATTAATATATATATATATATATATATTTTTAAGTATATCGAAAAACCAACAAAACAACACCTAAGCCCTTTCCCAAGGTGGTGGTTAGATAGTCAAATGAGGTGGTGGTGATGAAAGAGGGGAGGCAATGATTAGGGGTGTGCATAATACCGTCGAAATCGTCAAAATCGCACCGAGCCGCACCGTCAAGGCAAATTCATTATTATTTGTCAATCGAACTGTCGGTTTTTGGTAAGAAAAATAGCAAATTCTAGGGACACTTTTATCAATCCGCCGGTTTCTATTTTTCTTCCAAACCGCACCGATCTGCACCGCTATTAAATCATGTTTTATAAGATTCTAAAAATTCTTTTTTACTTAAGTTTGCTTGTTGTTCTATACCTTAGAATATAGTATTACATTACTTCTCGAGGGGAATTCAAGATGTCAGTAATCCAAAATAAAGTTGGATTCCAATTCACTTTTCAATCTTTTTTTTTTTTTTTTTTGGCCATGCTTGTAATGAACTAACGACATAGTCGTTGATATTATCATGTTGTTGCTACACTTGCTGCATCAGAAGAAAGCTTCGCAAGATGCTTAATATCACGGTATCTCTCATCTTTTTTTTACTCTTTGATTTATGTTTTGTAATTTGAATTATATTTTTTATAAACCGCCAATCCGCCCAAACCGCCAAGGCAAATCCGCCATTATTTGCCAACCAAACCGCCGGTTTTTGATAAGGAAAATGGCAAATTCTAGTGACACTTTTATCAATCCGCCACCCGCCATACGGTTTCTATTTTTCTCTCAAACCGCACCGACCCGCACCACGCACACCCCTAGCAACAATAATGATTGTAATTTGTGGTGACAAGGTAATGGTTACGGTGGCTGTTGTGTCATTGAAGATGAATTATTAATAAGTTATAATAATCTAACTTAATTTTTATAGAAAATAATAGTTTAAAATGAAAATAATTGTAGTAAGTATTCATCTTAAAATGTCAGGGATGAAAAAAAAAGAACAAGCCACAAGTTAAGATCTAAATTGGATGAAAGGAATCTAGATCCTCAGCTGCCCTCTTTTGTGGCTATTCTCGCGGCGTCCCAAAACGACGTCGTTTTGAGACAAAATTTCAATTAAAAAAAAAAAAGATAGCAAGAGCAAATCAGAAAATGAGAAGAAGGAAGGAAGAAGGGAGAAGAAGGAAGGCAACAGCAGATCCAAACTCTTTCTTTGGGTCACCCTTGAAGATCGCTAGCTTTTTGCCGCCTTCTACGACTACCTAGATCCTCTCTCTCTCTCTCTCTCTCTTTCTCTCTCACTGCATTAAAGTTGGAGAACTTTTTAGTTCTTTTCTTCAAGCTCAAAGACAACTGGTTGGTGAAAATCATAGCTTTGATAAAGCTATGTAAATACATATGGATTAGCATTATGTTGGTGGGTTCGAGGAATTATCATTGCCTAGAAATGTAAAGGTTGGAGAACTCTGATTTTCACAAAAAAAACTAAATCTTTTGTGATGATTTTGATGGGTATTAGTGTGAGATCTTGGAGGTTCTTGGGTTAGAGTTTTAGTTTAGTTTTGAAGAGGTGGTTTTTTATTTAATCAATTTCCTTTGAATTGGGATGATTGAGAAGCTAACAAACAAATTAATTGATAAAAAAAATTGGGGATTCTTCGAGATTTATTGGCTGATTTAGGAAAATCTCATGTAGGTTTAAATTAGAGGACGGGAATGGCCTCATCGTTTCTTGGAGTGGAAAGAAGAGAACGCTAGAGAGGTGGGTTTCAAAGTTTGAGAGGTTTTGGAGAAGATGAGAGAGAGGGAAGAGACTCTGATTTGCTCCTGTTCTATTTTTTTTTTAATTGAAATGTTATCCCAAAACGATATCGTTTTGGGGCGTTGTAGGAGAGAGCAGCTGAGGATCCGGACTCAGATGAAAGTAGCAAATTAAAATATGAAAATTTTATAAATAAACAAACTTTTTATAGGATTTTGTTATTAATAGACACAAATGTACGAGTTCCACATGATAATCTATATATATATATATATATAAGGAGAAATTCATTTATGTATAGAATTCATTATAATAAATTAAGTTTTAGTGACAAAATTTAGGAACAAAGTCACTTTTTAGTGGCGAAATATTTTTGTTGTCAAAAATGTTATTATTGTATTTTTAGCAACAAAATTGGACATTTAACAATGAAAAAACTATAAATAAATAAAAAAAACTTTTTGGAATCAAATTATTTTGTCTCTAAAAATGCATTTATTAGAGACATTTTCATTGTCGCTAATTTTTTTTTTTTTTTTTTACTTTTCCAGATGACTATTTAGTGACTATTTTCACGACGACAAGAATTTGTCCCAAACTTTTTTTGCAACAAAATTTTCATTTTTAAGACAAAAAAATTTAGTTCCTATACTCTTATTTATTTACTCATTAAAATATTAAATGATAATACATATAAAAGTTACAAATGATGACAAATTTCGGAGTATATTATGGAGATACCAAAGACATGTACATGCCTTTAATCAAAGATCATCAATACCTCTTCTTTGAGTATTGATGGATACATATACATATAGTTTTTTCAGTATTGCTTATGACAAGCCTTTGCAATAGGTACTGGTGGATCAGAGAAGGAGCCATTGACAACAAACTTTGCAACAATCTGATTGGCAGCCTGGGAGTAGTGTAGGCCATCCCAACTAATGTACTTTTGTGGATCATTGCATGCATTGACCAAGAGTTCTCCATTAAAATCTACAGCACCACATGTGCGAAACTCATTGCCACAACAGAACTTGAATGGATCAGTGAAACCTGCCAATCACATCCCAAAAGCAATTAGATATACTTTCATACATGTAACAATTTACAACTCACAAATACTACACCTCAATATGAGGTTAAAAGTTCAAGTGTGACACATACAACATTCTAAGCATACATTAGAGAAAAGGGGAAAAAAAAATTATATGTAGCTTTAATAAGTTACGCCAAATTGGGAAAACATTTTAAATGTTTGAAAGGCGTTGATTGTACGTGGTCAAAACCCTTGTTAATACCAATTAGATTTTGGAGAGATGGAGAAAGTGGACTTAGTGGAGAGTGCAAAGATGCCAAAAAGTTGGTATGAGGTGGGTTCAAGATGTCCAAGAATGGTTGCTTAGAAGATTGTTAGGGTATAGGACCGACAATTCAACCTCATGCAGCGACGTGCACCGGGTTTGAAGGGTTCAAGAGACATGACCAATTGATTGCAAGACATCAAAACCAAAACTAAAACCCTTCTTATTTTAATGTAGACACAAGTATTAGACTGACTGTTAGAATGTGAGACCAAACAATCCAAACCCTTATGTGGTAAGGCTTGAAAAGCTAAAGAGATACTGGTCAATTAACCATATGAGATCTTAAAACAAAATCCAAAACCCTAGCTAAACACTAATTAATTTCAAGAGAGATGATGAATGTGGGGTAATGGAGTGTGCAAAGATGCCTAAAATTGGTATAAAAGCCCAACTACGTTTTCTTAGGAGATTGTTAGGGTATTAGACTAAACAATTATGCGATGAATTGCAGAGAGGTTTCAAGAGTTCAAAAGACACTGACCTGCCAATTGTAAGACCTTACAACCAAAATTAAAAACCCGTTATATTTTTAGTGAGATGGTGAAAATAATTTGAAAACCTAAAATTAAAGTTGTGAGTTTACCATAATTCTTTACATTGACTATAAGCCTGTGTTTAGCTGAATATATGTCAACGTATGTTATTACTGCATCTGGGTACTGAGCCCTTAGCTTATAAACCGTATCCTTCAGTTGTTTATTGAACTCCTGAATCGACTTGCTGGATTTTATATCACACCCATTTTGATCTAACACACATCCTGGCTTATTCTTGCATGTGTTATGACCGGAGGGTGTGCAGCTAGTTGGGCCAATATTATGTATCCACAAGTACTTTGCTCCTCCCCTAAGTAACCTCTGAAAATAACATGAACCATGAAACACGTGTTAATTTCAAGGAAAGGGTGCACAAACAAAAAATTTATACATAATTTTATATCAGAATAATATGGTAATGATAATCCTAAAAGAGCGATGATATATTGACAAAAATATTTGTATAGAGAACCTATACATAATGGGTTTTGAGCCTATCAGTTTAGAATAAAGGGATGCCTATAATTACACAAACAACACTGCCAAAATTCTGATGGAATAACATCTTAAAAATACAAGTGACATTGATGGACCTTTTAAAATTCTGAGGGTTTTTTTATTATTATTATTATTGGCAAAATAAATTTTATTGATTACTTCAATGTAAGAACATGGATACAATCAATAAAGGAAGGAGATGCAAAAAGTATCATAGGACTCGAACTAATCCAAACTAGGTTGACACCCGAAAGAGAGTTCAATCATATGTTAGCACACCATCAAGTGAGAATCAAGTTGCCACATCATTCGATCAAATTGTTTTTTGAATAATTGGCCAAGGGAAAAGTTGTATTGATTAAAATGTAGTAAAAGGTGTACAACCAAAAAATAAAAAATACAGAAAAAGCCTAAGGATGAATGCATCAATTGCTTATGGAAAATCTAATTAGGTTGGCACATAGTTTATTAATTTTTTTGATTTGTACAAAATTTTTGATCAAAATTTTGTATAAATTTTTCGTTTGTATAAGCACTATTCTAGTTTCAATCCTTACAGAACAATGTTACATACTTAAAAAAAAAAAAAAAAAAAAAAATTAAATCTTCGGCATGCAATTGAATTCTTGACATTTTTTTAAAACTTGAAATATGAGATATGTGGATGATCATATTTTATTTTGAGTGTGATACGTCATACCAAGTTTAAATCTTCGGCATGCAATTGAATTCTTGACATTTTTTTAGATTTAATTTTTTGTTGTGAAAATTAAAATTGTTTTGATAATTATAATTACATGATTTTGTCATATTTATTTTGAAATGAATAGATGTAAAATATGATTTTAAGAATACCATCCATTTCTCTAAAAACAAATATAATCAAAAAAAAAAAATTTGATAATTGGGTATCGAGATTAGTTTACGCACACCTCAACTAATCTTGAGACCCACACAAAACACCCCCTCCTCGTGGATCGAAAAGATCCAGAGTAGAGTCATACGGGCGTAGCCCCAAAGAGCAAATTGCTCCTAATGGTAGTTGAACCTGAGACTTAAAGAGAGCACACCCCTAGGTCCTAAGTTGCAACCATTAAACCAACCCGTTGGGGTTAAATATAATCAAATTATATATGTGACTACATTTATCATATCAATCTAATTTTTAACAAATAATTTGCAGACAAGGACATAAATTTTGAATTGATTGAAACATTGAAATGGTTCAGAGCCTAGTGGGTTGAATTAGACAGATCTAATTTTTCTACAAATAGAAGAGAAGCTTACATTTTTCTTCTTGAACATTTCACATCCTCAAATGAGAGAGACTACTATACACAATTCTCAAATGATCAAACATCAAATGGTAACACAAACTCAACTTAGAAGTTAGAAATATGTTTTTACCTGTACGGAATTGGAGAACTGGTTCATGTTCTTAGAGATGGAAAGATTGTCAAGCTGGTCATTTGACCCAATGTCAATGGTGTATAAAGCCTCTGAAAAGACTTTGGGCTCTGGGAGGTTGTTTTGAATTGGTGGGTTATTTCCTGAATGCCACAAACAACCATCATTGTTAGCATTATATAATACTCTTTTTCTTTTTTTTTATCAGCGAAAATTAATGATTAGTTGCTAGATTAGCATCTTAGAGAGTTAAAACTTATACTCATACACCTTACAAGAAAATCTTACTCTCCCATTTCACCCCTAAGAGTAAAACTCAAGACTTTCCCTGATGAAAAACTTGGTGACTAAAGAGTTAGCCAATTAGGGTAGAACCCCTTGATTTAGCATTATATAATACTTATACTAAAAGTCTGGATAAATATTTACGTGTGCAACAGTTAGATCAATCATAATAATTATCAAATTTAAAACAATTAGAATTAAAAGAAATAACTTCAGTAGGAAAGATCATGACAAAACTTTACGATAGTATTGATGTGGAGATCAATACCAATTCCATGAACTACACAAATTACTCTATACGTTCTATACTTAACCCTTTTTACATGAATCAATTTAGTCCTCCAAATTTTAAAGTGGTTGATTTGAGTTAAATTAATTCAATTTCAAATCATCATCTAAATAATTAACATAATAATGATGATACAATTCATTTTTATTCTCTAAAGTATGCAGTATGTGTCACACTGGCTCCAAATTTTTAATTATGTCAATTTTATTCTGAAATACTATAAGGCTACGTTTTGTCCTTTTTCATTAGTGTTTTAGGGTTGGAATTAATATAATTAGAAATATTAGAAATCAAGATGACATCAAACAACAATACTGATGAGAATATAACTGTTTACTATTAAAGTTAGTGTGTAATCTCTCTTAGTTAGTTTGACTCAAGTTGGGTTAACAGTTGTAACAAACGTCTATATAAAGTGTAATAACTTTTTTTTTTATAACTCAAGGTGTCCGGGTCAGTTTATGCGCATCTCAACTAATCCCTGGGAGACCAATCCCACCGTCTACTAGCGGGGGTCCATTTAAAGCCCGAGCAAAGCTCTGTATGGACTGACCCAACACAAGGATTGATAGCACTTAGGAGGTTTTGAACTTGAGATCTAGAGAGGAGCAAACTCCTAAGTCCCAAGCCTACACCACTAGGCCAACCTTTGGCGTTATAAAGTGTAATAGCTTAGTGATGAATGACAAGTTGAATTGAATCAAAATATTCTTGATGGTATCAAAGTATATGAAAATTAGGTGGAAAGAAAGAAACAAACTGTGATTGCGAAGTTGCTCATGTTGAGCAATGGCGTGGGACTTTAATTGAAAGAACTGAGAGACTTGGACATCTAGGTGGAATGGGACGGTGGATCCATAAATGACGTCTGGATTGATCATCGTTGATCCTGTTGCAAAATTAGCACCATGCGTAAAATTTGACCCTATTGTGTCCTCTGGTGAATTCAAGTATGGCAGTCCCAAATCCTCAGCTGCAACAAAAAAAAATAAAATAAAATAAATGATTGGACGCAACAATCCTAACAATTGTGATTTAACTTTGAAAACCTAAAATTAAAGTTGTGAGTTTACCATAATTCTTGGCATTGACTATAAGTCTGTGTTTAGCTGAATATATGTCAACATATGTTATTACTGCATCTGGGTACTGAGCCCTTAGCTTGTAAACCCTACCCTTTGTAAACCCTATCACTAGTTATTAGTAGCTAGTTTGAGAAGATGATCAATCACACTAGAAAGGAGACGAGATTAGAGTTGACAAATTTAATCCAAACCCATAAATCTATGCAATTATATTAATTTAAAACCTATATTAATCGGCCCAAATCAATAAATGAGTTTGAATAGACTGCTCATTGTTAACCCAATTATAATTGGATTTACATAGATTAGATATGGGTACAGATTTAAATTCATCTAAATGGGCACTATTCTACCATTACCATTCTACCATCAATTCAAAAATTTTATAAATAATTTTTGTTAATAAAAAATAAAAATATTTTTTTAGAAAAAAATTAAAAATTAAAAAAATATTTTAATAAATAATATATATATGTTTTAGAAAAAAAAAATATTTTTAAAAAATAATAATAATAATAAAATAATTTTAAATATATCTATATATATACCAAAAAAAAAATGAAATAAATGAGTTGGTTGGGTTTATTTGTCCAACTTGTATCTAATTCAACCCAACTCATTTAAGCTCATTTATTAAATAGGCGGGTTTGGATTGATAGCTCTAAATTTGAAACTTTAACAATGGCTCTAATGATGTGACATGGAATAAAAATAATAAAAACAAAAAACAAAAAAAAAGACATATACATCAAATCATTCATAAGTGAAACACATTGCTATATAAGTAGAACTCTCATTAAAACTTTACTTTTAGTGCTCTTAAACATTTTTCTTATTTTAGATGTATAATTCATTTTGATCTGTCCATACCTGCCACCTCTAGAATAAACATTAGCTAACTTTGTGCCAACAATCGTAATAATATAAAGGATGAAAGTGTTATCCAAAATGGTTAAAAATTATTTAGAAAATTAGAAAGACAAAATAAAAATAAAAATAAAATAATTACAAGCAATTATATGTGTTTCGATACGGAGTCTTGTATTTTGAAATAAACTATCACAATAAAATACATAGTTCTGCCCCCAAAAAAAAAAATTATGTAATTTTTTTGTTATTTGTTGAGACAATCTAGAAATAAATTGTACATTTCGAGGCATTTTTAAAGATAATCTCTATAAAATGTAATTTGCTTCCACGAAATCCTTTCGTCTACGGAAACTATTCTAAGGGAGAAAGAGGGACTATACAAAAAAAATGTTTAGACTGCAAGTATTTTTGTAAAAGAAAATGATTTGTTCCCCTAAAAAAGTCTCTCCTAATTCTCCTAATGTCCAAAACGACGTTGTTTTGGACTTTTTTTTTTTTTTTTTTTTTTTTTGCCTTGGTTTGAAATTTAGGGAGATTAGGGGGCCAAAAATTAGGGGATGTAGCACAACCCTTTTGTAAATACAAAATTATCTTTTCAAAAAGAGTAATGACATACATACAGAATATATGGATAAAACAATCAGGAAGATGAATTTTAGCTACAAAAATGACATTATTCTTGTGCTGTTGTTTATATGAATAGAAATTTTCTTTTCAGAAAAACACAACCCATAAAACACACACCAACACTTGTACTTTACCTATGAAATCTATGATGAGACGGCCGTCGCAAGCCCTTCCAGTAAGCGGAAAACCCATGCCGGGTGGTGCACCAAGAGAACCAAAGGCGGCCGATGTAGTTCCAGTGTCCAAATGAGAGTCTCCGAAATTGAATATTGCAGGAAACTTGCAGTCCCTTGAACGATCACTCTTACTATTACTCTTTATTATAGCGACGCCATTTTCACCAACCACCAATGTGAAAAACAACAACCACCCAAGTGCCCAAATTGATTACCTAGACCCCATGGTTAAGGTTGCCTTGTGAGCAACCTTTTCTCTCTCTCAGTTCAAATTGAATAGAAGTCCTGTTTCACTGCCCAGTTTTTGATTGCAAGGTCAAGGCATATATGTATATAGAGAGAATCACACACATGGGTGCATGCATGCAATGAGAATTTTAAGGTGGTAGATCCACAAATTGGGATTTGTTTGTGGTTACTTGGGATGCCACATGTCATAAAAATGGACCCAAAATGTGGGAATTTAAAGAAGTTTTCTTTGACACAAGGAGCTGGTTGGCTGCTTAGATCATCACATGTTGAAATTGTGTGAATTAGTATGTTGTAACTTGAATGAAACTTTTTGTTTGTTAAAGTCTGTTAGTTTATTTGTTTGTTTGGGCAAAAGATAATAACTTCATTCAAATATAAAAGAAAGTGTGTGAGTGATTTTCCAACCACACTGCCAACTCAGTAATCAGCTGGAAAGAACTGGCAAAATAGATGACACCTGACTAACCTGCAACAGAAAGAGAAGATTCCGGCGGTGGTTCGTCCACCCGGGAGCACTCCGACGATCAAGTTTGTATATCTCTCAAAGATAATCAATAGTGCAAATCTCACTGTTCAGAACTTAAATTGCGTACCTTAGACCCACGGGGATGCCTTTCTTTTAGATTAACTCAATCCTAGTCCCAATAGAAGCCTGACTTCTATGGACTCCCATTCAGTGCTTACTTTGGACTCCTCAAAAGATAAGGATAGATTCCCTAAGAATATTATCCTTATTCATCTTGAAGTCTTTCTTCATTCTAGGACTCTTGTCCCTTATCCGCTTATCTTGGATTCCGATATCTTCAGAGATAACCTTGGTCATGCCGAGATCATCTCGGCGTTACGACCAGGACACGTGGCATCTCGGCTGATACATCGGCGTCACCTTGCCACGTGTTGGTACTCAAAAATATATCCCCACAACTGTCCCTTAGGTTCTATTACCTCAGCATTCTGAGGTGATGGAACCTATATCGGTACCTCCTTCCAGTACATCGGCTTAAATCATTTTAGCCGAGATCATTGTTTAAGGCCGACATGTCTCCCTTAAAGAACAAGAATTCTAGTGAATTCCTTCACTCGTATGAGCTGTCATGCATCACTATTCAATCGTTTCATTCACGCGTCTTATCCTCATTGGATCGTGCCTGTGACGCGCCTATAAGCCCTCTTTGCGCTGTCTATGCGTCCATTTGCTCTAGGCGCATTAATCGCGCCTTTTTGCCGTTTCAAGTTTTAACAAAAAACTTTTCCCTCTTCTTTCATTTCTTCACTTTTCATTCGATACTCTTGCTTTTTCTCTCTCTTACTTTTTTCTCTTGAATCTGCCATTGTTCCAGACTTCAAGCTCTGCAACTGCCTTCATTCCTCTCTCTTGGTGAAGCTTTCGCCGTTCTATTACTTCTATAACCGTCGTCTAACTTCGGCGGTCTTCATACCGGCTTCACTTTTTCTGGTAAGCCACTATTCCTTTCGTTTTCAATTCTCTGATACTCTTTACTACTTGTTACCATTACTGCTTTGTTTAAACATTCGATTTGTGAATCTTATATCTGAGTGTGTTTATTCCACGATTTTGCCCTTGCCCATGTCTTGAATACACGCATTATTCACCATTTTCTTGCACTTTTTGCCACTGTTCTTGACCTTGTACCCCTTGTACTCACTATATTCTTGATAGTCCATCTTTGTTCTTGATTCTGAAACTTGTTCTTATTTTCTGTTTTTCTTTTTTTTTTTTTTTTTTTTATGTCTTTTCCAGATTTGTGCCTTCAATCTTCGTTTCCATAGACTTAGGTTTGGGATTTGTCTGTAGAACCCATAATTTAGGAAAAAACTAAAACCTGCTGTAGACACCTCATTTTGACCGGCCCTAAGACTTAGGCACTTTCTTTTGAACACCCCATTATGAAAGTTGGAATATACTATTTTATGAATTTCTCAGTAGAAAATATCAAAAAAACTTTAATCCCAAACCTCACCCATGTTGGCCAAATTATTAATTTTTAGTATTTCATAGTATTTCATAATTTTATGTGTTGTATATAGTTTTTGATGTTTTTTTCTAAATTAGTATAAATAATTTTGATATTTGATAAAAAAAGAAAATGATAAATATATATATATATATATATATAAGGATGAATGAGTAGGGGGATGGAGATAAGATTTTTTGTGAGGTTGTGTAGGGGCGGTGGAGAACAATTATTTTTTTTAGAAAAGGAGGGAGCATGTATGGCCACGGGAAAAAAAGAATCAAAAAAAGAGAAAAGAGCAGGTGAGAAGCTGGAAAATATTAAAAAGAGAGGGATAGAAAAGAGGGAGTGGGTGGTGAATTATTTGAGGGGAGATAATCTGAGATTGATAAAAAGAGAAGAGTGGTGTTCATGAAAAAGAGGGGGAGAGAGACACACGGGTAGAGAGAGAGAAGCTGAGATGGAGAGAAAAAAAAATGAGAGACACCACACACGGCAGGGACATACACACAAGAGATACACATGATGAGGGAATAGAGAGCAAAGGGAGAGAAAGGTGAGAGAGAGGGAGAGGCCATGCACATGATACACCACCCATCACAAACCCAACACAGACCATAGGACACACAACCCATTCACAGAGGCACATATTACACACACACACGGTGAGACACCCAGAGACACAGCATATATTCACCAACGGGACACCATACACACACGACCCATGCACACACAACTCATTCACAGAGGGCACACACACACACACGATTTTGAGAGCAAAAGACACACACAACACACATGCACACGACAGCACACACGGCTATCACATGAGCATACACAACACACCATTCACCCGGAAGCAGCCCATACAGACACCCAACACGCAGCACACACACACAGATTTCGGGAGAGAAAAGAAGAAAGCCATGTGGAAAAAAAGAAGCTGCATCTCTCTTTAAGCTCTCTCTCTCACGGAAGACAAACAGAGACACACAGAACACACACGCCCATTTCGGAGCTCCGTCATCAACACCATCTTCTCCTTTCTCTATTGCATATTTTGCAGCTTCTTTCCACTGATGAAAATTCTGGCTGCATGCAAACATCAACATCAACCACCAGTTGAACTCCAACCACCACTTCAGCCTCTTCAAGTGCAAGTTTGAAAAGTCGTACCCCACCAAGGAGGAGCACGATCACGGGTTCTCGATCTTCAAGTCTAACCAATACCAAGACCAACATCGGCAGCTACCCAAGTTCCCCAATCACTCACTGTGAGCAACTACAGCACCATGGGCGATGGCATCCACTGCGACACCCTCCACATCCAGGCCGCCATCGACGCCTACTCCTCCGCTCCCGGAGTCTACCACGTCTTCTTTCCTCCCGGAATGTATCTAACCGCTACTATCTTTCTCAAATCTGGGGTTATTTTGGATCTTCATAGATGTGCCAAGATATTAGGGGGAACCAAGTTGGAGGACTATCTAGCCAAGTCGTCTACCAGGTGGTACGTGGTGCTGACCGAGGACGACCCACCAAAGCTTTGTGCAGCTGAAAGTTCTCCCTCTCTCTCGCTGAGTAGTCGGCAAGGATGTGCATGAATAGAGCTTTTCTATTTTGAAGCTAAAAGGAGAACAAAAAAAGAAGAAAAAAAACATGCACAGAGGCTCTCTCTCTCTAGTTAATTAATTAGAGTTTTATAATTACTTAATTAGTGTAAATTAATTAGCTAGTTCCAATTTGTAATAATTAGGTAGAATGAGTAAGTAGTTTAATTATTACTTAGATAGTCATAGTTATTTAATTAGATTATTTAGCTTAGATTATTTAATTAGTTATTTACTTAGATTAGTTATTTAATTAGTTATAATTCATGTTGTAATTAATTAGTTAAGTAATTTAATTAGTTACACTGTAATTAATTTATTAGTGTAATTAGGTAGATTAGTTAATTAGAATTTTATAATTCATTAAGTAGTTTAGTTAATTCGTTAGTTCAATAGAATTTAATTAGTGTATTTAATTAATTAGTTAATTAGAATTGTATAAATAAATTAATTAATTAGTGTAATTACTTAGAATTGTGTAAATTAATTAATTAGTGTTATTAATTAATTAG
Organism: Camellia lanceoleosa; assembly: GCA_025200525.1. Classification (NCBI taxonomy): domain Eukaryota; kingdom Viridiplantae; phylum Streptophyta; class Magnoliopsida; order Ericales; family Theaceae; genus Camellia; species Camellia lanceoleosa. The sequence continues at coordinate 202,755,502 of CM045759.1, read as the reverse complement.
TTAATTCGAATTTTTATAATTAGTTAAGTAGTTAGAATACTTTAATAAGTTGTGATGTTGTAATAATTAGTTAATTTGTTTTGTAATAATTTAGCTCTAATTAGTTAGCTAGTTAGTTCATTCGGACCCTTCTGCGCGAGGGCAGAAAAATTTGTAATAAGTGTGCGTGTGTGTATGCATGTCTTCCAACCCCACGTCTTTCTCTCTTTTATTTATCAGCTTATGATGGTTAGTTTAGGGGTATCATGTTTAATTTAACATACTCATGTTTGCATCCACTTGTATTGCATGCACCAAGGCTCGATTCATCATCCAATACGCATTGTCGGTTCAATACTTCTTTGAATACTTGCTTAAACCACATGCGATCAAATCATCTCATATGCCATGTTAGTAGCCGAGCCTAGTAAATTGCATATCACATGTGTTGCTTTGTCACATTGTATAGTTAGGAATCATGCATATTTTACTAACTTTGTTTTGTAGCTGTTCGTGGGACGTTGGTAAATATGTGAGTTTTTATGCTTTAGCATCCCGCTTGTACATAATTGTCTTATTATGTTTAGCATCCTACCATGAGGCTAATTGCTTAAATGATAAACTGTTTGAATGCTTGTGGATGAAGGCTTGTTGCTTGAATTAAAATGATTTAACGAATGTACATTTTAAGCCCACTTTGCAGTGGCAAATTCACAAACTTTAAGCCCACTTTGTCAAGTGGCAAATTCAAACTCCTTTTTCAAAAAACAAACATGAAATTGAATTGTTCCAATTTGAGCAAACTAGTCTATACTTGTATGCTTCATATAGTAAATTTTAGGATTTACTAAATAATCAGAACATGAACATATAAAGAAAATAAAATTCATATCATGGTTTAGTAGAGGCCGATCTTTTGATCGAGTGGGCAGGGGTGCTCATTATTGACCTTCCCCTCTCATACCTAAAGTTCCGAGCCAAGCATCCTTGGTTACGACGAACAGTGGCCTTGGCACGAGTCACGGGTTTCCTAATTTTTCCAAAATAAATATTAGGTGGCGACTCTGAGATCTGATGACGCAGTCCATTTTTGACAAAATTCAATAAAATGGATTTTCAATAAAAGTTTCCAAATCTGGACTCTCGTCTACGTTTCACATTGCACTCGTGAGACTAGATCAAAGAGATCTCGGGAGTCCGAACTGTTTAACGCGCGCGGGTACCCCCCGGGCATGTTACACCTGCATTTACCTAAGTGTTTGCCGAGGTCCCAATAACCCTTTCAAAACATCTTCTGAAATCCAACCCCTTCGATTAAGCCAATATCATGGGTATGTGGAAACATAGGGTAGACACCCCATCCATACTCAAATTCTTTAGACAAGAGTTTGAAATCCCAGCCGACGTCCATCTGAGGTTGGCTAGGGATGATGACTCCATCATGCCTACTGATGACTCCATGCCTTTCCCTGTGGTAGCCTTCATTGAGTGTGGACTTCGGCTCCCACTCAACATCCTTTTCCGTGAAATACTTCATTATTACAAGTTGAACCCAATGCAACTTTCCATCAATTTCTATCGAACCATCAATGGTATTATAGCTTTAGCCAAACAAGAAAACGCTAGGATCATATTAGCCGACATCCAATATTGCTATACTATGTGTGGCCTCAAAAAAGACACCGGCTACGTTTACTACCTCAAGCCGAGGTCCACTAAATACAAAATCGTTGCCAACCTCCTTGACTCCAACAAGGGAGCTAGGGACGATTATTTCATTTCTTTGGGGAACTGGGAGTTCACCCGAGATGAAGACCTCCATCTCTTCCCTCTTCCTCGATCAGTCTTTGTAGAGGGTAATGGTAAGAGCCCTGCATTCATACCTACTTGTTTTTTTTTAAGGTTTTTCATACTTTATCTATTTCTTAATGTCTGCTTTTCTTGCAGCTGTTCCTAAGCCACCAAAAAACTTTTGCCAATCCTTCATTCCTAGCAAGGATTTGAAGAAACTTTTGGACTTGCCAGTCCATAAACGGAAGGCGCCTCTGCTTCTCAATTTTATTCCAACATACAAGTCAGCTCTACCCGACGTCCCTAGGAGAAAGAAGAAAAGCCTTTCTCCACCCTCTGCCACAACTCCGCAAACCGCGTCCACATCTCGGACAGACCAAGGATCAACCTCTAATCCAGCTGAGCAACCGTCAACCTCGGCTCCATACTTGATTCCAATATCCCAACGCCGCCGTCGACGCCGAACAGTTTCTTCTACCGAGATGGGTCACCCAAAACCAGTTGCCAAAGATCTCCTGGCTAACATTCCAACTGATGTCGATGCCCAACCAGTTCCAACCCAGCCTCCAAAGCCAAAAAGAATAAAAAAAGGTTTAGCCAAAGGCTAAAGTTACTCAGATTGAGTCTGAGGATACTTTGCCGATCTCCAAGTTGGCTAAGAGTGACAAATCTCAACCCTCTGCTGGGAAGAGGCGCTCTGAGGCCCAACCATCCGAATCGCCAAAATCAAAAAAGCCGAGGTCATCTTCTGCAACAACCTCGGGGTCTCAAAAACATGCTGCCCCCTAGGCCCCAAAAATCACTCTGGAGGATAAGCCAGTCTTGGCTACCTATAGTGCCGATGACATCAACATCAGCGTAGCGCTCAGTACCGCTTTACTTTTGCCCGACGATCTTGATCGGAATGCCGAGTTAAGCGAATATGAAAATTATGCTCTGATGCTCCAGCGTTCTGTTCAAGTGAGTGTCCTTACCTGGCAATTTTTTTTTTTCCTGTACTTTAGAAGATTTTGCAATAACTTTTGTCTTGTGTTTTTTTCAGGCCATCCAGCATGCCCATTCTTTTTCTGTTCAATCTTTTGAGAATCGGGAGAAGCTGGCCAAGAAGAAGAGGGAGATCTCCAATCTTTAGAAAATTAATAAAAATTTACAGTCAAAGATGAAGACCCTGAAGGATCAGGCCGAGGTCGCTATCAAAGAAAAGGACGTGGCCGAAGAAAAGGTGGGTGCTGCTAAGGCGATAAACAAAGTTCTTCAAGCCCAGCTAAAAGAGGCCGAGGACAAGATGGCCGGGGCCCAAAAGGAGCTTCAAGACGCCCTGGCCACCAAAGAGGCCGAAATCAAGGATGCCGACGAGAAGGCATATGCCCAGGGAATGGCCGATGTCACGGAGGCCTACGAAAAGCAAGTAAATGAGGCATGCAACAAGGGTTTCACCCTTGGTTGGATGTCCCTTCTAAAAAAGCTTAATGTCCCTGAGGACTCGCCTTTGAGAAACGCTGACGCCATTCCTCTTCCATTCCCTCCAACTCCAACTCTAGCTCAATCTGATGACGACTCCGAATCTGAGGAGGAAACCTTGGTGAGAAAGCCAAAAGATGCTGATGGGGCCAAGTCCCCTTCTCAGAATGAGCAAGTCCTAGACTTGACTCAAGATGAAGAGGGTGATGAGGTTCTCAGAGATGCTGCTCTTGAGAAGACATCAGCCGACGTCCCCTTTGCCAACAAGAGCCTTGACGAAACCCTTGCCCAAATTGATGCCGAGCTCGCCGCGGAAAAGGCTACTGTAGACACCCCATTTTTGACCGACCTTAATACTCAGACGTCACTGATTGAGCGCTTGGTGATATTGCATATCGTGCTCATTCAGAGGTCATGAGTCCTACCATGAGCCTTGCCTCCAAACTTCCTGACTCTTTTGTGCTTTGCCTCGGTTTTGCAAACCAGTCCTGCTTTCTGCTTTCTTCCCGGAGGGAGGAGGTCTCAGAGACCATCTCTCGATGGCCGAGGCTACGCTTTCGTCAGAGGCCATTTTTCCCGCTTGGCGCCTGTTCGGTTTTGAGCCGTCAGTGTCTCTTCGGGATCGCTTAACTACCTCCATCTCGATTTTTAGACACCTTGTTTCCTCCCTTTGAGGGACACTGTGGTCCGAGACCGACTGTGGTCGGACACCACTTCCAGACGAATAGCCCACTTTCGGCCCCGAATCATGTTTTGGCTTCCGAATCTTCATTCTACATTTTTGGGCTCCGACCCGAACTTGAGATAGTCATATTTTGAGGTATTTTTCATGTTTTATTAAGGACCTTTTACTGTTTGAGATCTCCTACCACCACTTGCTTCTTCACCCCTCTTTTAGCCCTTTTCTTGCATGATAGTTTAGGCCTACTTGTATTTATTTTCGTGGCTTGTCATAAACTAAAAAGTGTCTTATTTTGAGTCCCTCTTAAACTTTGTTGAAGGGCTCTCATTGGTTTGAGATCTCCTACTATCACTTCCCCCTTTATCGCCCTTTAGGCCAATTTTTGGGAAAAATTTGAATTTTATTTCCCCCCCATTTTTCCCCCTCTTTTTTCACCCTCTTGTGTCTATATAACAGACCCTATAGCTCTGGAAAAAGGGTTAGAAAATTTTATTTACATCCAATCTCTCTCTCTATATATTCCAAGCACCAAAACCCTTTATTCTTGGATCCATTTCTACTCCATCTCCAAGCCAACTGACCCATACTCCATACCAGCAGTTCGGAGGCCATTTCCAGAGGCAAGGAGCATCTTTTCTCAAGTCAAGAGTTGATGAAAGACTAGTCTTCAAGGGTGAATCTCATTTTTCCTCTTTTTGCTCTTTTCTTGGTCTATATTTTAGCTCCTTATGCTTGCATAGTTGGGCTCCGACCCTAACTGGAACTAGGCTTATTTTGAGCCATTTTTCATGTTTCATTAAGGGCCTCTCACTGTTTGAGGCTTCCTTCTTGCACTTACTTCATTACCCCTCTTGTATCCCCTTTTCTTGCATAGCATTTTCGGCCTATTTTTAAACTGTTTTGAGGCATGTTTTGAACTGTGAAGTAGCTTATTTTTATCTCTTCTTCAACATTGAAGAAGGGCTCATCACTGTTTGGGACCTCCATGTGTCACTTGCCATTGAACCCCTCTTTGGTCCCCATTTTTGCATGATTTATTAGCCTATTGTGTCTCTGTTTTTGGACTTTGGTTAGAACTGAAAATGGACCTATTTTGACCCCCTCTTCATGTTTCATTAAGGGTCTATAGCTGTTTGAGACACCCTTTGTATACTTCATGTCATAGCCCTCTTGGTGGCCTCATTTTGCATGATATTTTGAGCATACTTGTATACTATTTTGGGGCTGGTGCTAAACTTTAAAAAGCCATATTTTGGGTCCTTCTTCAACATTGTTGAAGGTACCTCACTTGTTTGAGGCCTCCAACCACTACTTGCTTCTTTGCCCCTTTGTTGGCTCATTTCTTGCATGAGATCTTTGGCATACTTGTATCTGTTTTTGGGACCTGTCATAAACTGTAAAACATCATATTTTTGGCCCCTCTTCAATATTGTAGAAGGCCCCTTCTCTGTTTGGGGCCAGCATTTGTGACTTGCTTCATTACCTCCCTTGCGGAGCCATTTTTTGTATGCTAATTTAGCCCTACTTGGGCCCACTGTTTGGCCTCACTCTAAACTGTAAAAATTCTTGTATCGGGGCTGCCTTGCTTCTGTATTTTCATTTCATATTCAAATTATGTATGCATTGTATAGTTATAGGCCATTTCATGCGCCAAAACCCGTATTTCGGGACTCGTTTCATGCATCGGGTTTCATTTTACCGGGTTTCGGGGTTGTTTTGCATCTCATTTTACCTCTGATTTTTGCATGATAGTATGCTATTTTTTTGTGTTTTTCCATGTTTTGTTAGAGTGGCATTCCGTGTCGTAGGTTCGGTCCCTGCTTATGCCACGCAGCTTTCAGATCCCGAGTTGTCTCATTTTCATCATTATGGCCTCCTGTGTGAGTGTGGCTGAGGTCCACTCATGTCAGTGTAAGTCCATTATGCATTGCGTATGCCATTTCATTCCATAGCATTGTGTATGCTAGGTTGTATATTAGAGCATTGTGTATGCCATGTTGCATCGTGCACCATGTATGCCATTTCATAACATTGTGCATGTTAGGTTGTACCTTAGTTGCATTCATGCATGTCATGCATATTGCATTGTGTTCGGTATAGGAGTTAGCCCGAGCACGAGAAACGAGGTACGTTCCGTACTCCGAGTGACGGAACGTGTCTCAATTCCCTAGTCACCGACACTCCGGATCATCCATGATGGAGTTAGGTTTTGTTGTGTTTTCATGTGCATTCATTCCATATTGAATTGTGCAAATCGACTCCTCGGCCATCATGTATCGAGACGCGTGATTGGTGGCACGAGGATCGAGACATGCATACATTTGTGGAAATACATTACCATGCCCCTTTCTTGCTCTCTGTTGCAGCAAAATGAAGAATTAGCAACTTTTCGGAGCTTGGCACGCATTTCAAGAACAGGTGCAAACAGAGGCTAATTGGGGCATCGTCATGGATTTCCGCACAAAGGAAACCTGAACATGCATCATTCATCACCCGGAGCGGAATCAAGGCAGTCCTTGGCTTGCATGCCAGTTTTATAGCTTTCTTAGTTAATTTGTTAATTAATTAGGAATTTGTACACATTTTGGACTATATTATTTGGACTGTAATATTCTTTTATTCGGGACTGTATATTTATTCGGACCCTCTGCGCGAGGGCATAATTATAATAAGTGTGGGTGAGTGTGATGTATGTCTTCCAATCTCACGTCTTTCTTCTCTTTTATTTACCTGCTTATGATGGTTAGATTAGGGCATATTTCAATTAGCATACAGTATGATAGCATGTTTGCATTCATTCATCTGTCTTGCATGCACCGGGCTCGGCGCATCATACTAACTGCATTTGTATTTCAATTCCAAGTTGAATACATGATAGCTATAGCATTCCATATGCCATGTTTAGGATAGCCGAGCCTACTATAGTTGCATTTTTGCATGTGTTGTATTAGGCAATCCTGTATATTTAGGATCATGCATGATTTCTAATGAGCTTCTGTTTTGGCTTGGAATACTCGGTGAGTTTTATGCTTTAGCATCCTTGCATGCGTGTGAGTGACTGCCATGAATAGCATGCTTACCATGAGGCTAACTGCTTATGTGATATAACTGCCTTGAATGCTTGTGGGTGGAGGTTGGGTTATTTGGATTGGAACAATTCATCAAGTGTTTTAAGCCCACCCGAGGGTGGAAAAATCTGCATTTTAAGCCTACCTGCAGGTAGCGAACCATCTTTCAAAAATAAACATGAAATGTTTTGTCCCAATTCAGGCGACCCAGTCTATACTTGTATGCTGTGCGCATCATATAGTAACCTAGGCTAATAACCGGAATAAGAACGCACAATGTTTTCAAAATCAGATATCATGGTTAGTAGAGGCGGTCTTTTGATCGGCGAAGGGGTGCTCACAAGGTGACCTTCCTAATCGTACCCAAGTTCCCGAGCCGAGGCAACTTTGGTAATGACGACACGTGGCCTTTGGCACCGAAGTTAGGTTTCCTAGATTTCCCATTAAAAACATTTAGGTGGCGACTCAGATTCCGCAAAGCCCATGTTTGGCACTTCTTTTCAAAAAAATATGTTTTCAAAATCGATTTGCCGGATTTGGACTCTTTGGTTCAAGATTAAGAACCGTGACATTTGAGTCCTTGAACTGTAGTGACCCCAATATGAACGGAACGGGACTTAACCCTCCCGGGACGTTCGGGGACGTCTACAGCTGCCGAGGCGTCCTCTCAACAATCGTCTGAACTTCCAACTCAACCAACTGCTACTGCTAAGGAGCCTTAGTTTTATGTTTTGTTTTTTCCCGTTCTGAAGTAATGTAAAACTCTTTACATCGTCGACGTTCTCCTAATACAATTCTTTTGCTTTTGAATGCTTTCATGTTTGCCTTGTATGCTTTCATACTTAGAATATTTTGCATATCTTCAATATACACTTCAATCCTTGTGCAACCTTCTCGGGGTGACACACCTCGGTTGTACAAACTGATGACTTATCTCGGCAAGTACCTAACTACACTTCTTGGCATAATCTTGGTTTCACCTTGTAAATATAAAATTTCAACAAGTGTTTAACCTTAGTCTTCAATCTTGTAAATTGTCTACAAATTTCAACAAGTGTTAGACATCATCTCGGTTTAACTTTAACTTGTAAATTGTCCACAAATTTCAACAAGTGTTAGACATCATCTCGGTTTAACTTCAACTTGTAAATTGTCCACAAATTTCAACAAGTGTTAAACAATGATCTAGGTTTAACTTCAACTTGTAAATTGTTCACAAATTTCAACAAGTGTTAAACAATGTTTTCGGTTTAACTTTAACTTGTAAATTGTCCACAAATTTCAACAAGTGTTAAACAATGATTTCGGTTTAACTTCAACTTGTAAATTGTCCACAAATTTCAACAAGGGTTAAACATATTCTTCTTCTTTCTACCCCCTAATGTGAACCTGAGTTCCACTTGGGTTCTCATTATGCATGTATTCTAGAGACAATGTCAAGTATCTTGAAAAGAGAACCAGCTGAATCTTTATTTATTTACTTCGACAAATGACAAAGGAACAAAGAAATTCTAATGATAGAAAAATTTTAAATTGCAAGTGTTTCAAGGCCTTGGCAACTCTTTGCCCTCATTATCTTCAAGCCGATATGCCCGATTGCCCAGCACTGAGATGATTCTATACGGTCCTTCCCAATTTGGGCCAAGCTTGCCCTCTCTGGGATCCTTCTTGTTGCCGACGACTTTTCTTAAGACAAGGTCACCAATCTGAAATTCCCTTGGGTTAACCTTCTTGTTATAAGCTCTGGCAAGCTGTTGCTGGTATGCTGCGAGCTGAATTGCAGCTTTCTTCCTTCGTTCTTCTAGAAGATCTAGATCTCAGGCTAAGAGTACATCATTAGTCCCATTCTCTATCCCCTGGGTTCTGATCCCAAGGATGCCGACCTCCAGCGGAATGACTGCTTCTGTGCCATAAGCCATGGCAAAGGGGAATTCCCCTGTTGATCTTCTCGGCGTAGTCCGCTATGTCCAGAGTACATTGGGCAATTCGCCTACCCACTTTCCTTTTGCTGCCTGCAGCCTCTTCTTTATCCCATCCAGAATTACTTTGTTGGATGCTTCTGCTTGTCCATTACTTTGTGGAAAGCTTGGGGTTGAAAAGTAGTTCTTGATCTTGAACTTTGCACATATGTTCTTGATTAGCTTACTGTCAAATTGAGTTTCATTGTTTGCAATAATTGCTCTTGGAATCCCAAACCTGGTGATAATGTTCTTCCAAATGAAGTTCTTCACGTCTACATCTCGGATCTTGGCAAGAGGTTCAGCTTCTATCTATTTAGTGAAGTAATCTATTGCTACCAGCAAGTACTTCCTTTGTCCAGTTGCCTGGGGCAGTTACCCGACGAGATCCATGCCCCATTAGGCAAATGGCCAAGGACTGGATACAGGGTTCAGGTTTGCTGCTGGCTGGTGTATCAGAGGTCCAAACCTTTGGCATTGTTCACACTTCTTTACATAGGCTTCTGCATCTTTCTGCATGTAAGGCCACCAATGCCCCTGAGTGATGGCCCTATGGGCGAGTAATCTGCCCCCAGCATGGCTTCTACAAATTCTTTCATGTATTTCATATAAAAAATCTTCGACTTGTAAAGGGTGTACGCACCTTAAAAGGGGTCCAGTGAAGGGCCTTCTGTAAAGATGTTTTTTTGCTGTCAGACTGAATCTTGCCGACTTCAATCTGATCTTGTGTGCCTCCTTGCAGTCATCTGGCAGTTTTCCTTCTTTTAGGAACGCATCAATTGCGTCCATCCAGCTTGATCCCATGTCTACGCACATTGCTTCACGCTCTGTGATTACTGGTTCAATGCTCGGGCCCAACAAGTAGTCAATCATTATTGTCCTTACTTTTCCAGGTTGTACTGCACTAGCTAAGTTGGCCAACGCATCGGCGTAGCTGTTATCATCTCGGTTTACCTGGAGTAGTCGGCAGTTTTGGAATAAAGCCGCCAACCTGATGACCTCTTTTGCATATGCCGATATTCTTTCATCTCGAGCTACATATTCTCCTGTTGCCTGATTGACTATCAGTTGTGAATCACAAAAAACTATTACCTCATCTGCTTGTACTACTATTGCCAGTTTTAGTCCTGCAATGAGTGCTTCGTATTCTACTTCATTGTTTAAGGCCTTGAATCCCAAACGAATCGATTGTTCTAGTACATGCCCATCTAGGGATATCAGTACTACTCTTGCCCCCGCTCCTTGTCAGTTTGAACTCCCATCAACAAACAGTCGAAAGGAGTCGCCGATGTAAATGCTACAGGGTTTGAGTTTGTCCTCTTTCCTTTGTTCTTTTGTCATTGGCTGGGCTTCTCCTTGCTTGTTTAGACATCGTTTATCTTGGCTCAACGAAGCCCGATGTTCGATGGATTCTGGCGTGAACTCGGCCACGAAGTCGGCCAAAACCTAGCCTTTGATTCTTGCTCGGGCTCGTACTCCATCATCTTGGCCTAGGGCATCGCCATCCTGGCTATTCTTCTTGTTAAGTCTCCCTGCTGCAATAGGGACTTCAATGGATGTTCTGTAAGTACCACAATTTTATGGGCCTGGAAGTAATGGTTCAACTTCTTTGAAGCCATTACTAAAGCCAGTGCCAATTTCTCTAAGGGTAGATACCTCGTTTCTGCGTCGGTTAGGGTTTTGCTTACATAATAAACAGCCCTTTGCTCCCCTTTTTCTTCTCGGATTAGTACTGCACTTATCGCATGTTCTGAAACTGCCAAGTACAGGAACAACTCCTCCCCGGGTTTTGGATTCGAAAGAACTGGAGCTGTGGTCAGGTACTTCTTCAGATCGGCTAATGCTTCTTCGCACTTCTCTGTCCAAAGAAAGTTCGTGGCTTTCTTCGCTAAGTTGAAGAAAGGTTTACACTTGTCTGAGCTTCTGCTTATGAACCTGTTCAGGGCTACGGCCCTTCCAGTTAGCATCTGCACCTGTTTTGCCGACGTCGGGCTCTTCAACTCTAAGATGGCCTTGATCTGATCTGGGCTAGCCTCAATGCCCCTTCTGGTCACCAGGTATCCTAAAAACTTACCAGATACAACTCCAAATGCACACTTCGATGCATTAAGTCGGAGCCGATATGTTTTAAGGATTTCAAAGACTACTTTTAGATCGGCGAGATGACTCTCAGGCTCCTTGGTTTTAACAATCATGTCGTCGATGTAGACTTCTACTGTTCGGCCAATCAGGTGTTTGAACATTTTGGTTACTAACCTTTGGTAAGTTGCTCTTGCATTTTTCAACCCGAAAGGCATTACCCTGTAACAGTACAAGCCTTTTGGGGTGATAAACGCGGTCTTCTCTTCGTCTGGGGGGTACATGGCTATCTGGTGGTACCCCTTGTAGGCATCTAGGAAGCTCATTCTTCCATGCCCTCAAGTGGCATCTACTAGCTGGTCAATCTTGGGTAAAGGAAAGCTGTCTTTAGGACAGGCTTTGTTGAGGCTGGTAAAGTCTACGCAGACCCTCCATTTACCGTTCTTCTTTTTTACCATCACTGTATTGGATAGCCATGTCGGGTAGTGAACTTCTCTAATGGCCCTAGCCTCTAGAAGTCTGTCTACTTCTTCCTCTACTGCTGCGACATGCATCAACGTCGGTCTTCTAGTTCGTTGAATTACAGGTTTGGCCGACCTGTCAACATTCAGTTTGTGGCAAGTGACCTCGGGGTCAATGCCAGGCATTTCGTAAGGTGTCCAAGCAAACACCTCAATATTTGCTCTCAAAAAAGATTCCAACTCTTTTTCCTCTTCTTCAGCTAAGCCCGAGCCAAAAAGAAAGAAGCGTTCTTCATCCCCATCCTGGACGAGGATTTTCTTCAGTGCCTCTTCGCTCTTCTCGGCTGGCTCCTTGCCGACGTCTTCTAGGATTTCCACGTCTTCATCTTCAATTTCTGCCTTTTCTGGCTCTCGTATGCTGCAGGTAGATTTCATTGCTGCCATAGAGCAATTCTTCGCCTATAGCTGATCGCCTCTGACTTCCTCTATCCTATGCTCTGTTGGGAATCGCAATAGTTAATGCAATATTGAGGGAACTGCCCCCATCGCATGCAGCCATGGCCTTCTCAAGATAATGTTGTAAAGGGAGGGTGTGTCGATGATGGTGAATTTTGTCTTGATCTTCCTGGTGCCAGCCTGCACCTCCAAGCTTACTGCTCCCAGTGGCCATGTCGGCGTTCCATTGAACCTAACTATTGGGCCATTGGATTGTTCCATATCATCTGGGTGAAGGCCGAGCTCCTTGTAACATCGGACGTACATGATGTCACAAGAGCTGCCTTGGTCAATCAGAATGTGTTTCACTTGGCACTCCCCAACCTGAAGGGATACTACCAAGGCATCATTATGTGGATGCTGGACCATCTCTAGATCGGCTTCAGTAAAGGTTATCATTGGTCCCTGGCACTCTTCTGCCCGATGTCTTTTCTTCCCGACTTGGTAGACATGTTGTAGGTGTTTTACCTTCTGGGTCTCTCCATGGATTTCATTTTCATTGACCTTCGAGTGGATTACGTTGACTACCCGAGGTCCTCCTGCCTACGACTGTTGTGCTGGGGGAGATGGGGCTGCTAGTGCCTGAGGCAATCTTGCCCGTTCTTCCCTTGTCCTGGTCTCATCAACAAGGTCTTTCAGATGTCCTTGTCTCACCAGGTCTTCCAAGTGTGTTTTCAGGGCTCTACAACCCTGAGTTGTATGCACATCTTCATTGTGGTAGGCACAATGCCTGCCAATGTTTCTTTCCATGAACTCTCCTGGAGTCCTCTCTGGCGTTCTGAAATAGGGCTGGTTTCGAAGTTGATCCAGGACTTTGTGAATTGAGATTCGGAACACAGTTGTCACTACCTACACAACCCTCAGTTCTACCTCTTGTTTGAAGGATCCGTTGTTACCTCGGCCTCGCTTCGGTGAGCCGTTTCCTTTCTCGTGCTTTGTCTCCTTATTCCCCGACATATCTTCCTCAGCTCTAGCATACTTCTCGATTTTGGCCATGAGTTCCTCCATACTTTTTGGCAATGTCTTTGCCAATGACTTCCGTAGTGGATAGTCATCTTTCAGGCCGTTCTTGAAAGATACGACTGCCACCTCTTGATTACATTCAGGTATTCAGTTGAACACCTCATAGTATCTTTTGGCATAGGCCCTAAGGCCTTCATCTTTGCTGATCTTCAGAGCCATCAATGCGTCCACTCTTAATGGCTGAAGTTTGTTTGTCACGAACCTGGCCACAAACATCTCGGCCAAGCCTTCCCAAGTCTTCACACTTCCCTTTGGTAGTTTGTGAAACCAATCTGATGCAATCTCCCCGAAGGACGAGGGGAACACTTTGCAGAGCAACAGCTCGTTCCCACTATACAATGCCATTGAGTTCAAGTATAATCCAACGTGGAAGTTGGGATCTGACTTACCATCATATATTTGGAACCTCGGCATACTGAATCTTTTTGGTGCCTCGAATTTGTCTAATTCCGCCGAGAATGGTGTTCTCGGCTTAACAGGTGAAGCTACCTCGGCATCGGCGTTCTGTTGCTTCCTCTTGAGGTAATCTCTCAAGTCTTATTTGCTCTGCCCAGGAGCTCGGCTATCTTTCGACTTCAATCTTTTCGATATACTACTCTCAGCCTCGTGGTGAGCCCATTTCGATCTTTCTCCATGAGTTGTGTCGAAGCATAGTGCCCGCCCTTGAACATGCTGATGTTCTTTGGGGTCGGCCTTCTTGGTGCGTTGTGTCCTTTGTGACTCTTCCTTCCTTGACTCCCCTCTTCCGACCTCCCTTGAAGGCTAGTGAGAGTGTCTTTTGCTCCTGGTGTACTGGGGGGCTTCAGGATTGCTTCATTCTCCTTCAGGCATTGGTCATTGGCGTGTCCTGCAGTGGGTATGATAGCTGCATGACGTTATTTTGCATCATAAAATTGATGACCGATTGCAGGTCTGCCAATTTGTTTGCCATCTCTTTCACCTCTTCGTTCCTTCGTAGGCACATATCCTTCCATACCTAGAGGTCGCCTTCTGTAACAACCCTCGCCATCGACATATTCTATCGACATCGCTAAACCGAGATCGATCATGATTGATAACCGAAATAATTGAAATATCGAATCGACCGATCAAATCAAATCGAATTGATTAAGTATATCTGTCATATTACATTTCTATCTGTTGCCTGTTTGAGTATCTGTTCATGTTTTGTGTTTGAACTGCAAATTGAAGGCCTTATCGGCGGCCGAACCAGAAATTGATTGATGTTTTGTAATCATTAGAATTAATGTGAATTTATGGTGTAATTATTTGAAAAGTGATTTGGTATGATTAAATTAGATTAAAATAAGCTAAATTACATAGTTTGACATATTTACCTTAATGCCATTGTGCGTGGCCCACTACATGAACTATATTTGAGCCTTATTATACACTTAGGCACACATTTGCTCAGCCCTTTTCTTGCTATTGCCGACCAAGAGTGAGAGAGTGAGAGAATTGAGTTCAAACTTGAAGATTTGCTTGAAATTGAAAGAATTGATGAGAGGGTTGCAAAGTTGAGCTTATATTCTTGAGTTTAAAGATTTAAGGTTGGTGTTTCATCTTCTCATTCTTGTGTTTAAGTTGATTCTTGCATGGTTTAGAGCAAGGTTGAAGTCTAGAGCCAATTTATGGCTCAAATTGTGGTGTTGAAGCTTAATTGTTGCATGCATGTATATATATATTGAAGTTTTGTAATTGTAGCTCATAATTCCTCACATACATGTTCATAATTTTACAATGGACCTTGATTTCATCTTGTTTTGAGAAGAATTGGCTCATTAGAGCAAGAGTTTGAAGCTGTGAATTGGTTAAATCCATGCATGTTTGCATGTTCTTCATGTTCTTGAAATTTGGTTCAAAATTGTATTTAATTGAACTACCTTTAGGCTTCGATTTCTCAAATTGATCTTTGAAGCATGTTGTTCTATGAGTTTACAAATGTTTTCCAGAAAATTAGCCCAAGAGGATCGAATTTGATGCATTGAAACTTGGTTTTAAGCTTGGGTGTTCAATCTGGAATTTCCAGAATTTGGACTCACGCTCGAGCGGGGAAAGTGGCACTCGAGCATGAAATTTGAGCATCCAGTACTTTGC
This sequence comes from Camellia lanceoleosa, assembly GCA_025200525.1. Lineage (NCBI taxonomy): Eukaryota > Viridiplantae > Streptophyta > Magnoliopsida > Ericales > Theaceae > Camellia > Camellia lanceoleosa. The sequence goes on along the minus strand of CM045759.1, from coordinate 202,740,408 downwards.
ACAGTTTTGCAGTCCGCTCGAGCAGGGTATTTGCCACTCGAGCGAGAACTTGTGTGTTACGCTTGAGCAGGTGTCGAGCGCCCATCAAGCGTGATTTTCACATATCCAGTACTTTTCCCATGTCTTGCAGTCCGCTCGAGCGGGAAAAGTGACGTTCGAGCGGGGAACCTTTGTCTTCATGTCCGCTCAAGCGGGGAAAGACACGCTCGAGCGGGACTTTGTTTTTCTGAAAATTCTGAAAATACTTTTAAAAGTGCATCTTTGCATCCTCATTCCATCCTAGGCATTCTTAGGCCTAGTTTAAGACATCTTAATGAGAATATAGATGTAGAACCACACCGAAGCAAATTAGGGATTAAGTTATTATTTTTCCCAACTATGTAGCTTAGTGTGTGTTCGTTCTGTAAACTGTGTAGGGTTGGCGATTGGAGACGCGCTCTAGCCTAACTGTAGCCCAGAACTCTGTGAGTAATAATTGTATAAAGATATGTTCAACTGTGGATATTTTTGACTGTTTAACTGAACTGTTTTCTGAACTAATACTGTTAATCGAATGAATGTATGTCCTATATTAATCAGACAGTGGCATCCTTAGCAACTCATCACATCGCCATCTTATAGAGATCTCTGTCGGTTCCCTTGTTAGAACCACTACTACTTATTGATTGATGGCCATCATTGACTGTTCGGTCTTTCAAGACCTACTGTTTACTATACTGCTATGCTAATGGATGTACCACATATGACTGAATGACTGATATACTGAATTAATGAACTGTTTTCATTACTGTACGGACATTCATTCTAAACCTCTTTACGCATTATGTTATTCAATGGGCTTTAGCTCACTGCTCATATATATATGTAGGTGTACAGGCACCAAACCGGAGCTAGAAGCGTCGAGGTAGACTCCCTTTTTGTCAAGACAACTACTGTGCCTCAATACGAGGTTCCGAGCCTGTCAGGCCAAGGTTTAGGGGTGTTTTAGTCCCCTCGTCTGCCTCAGATTCTGTTCGGTTTATCAGAAGTTCTCAGATAGACTTTATTACTGCTTAATAGGATTAGGTCCTGGCGAATGCTTATATATATGTACATACTGTTTTGTCACTGACTGTATATATCTATGAAAAGTCTTTTTGTATACAGACTGTCACAACTCATTGGACATTGTTTATTTACTGTTTTGGCTTCCGCCATGCCCTCAGTTTTCTTTTTATCAGACATCATAGCGGCCTTCTAATCTCGGGTTCTTGCGATTCTGATACTAAACCCATAGAGGCGGGTTTGGGTTGTGACACCTTCGTTGTAGTTCCCGCTTCGATCAGGTTTCTTTGGTACGTCGCCAGTCTGGCCAACATTTTTTACTCCGTGAGTTTGCTCATGAGTTTCTGCGTTGGACCTGTCTCCTTCGACATCAAGGTCAATAAGTCTCCCACTCCCAACAGGAGTGTCATCCCCAATCTTTTCCTTCTGTCCATTATTGGCCATCTATTCTACTTTCTTTCCCACAGACGGCGCCAAATTGTGTGGGTTATTTTCCGACCACACTGCCAACTCAGTAGTCAGTTGGAGAGAACTGGCAGAATAAATGACACTGCTAACTGCAATGTAAAGAGAAGATTTCGTGATGATTCGGTCACCCGAGCACTCCGACAATCAAGTCAGTATATCTCTCAAAGATAATCAATAGTGCAAATCTCACTGTTCAGAACTTAAATTGCGTACCTTAGACCCACAGGAGTGCCTCTCTTTTATAGTTAACTCAATCCTAGTCCCGATAGAAGCCTGACTTCTATGGACTCCCATTCAGTGCTTACTTTGGACTCCTCAAGAGATAAGGATAGATTCCCTAAGAACATTATCCTTATCCATCTTGAAGTCTTTCCTCATTGTAGGACTCTTGTCCCTTATCCGCTTATCTCGAATTCCGATATCTTCAGAGATAACCTCGGCCATGCCGAGATCATCTCGACGTTACGACCAGGACACGTGGCATCTCGGCTGATACATCGACGTCACCTTGTCACGTATTGGTACTCAAAAATATATCCCCACAGAAAGCATACAACAGAGTTTCATAATATATACTAATATTCGCCAAAAGAAAAAAGAAAAAAGCAACAGCCATTGAACTTCATGAAAATGAGTTGGATTATTTACAATGGAGGAATTTAATTGGGAGGAAGTGAGTGATCTCATAAAAATGAGTTGGATTTTCTCTAAGCTATGATGCTCTTCTTTCTCAACCTATTTTGTGTTTGTACTATGTTTTTTTTTTTATTCCTTTTTTTTAAAAAAATTTAATTTTGTGAAAAATCTATCAACTCCAATTCGTAGCTCGAATTCGGAGGCTCGAATTTGGCTCGAATTCGGAGAAGAAGAAGAAGAGAATAAAAGGAAGGAGGAAGGAGGAGGAAGAAGGAGAACTGAAGGGGAAGGGGCCATCAAAATCGGGCTGGAGGAGACGGGGCTACGCGGGGCTGCGACGAGCTGCGGCGGGGCTGCGACGATCAGAGCTACTACAACGATCAGAGATGCTGTGACGATCGGCGGCGGCAGAGGCACATGAGGGGCCCTTCTCTCCTCTCCTCTCTCTTTCTCCCTTTCTCCTCCTCTTCCCCTCTGTTCTTCTCCTGTGTTCAACAAAGAAGAAGAAGAAAAGAAAGAAAGAAAAAGAAGAGAAAGAAAAGGAAGAAAAAGAAAAAAAATAATAATAATCACAAAACGACGTCGTTTTGCGATTCGGGCCAAAATCGGGCCACTTTTTTCAAGCTACCAGCCATTTTTCAAAATCTATTTGCTTAACATTAGGATTAGGGCCTTCGTGAAGGACACTCTTGTCATGCTTTAAAAATATGTGAAATTACACTGATCTCACTTGAGATCTTGAGAAAATACATGTACCTTCACAATTTTAGTATAATTACACCAGCATCCCAACAAATTAAGGTATCAGAAACAAAATTACATTAATAAACAAAATATTTTTATTGCTAAAAGTGTCATTATTTTATTTTTAGCGACGAAATTTAGACATTAGTGATAACTTGTGGGGTCAAATTATTTTTTTCTTAAAAATGCATTTATTAGCGATGTTTTTAAAATTGTCGCTAGAAATCTAGTTTTTGACTTTTCGGATCAACTTTTTAACAACTATCCTCGTGATAATGGGAATTGGTCCTCAAATATTTTTTACAACAAAATTTTCACTTTTATGAATAAAAAAATTTGTTTCTTAAAACTCTTATATTTTGTAGAGCGACCTTCTTTTTAGTAAGGCTGAAACTAAAGTAAATAATGTGAAAACACATATATGAACAAGAAAAAATATATATTTCAATGTAAAAGATATGACAATATTATTTTTTCACTAGTCGAGTGCGCATAAGCAGGTCCGGACATCTAGTCATCAAAACATTATTTTTCCATTCATATAACTAACAAATTACTAATGAAAATAGAATTGAGTGTATTATAAATTAAAATTTTTAGGGAACTCAATGCAATTATATCAAAATTTTAAAAGTTTTTTTATATTTTTTTCAAACCTCATGGGAGGTCAATGAAATTTATCCAAAAAATATATATTTCTCATTTTATATATAACATGACCCTTCATTTTAAATAAAAAAAATATATATATATACCTCTCATTCATTCCTCATCTTACATTTTCTTTTTGTTTTGTACTAAAAAAACTCATCCTTTGGGCTGTTCTATTACATCACAAAATGGTTTTTTTTTTTTTCCTTTTTTTTTTTTTTTTCTTTTGGGGTGGTTGGTTAAATTTTTAGAGATGGCCACTGAGAGCAGACAGTAATGCTAGTCAGTTACATCCTCTTTTCTAATGCCAAGTCAATTACCAGTTAAAAACAACACGTATATACAACATAATTTAGCCTCTGCAAAAGGATATGCATAACAATGAATACATTGATTGATATGCACTTCAACAAGTTTAATGGTTACACAATTAAATTGGAAAACAGAAAATAAGATTTCAATCAGAAAAGTAACTGTACAAAACACTTTTTTTTTTCCTTTATTTGTTGCAATGAATCAAAAAAAAAAAAATCAAAAATCAAAATCAAAACAAAAATACTTTTTTTTCTGTATCTGTTGCGATGAATCAAGGGGAAAAAAAAATCAAAATCAAAACAGAGAAAAGGGAAAACCTAGTGAGCTCTCTTCAAAGGCTCTAATCTGAGACTGCTGCAACAATGAAGTTCAATGTTTCGCATTTCTATCGCATGTGTTGATTCTGAAGTTGTCGCGAACTCCAAGTGTTATTCACGAGTGCACGAGGGAAGATAACTGTTGGCAACCTCTTGCTTTCCACAACATTGGGGAAATCGATAGTGTAATGTAATCCTCGGCTTTCATGCCTAGCAAGGGCACTGTTAACGACAAGCTTTGCGCAACAAAACAAGTTCCTCATTTCACAAGCCTCAAGCCCTACCATTGTTGGTTCCCAACCTTGCTGAAACAAATATGCTTCCCATTTCAACTCCAACTCCCCAATCTTCTGCTCTGCAGTTTCTAATCTTGTCGTTGATCGAACAATTCCAACATACTCCCACATGATCGATTGCAATTCCTTCCTCACCTCCCTCGTTCTCCTCACAATTTTTCCCAACATGTCTCTACCAAGTGACAAGGGCACAACTGGTCGATCCCACCAATCTGAAGCAGTATGGTCAAGTTTAGAACTCTTTGTGTGATCTATCGAAGGCTGCACTGCTCTTCGAGCAAAAACTAGTGCCTCAAGCAATGAGTTGCTAGCAAGTCGGTTAGCTCCATGCAATCCTGTGCAAGCAACCTCACCAGCCACATATAGACCACGCACATTTGTCTCCCCTTGGAGCCCTGCACGAACTCCTCCACACATGTAATGAGCAGCAGGGACTACTGGAATTGGTTGGCGAGTTATGTCTAGGCCATAGCAGAGGCACTCAGCAGCTATGTTGGGGAAGTGGGCGAGAATTTTTTCCCGGGGTTTGTGGCTTATGTCAAGTAACACGTACTTCTCGCTGCGCTTTTTGAGTTGATCATCAATGCTTCTGGCTACCACATCCCTAGGAGCAAGCTCTGCCCTCTCATCGTACATGGGCATGAACCTTTCCATGTCTAAATTGTAGAGGATACCTCCATCGCCTCTGACAGCTTCAGTGATCAAGAAAGCATTTTCTCGGATCTTGCTTGGTGTGATGGGAAGGCCTTCATCAGCTAAGGCAGTTGGGTGGAACTGAACAAATCTGGCAACAAAATAATGCAACAAACAAGAATTACTAATATAATCTAAACTGCTACAAAAACATGACAATATGATTTCATTTCACAGCATATCCACACTTCGGAATCATTACACATTTCAGAAGAGTAGTCCAACAGGCATAACATAATTTTTATTTTTTTAAATGGAATGAATTTGACATGGGAATGATGAGGAATGAATTATTTTATTTTTTGGGCAATGCATTTATCATTACTTACTCCATGTTGGAAATTACAGCTTGAGCTCGATGGGCCATCGCGATTCCATCACCGGTGGCTACCTATAAGTACATATCAAGAAAGAATCAAACAGTGGTGCATTTTACAAAACCGACAAGTTATTATTTTCATTTGTTAACCAGACAACACACAATTTCAAGTAGAACTGATCATAGGCAATTAAAGCTTGTAATAGGAAAGGAAAGAAGCATGGAAAAAGAAAGCTCCATACTCATTTCACCTTTAAAATTTATGAAACAAGCAAAGACCATCTCCATTACTCAGTTGTATAACTTTAATTTCATGATGCCAGTCAAAAACAAGTTCAATTGATGTTAAGAAAATTTCAATGAAAGTGAGAATCTCAAATGGTCAAACTCAGTTGCCAAATATAGGATGGTTGCTAGGCCTTAATTATATTGAACCACATAATGTAAACACCTTTCAAGCAACCCACGAGAGGGATGTTTGACATAGCTAGCATTGGAATTCTACATTTTGCTGTTTGAACGATGAGAACAAACTTCAACCTTGAGTGACAAGCCTCATTTCTCAGAAATATCCCAAAATATAGAAGGCAACAACAATCAAAAAATAAAAAACAACGCCCAATAAGTACACATTAATGTGTGTTTGGGAGGGAAAAGATTGAGTACACACCTAACCTTTGGCATAATGCATAAAGTGGTGGTCTCAAGACTTGAACCCATAACCTCAAGGTTATTAGGCCAAGTCTTAACCATTAAACCAATGGTCACCCCTGCAGAAGGCAATGACAATCAATCAAAAAAATTGAGAACAAAAAATTACCGGAGGATTTGTAGTAGTCGGATAGATATGTCCAGCCCCACCAGATGCAAGCAAGGTCACCTTAGAAATGAACCGTATGACCTACAAGTTGAGAAAAAGCAACATTATAGTAGTACAAGGTAAGATCAAGATATGAAATTTCCTGAAAAGATAAATTATCACCTAAAAATATGTTTTTTAAGAATGAATGATGAAAAGAAACTATATAGCCAAGAGCCACTGTACTCACCTCTTGTGTTTCAGTATTTAAAGCGTCAATGCCATGGCAAACTGTGTCAGAACCATTCTGTAAGCCCAGCAACACATATTTATGTTAGTGAAAACCTGTGGAGCATTTCCTCTTTAAGGTCTAACTAAAACCATCAAACAAAACACTAATAAAGCTTTCACAGATAACACTCATCTTCACATGGTGATACAGCATCTTAAAATGTGCATGCACTCATGCCAACCCAGAATGGGAACAGGTACAATTCAGGGTGAGACTAATATTTTAGCAAATAAGAGGAAGCATATTATAACGCAAACCTGAGAAGTCAGCAAATCTATTGCATAATGGTGTTCAAACATGAAAATATTAGGGTCGTTGACAACTGCTTGCAATAGTGCCCTCTCAATCTCCCTCCCTGTCATATCAGCAGCGTGAACAATCCTGTGATGCGAGTGGCCTCCTTCCCTTGCTAAATGCAAGTTTCCATCCTCACCATGATCAAATGACGCACCCATAGCAATCAATTCTCGAATTCTATCAGGTCCTTCAGTACACACGACCTGGATAATGTAACTAAATCTGAGATAAAGCTATGACAGTTAAATTTGTTAGAAAAGTTCACAAAATTGTCAAAACAACCGTTTTCTTGATAGTTCATATGCCAATGAACATAAACTACCCCTAGCAGCTTGTCATCATAATCACATAAGGATAGTATGTGAATCGATCATCGTAGATTTTTCATTTTTTAACCCAATTCTTATGACCTGATGTGTTCTTATATCACCCGTAGACGTGGGTAACACTTTTCATACAAGACATAAGAGGTACTGAAGAATGACTTTGGGAAAAATCAGTGTTAGAAGCTTACTCTAACAGTCTCCTCATCACATAGATAAGCCCCTGCTACAATTGTATCCCGCATGTGATTCTCCACTGAATCTGAAGGGCACAACACAGCACTTACACCACCCTGGGCATAGTTTGTGTTGCTTTCATGAGGCTCAGCCTTGGTTATCACCGCAACAGTTCCATGTTTTGCAACTTCAAGAGCATAGCGAAGGCCAGCAACTCCACTACCAATCACAGCAAAATCAAAATACTTTGTAGAACCATCTCTCAAGCACGAAGTAGTAACTGTTCTGAGGGGTTTTGAATTCTCTTCGATTGAAGAGCGGGAGAGGTTACACCTCTGGACTTGCAAGAACTTGGACACTCCACATGACCTGAATGTATAAAACACGTCTCTGAACTTAGAAGTATGTATAAATGCTGAAAATTTGGAAACTCTGCTTTTTTCGTGATACGGAAATTAATCTAGAAAAGGACTGCAAATTCTGCCATGAGGTATTATGATATAAAGGTGCATTTTTGATAAGCTATACAATAGGACTTTAGTATATGCACAAAATAAAATGTATGAGTGATGTCTGGCCCACTTAATTCCTGTGAGGTAACATGCCACTGAGTGCCGGTGTTTTTGCAAAACCAAAGAATGATTCTTGATGTGATCTAAGATTATGGAAAATTCTTAACTTTCATATAATTCCTATCCAAAAATCTATATATAAAAAGACAATTTATTTGGTGTAAACATCACAACAATAATGTTTCCCGTTTGAAATCAATTAGGACTTAAAACAAAACAAAACAAATTTGGGGCCAAGGACATGTTATCTCAGAATTGAAGACAAAACATTATTGCAGTAAACACATTAGAAACTAATGTAAAAACTAAATCATTAGACAAGATAAACACTATAACCATGCTCCTTATCACCTTACCTTGAGAGGTCCTTCTGTATGGATCGCTGAAAGGCAAAAGCAGAGACACAATAAGTTTGTCTGCGACCTTGTCTCCCGCAGATCTTTTTGAAATGTAATTTGCCGCTTCCAGTAGCTATACTAGTAGCCATTGGAATTTCTGGCAAGATAAGAACAGTTCACGAGTAAATACAAGTTGTAAAGTTCATTTTCAATTTATTTTATTTTTTTGTGTGTGGGCACTAGAAGAGTACTTCAACAAAATAACAAAAGACATGTCATTTTCAGTTTTTCTAACTGCCAGTAACCATATATACCACAAAAGCTTCCTGATTGAAAATTTTCCACCCTCTGCTTGGTTGGTGAGAAAAGTGAGGAAAAAAAATTTAAGAAATGGGAAATGGGTTCATATGAATCTTATGTTTACCAACATTCTGGCTTCCAGGGATGGAACTGAATTATAGGGTGTATTTGGTTTGTGTTTGTAGAGTAATTTTTGAGATAAAAAGTATAAAAATTTGTTTGGTTCACCTTTTTCAGAAATGATTTTAGAAAATTATTTTGGAGAGAGAGAGTTTTAAAAAAGTGATTGATTTGATGCGTAAGAGAAAGTGATTTTGAAAAGTAGGTAACCAAATAAAATTTTGAGATTTTTTTTGAAAAAATTTGTTTGATTTGATAACCTTTGAAAATTTGTTTGTTGAGAATTTTTCTCTAAAATTTTTCTAAAAAACAAACCAAACAAGGCCCTTTATTAGGCTCATGTTAATGGTTATATGTCTCAGTAAAAAGAGAGAAAAAAAAAAAATTACAGTAGTTAAATCAATTTTGTTTTCTTTCTTTCTAACCCTTTTCCAAGCAAGCAGTTGGATCTTCAAGTAAAATTAAAAATATAAAAAATAAACCTCCAAAATTTCTATCATCAAATCAAGGGATATAAAATATATATATTTTTTTTTAATGATAAAAACTCCCTATGTTCCAATCAAAAGAGGGGAGAAAAATTACACACACACATAAAAACAAAAACAAAAAAAAACCCACAAACTAAAAACTAAAACATTGAATGGAGAAATGCAAATCAAGATTCAGGAAGTTTCATAGAGACATTAAATCAAACAGAAACAATATATCTGTACAGAAATGAACAAATCTTACAGTTACAAGATCTTTTTCTTGTCCGAAACCCTGGTTGTACGATTGTTGTTGTTGTTCAGAGGATCTGAAGCAAAAAACTAAGAAAAGCACGGAGAGATTCGATGAATATGATCGAAATTGTAGCTTAAAGAATTAATTGATATGCATGTATATATACATATATGTATACATTGTTATAGAAGAAGACATACAGAGAGAGAAGAGAGGAGAGAGAGGCGATGAATGAGGAAGGAGCAGCCTATATTTCCGAGGGGCCACAGCTGACTTTAGCTATGAAGAAGCATCGTTGAAGTTCGCGCCATACCCTCCTTCATGCTTATAATCCTATTGAGCGCCGTTCGTTTTTCTGTTTCTTTGCATTTTAATTTTATAATAAATCCAAATAAAATCACTCTAAAAAAGTTCAAAACATAATCGTGGATTTTGTAAAATAAAATGTTACATGTAATTTTATTTTTTTATTTTTATATGTATTTATTCATGAAATAATATTAAAGATCCATATATTTATACTCATAAATTCATTTCCAATGTGATGAGGGAACTGAGCCCACCATTATTAAGAATAATTAATCAAAAATTAAAACATATATTATCGCGTCACTATGCTATTTTTTTTATTTATTTTTTTTTTGAATATATCAAATATTTTCTTTAGTGATGTGGGGCTTGTTTGGTTTGTATTTGAGAAACATATTTTGAGATAAAAAGTACGAAAATTTGTTTGGTTTGGTTTTTTTTGAAAAGATGTTTTGAAAAATTATTTTGAGAGAGAGTTTTAAAAAAAGTGATTGATTTGATGTGTATGAGAAAGAAATTTGTTTAGAAAACTTATAAACCAAACAAGTTTTGAAAAAAAAAAATTAGAAAAATTTATTTAGTTTAATTACTTTTAAAAATTTATTTGTAAAAAAAATTTCTCAAAATTTTTTGAGAAACACAAACTAAACAAGCCCGTGAGCTCCGTTAATTTGTTAGTAGATGGTATTTTCTTTCCTACCTCATTTCGCACTTTTAGATACAAAGCTTGTTTGGTTATCTCTATTTTATTTTATTTTTTAAATTGAATTTTTTTTTTCTATTTTTTTTATTTTTAGTGAATTTTTTAAAAACTCTGTACCTAAATTTTTTTTCTTTTTTAGAAACACTTAATCTAATATACTTTTAAAAAAATACAATATTTGCGAAAAAAAAATTAAAAATTCACCAAATACAAAAAAAAAAAATTAAAATTAAAATTAAAAAAATATCAAAATTAATTACATTTTTATATTTTATTGTACACAATGAATTTTGTATAAATTTTATGCATTTTAAGTATATCGAGATTAAGTGAATTTAAAAAGTAAAAAAATAATAATTATAATTAAAATATTTTTAAAAAATAATAAAAATACAAAAATATGAATTCAAAAACTCAAAAAATTATTTTTTAAAATTTGAAACCAAACATGTTATTTTCTATCTCGTTTTCTCACTTTTAGACATAAGCAAATAGGTTTTACCTATATTTATTGACGTGAGCCCCATTATTTTGTATATTTGAGTGTGAAAATAAAATAAGAAATATAATTATGAATAACATCACTCTTTTGTAAATGAGTTTAAAATCATATTTAAGTCAGAATAATTAAAAATAATTTTATTTTTATAAAATAATAAGTCAGACTAAGTAAGAGTTATATAGGACCAGTTATATGTCTATTATTGTTTTATTTTAAGGAAACTATAATTATTAAAGTATTGTTATCGATACTTTCAGGTCATGTTTGATTCACAAGATTAATAGTGAAGTATTAATAATCCTATTAAATTAGTGTGGTATTCACTATCCAATAAGATTAATATTCATTGGATTAATAATCCCACCCCTACCCCATTACTAATAATCCTACAAATTTGTTGGATTAATTATCCATTGGATTAATAATCCTAAACTAAAATGTTAAAACAAGCATGGGATAATTGGGTCCACGCATTAATAATCCTAATCCCATACTCTAATCCATCTAATCAAACATAGTGTCAAGGTACTCATTAATAGGGTCAGGATCACTACTGTACAGTTTGCATAACAGTGACTGTTGTGTTGTTCATAGAAATTATTTCATACTTTATTTTCATTATTCGAATCATTCAATTTTTAAAGAATATTAAGTAGAATATACTTGTAAAAAATCAAGTTAATCGGATATCGATAGACCCCTCATCAACATGAATTTATATATATAAAAAATAAATATATAAGTATTAAACTGAATACAAATGTGAGTTGATGAAGGAGCTATCGATATCTGATCAATTTGATTTTTTACAGATATGTTCTACTCGATACGCTTCAAAAATTAAACAGTTCGAATAATGAAAATAAAGTTCAAAATAATTTCCATAAACAACACAATAATCACTGTTGTGCAAGCTGCACAGTAGTCACTCAAAACTCTTCATTAATAAGACCTCATAACAATTTATTATTTGTAATAAAAGTCAAATTCGACTCAAATTATTACTATCTATAATTGTGGTAAAAATATTCATTATTCTAATAAATGTAAAGTTAAAGAAAAATTTAATCAATTACAAATTATTGAAAAAAATCAAAATAAAATATTTGAAATATTCAAATTAGCTAATACTCGAGGATCAATCAAGTAACCCATCTAGTGATACCTCTAAGGTCATATTTGTTTGAGAGATTAGGGGTGAGATTGGAGTAATAAGGAGGTGGGTCCCACTAACCCTTGTTTCGTGGCTTCCTTGTGGAGAGGGATTGCCACTTCAAGCGGCTTGCTAATTCCCCTCAGTTGGAGAATTAGCTTGGGTGAATTTTTGGTGAGATTAGGAAAATAGTTAGGGGATAGAGTCTATTTTAGATAAAATTTTATTTTTTTATTTCTATTTTTTTGACCAAGTGCACCTATTTATTTTAATATTTGTTTTAGTTTTTTTTAGGGAGCTTTTTGATAAATCCCTTTTTTAAGAGTTTTATTCCATCCAACCTATATTCTTTTTTACTATTTCATTATATCCTATTTAAGGTAAGAAGATCAAAACACCCTCAATCTCTCTTACCCCCATTAATGTTGATTTTTATTATACTTTGGTAGTTCTCATGACCATTTTTATTCCCTATATCTTTACTCCAAAAAAATACATTAACTACACACCACTATTTTAATGTTGATATATATTATACACAAAAAATTAAATATGATTCTTTATTGATTATCATTATGTTTTGGTAGTTCTCATGTATCCAAATATTAACTGGACGTAATGACCTGAATGTGAACGTTCATATCAGATGACGTTGTGATAAATGTGATATTAAGGTTTACATCAGCATTGTATCTAATTACACAACCACAAGCCTCAACTTTCATTTGAATATAAACATGACTGTACGTAATGACATGAATATTTACATTAAATGACGTGAATATGAACGTTCACATCATATGACATTGTGATAAAGGTAATATTAAGGTTTACATCAGATAAGAAAGAATGTTCACATTACTTTTAATGTGTTGTCAATTAAAAATATATTCACATCAGATGAGAGAGAATGTTCACATTGTTTTTAATGTGTTGTCAATTAAAAATATATTCATGTTATATAATAATATAAAATAATAACAACAATGTTATTTAATTTGCGTAGAAAATTTCATATGCCTTGATCGTTTCCCTTTTCTCTTCTCCCTCAACATTAAATATCAACATTAGATATCAATATTAAATATAAGGGTATAAGAGTCTAAAAAAATAGTGTAAATCAAGAAAAATGACTTTATGAAATAAAAGTATAAATACACGGGACTAAATGGGTTAAAAATTCCTCATGCACTTCTTGGGTTAGAACACTTCTAAATATGATTTATTAATAAAATTCTCTTTTTTTTTTTTAATATAGAAAGAATTTATTTATTTATTTTATATAAAAATAATTTAACAATCTCATCACTAACCATCTCCCACACTATCATCAAAACAAACACACTTTTACTTAATCCCCTCACTAACAATCTCCATATTAACAATCTTTTCACTAACAATTCCAACCAACCTAATCCGCCAAACAAACGTAACCTAACTATTATTCTCTAGTAACCCATCGAGTGAACCTCTGACTATTATTTTCCTAGTAATGATACTGATAATAATCAAATAGAATTAGAATGTAATGATACATGTTGTAAATAAGTTAATATCTTCTGTAAATCACAACAAGAAGAAAATTCATTAATTAAATTAATTAGTAAATTAAACAATCTTGAATTAAAAAGAAAATATACTAATAAATTAAAATCTTTATTAATTAACAAAGAAAATAAACCTTCTACAATAATAATAAATTGTTAGTGTGAGAAAAAAAACTCAAATAAATGACCTTGCACTTGCATACAAATATATTTTTGGAAATTTATGGAAAAGTCCTATTTTGAAAACTTCTGTACCATTTGGTCTTATGTTTTGAATGGTTGATTAAGGAATCTTTATTAGATGTAGTGTGTGACTAATAAGTCCTTTTTCAAACATGAATGGGTATTGGTTAGACAAATATACCTTCACTAGTTAATTGGGGAAGTTTTTTTTTTTTTTTTGGAATGTGTTACAAGTATGGTGTGATACTCCAATATAGTAAGTATTAATGTGACACTCCAACGATAGGACAATGTGACAGATATGATGACACTCTAAAATTTTTACTCATTCTTAGTGTACTTTTTCCATATGTGACAATTTGGTATGTATGATGTGTCACTCAAAAAAAAAAAAAAAAAAATCTTTAGTATATTTTTTTCAAATTTGATAACGTAGAGGGTATGTTGTGACACTCTAAAAAAATAAAAAACTTCTTAGTGTACTTTTCCTAAACGTGACATGTGACATTTTAACGTGACAAACCCAATTTGATTAAAATAATTGTGTGTCTTCACGTCACATGTCAAAAAATAATTAGTAAAGAATTCACGTCTCACACTACGCGTGTTAAAAACAACCAAACTTTAAAAAGCTACTGCTACGTTTTTTTGAATAACGTGACACACAAGCACCCCACTACCTTCCCCATACGTAAAAACTCCTTAGTGTATTTTTCCTAAACATGACATATGACACTCCAAACATAGCAGACCAAATTTGATTGAATCATTGCGTGTTTTCACGTCACACGCCAAAAAATAATTAGTAAAGAATTCAAGTCCCACATTGCACGTGTTAAAAACAACCAAACTTCAACGTGACACACAAACACTCCACTACCTTCCTCATACATAACCACGTCACATGTCCCCCAATTGTACTAACAATGGTAAAACGGTTAACAAATAATTTAAGGGACCACTCAATCACGAAAAAAATATTTAGAATTTTTTGTTTTACAAGTTTACAAAAAGAAATTTACTGGTCAATTCTCCTATATATATATTTTTTTAAAGTTTGATTACAAAATTAATCACAAAATTGAAACAAGTGATAGGACGGAAATATGAGCTGCATCACATGTGACTCAAATTAAGATGCAATTTATCTTTTCTTTTCTTTTCTTTTTTTTTTTGAATAAAAAAAATTAAGATGCAATTTCAAATTCCTAAAAAAAATAATGTACCAAATTAAGATATAATTTCAATTTAATTTAAATATATATAGTTAATATGGAAATATAGATATGACTTGTTAGTAAAAACAAAATGTGCGGGACTCATGTGTAGTGATAGTTATTTTCTTATATGCTATTCTGCTTCTGAATTTTTCGTCTTGTCTCATATAAATTTTTTCGTTTTTGATAAAAAAGTGGAGCAAGAGCGAATTTTGCTCTTCCTACCTTATTCTTCCCACCTTGATTGTATTTATTATATATAAATAGAAGTATTAGTAACTTTTCTCACTGAACAATTCATTCAATTATTATGAGAAAAAATAATCTTACTTTACTTCCAATAAATTAGACGTTTCCTAATATTTTAATGTGAGTCATATACGAATATCTCAAATCTTTGCCTTTGGAAAAGGTCAGGGCCAAGGCCAAGAGACAGTCCACCATGGTCAAAAAAGGGATTAAAAAACACGGGACACCTACTCACCTACTAGGCACATTCAAGATTCAATGATTCATGCTCCAATCCCATGAATCATGATCACCATCAACAGTGATCAACTTTACCTTTTAATATTTTCTTCTACTTTTTTTATACAATAAAGTCAAGAGTCTACTTTTTTTTATAGAATAAAGTCAAGAGTCATTATAGGTGGGATTTTTTTTTTTCCAACTTTTATAAAGCGAGCTTGCTATTTTCCAAGAAAAAATGGTAAAGAAAAATATAATTCACCAAACTCTAATTGTTTATTATTATGAAATATTTAACTTGTAATTAATAATCAGAAAATGCCATCGCCTTTAAAAGTAAAATATCATAAAGTTTTTTTCAAACAAAAAAAAATATTTATTTACAGACTTTTTGTCTATATCATATGCCTCATATGATATTAATATACCTAAATACTTAACAGAAACAACAATGATAGAGATCACTAATTTTAAAATTTTAAAAAGATCACTAATGACATGGCACTCAATAAAAAAAAAATATATAACACCAAAATCAAAACATCAAATTATTTATGGTGGAGCCTACCGTCACATCATTAATAATAGTACTAATTAGTACTCCACTCATTTTTCTAACAGAAATATTGGGTGAAGAGGGGCCACAGAGAATGGGAGCCTCTCAATTGAATTGAAAAGTAAAATAAAAACATTAATTGGAAGCTCCACTGGATTGGAGGACGGTCGGCAGCCACGTGCACTTTTTCTTGGGTTCCCAAACTCCGTTCATGTGGGGTCCACCCTGGACTAAACTACGTGGCCAATTCTTCCTCAACTACCCAAGCAACCGCTTTTATTTATAACTCCTAAATTTTTTATTACATAAATAATTAAATATTTTATATAAGTGTAGGATTTACAAAACTCAGATGGATGTAAGGTTTATAATTTGTGTTATTATTTAATAGAATTTTTGACATATTTAATATTATTTATTTATGAAAAATGTTAGAGGCCTTAAAATTTTTATCAAATATTTTATTAAATATCTTATATGGATCCAACACTTATGTGGGATACATTCATATAAAACATTTAATAAAATATTTAGTAAAATTTTTGATATCCCTAATATTACTCCCCATTAATTTATTGTCATGTATATTCTCTTCAACTAAAAATTATAACAATTAATTTCTCTTATTTATTATTATTCTTTTAATCTAAATTTTTATGACTAAAATATCCTTTCATCAATTAGTTAAATTACACTTTACCCATTAAATTATTACTAATATCACTTTTAATTTAAACTTTCATAATTGTTTTCCAATGTACCAAAATAAAAATAATAATATTTTTTTTTCATTTTATCACTAATTAATTTTTAATTTGTTAGAAAAAAAAATTTGAAAACTAAACAACGAAAATTTTATGAAAAAATTTAAAAAATATTTATTAAAGATAAGAAATATAAAAATATACCACTTTTTTTTTATGTTTTTATTTTTTCGTCTTTAAAGATTTTTTTCATTAAGGTCAAAATTGAAAAGAATTAATAGATGAGAGGGGTTGAGTATTATTGTAGTTCAATGTGGTAAAGTGATATGACACAATAGTTTAGGGGAGTAAAATTTAATTTGTCATTTTATTTATTTATTTATTATTTTTTTATCAATTCATGTAAGACGTCAGTTTTTCTTTTTCCAATTATAAATATGTTTTGAAAACGTGATTCAATTTTATCTATATCAAGTTTGTTGTTCTCTTTATAATAATATAAAAAGAGAATTCTATTATACATATTACATATTATATGTACTTTTAATTATGTCATTTTTATTTTTAATTATGACATTTTTTTTTTAGTTACATCAGAAAAACAAGCAACAACAAAGGGCTAAGCCCATTCACTAGATAAACCTACTATGTCTGCAATTAACAAGCTCATAATTTCAGCTGGTGGTTCATTCACCACCAACATTTCTTCAGGTTGTTCTGTATCTAGTTTAGTTAATGCGTCCGCAAATAAGTTGCCTTCTTTCCAAATGTGTTGAATAATGCATTCACACCCTTTAAAAAGTATTTTGGCATTTTCCACCAAGATTTTGTAGGGGCATTTGTCTCCTATTTCTTTTTACATCAGCTTTACCACCTAGGCCGCATTAGTTTCTATCATCACATTGTTCAAACTCTTTCGTAGTATGACAGTAAGGCCCTTGCACAAGGCCCATAACTCAGCTTCTAGGATGTTCCCATTGGTATCTTGCCATAAAAGCCACGCACCTAAGCTCCTCTTTCATCATGAAGTAGCCCTCCAAAGCCTTCTTCTCCTCCAGCTTTCTTGCAACCATTTGTATTGAGCTTTATCCTACCTGCAGGTGGCAAACACCACTGAATAAGTATATAGGATGGTTTAGAACTAAGGATTAAGTTAAGAAAAGCTTGGTGGATATCTCTAGAATAATCCAAAATAAATTTGACACTCTCTTGGTTATAAGCATTCTTGCCGTTGAACACAAAAAAGTATTTATATTTTTCCAAATTTTCCATAAAGACATAACAAACACAATGTATCAAGAGGTGTCTTCATTAAAATGTTTTTTTTTTTTTTTTTTTAGTTTCTAGAATTACTCTTAAGTCAATCCATCCAAGGTTTCCTTAACATATCTAGGTACCAGTTCCCGCCAAAAGTTGCGAGCCACACTTCTTTAGCCTTATAATACTCCCTAAGCAGATGATTAGTGTAAGGTCTCCACATCCCACATCAAGAATGAAGGGTGAATTCCTAAGCTATAAAAGTAAAAACTTAGACCCTTATACAACATCGAGGCCTTTTCACAAGTGGTAAAATCCCTAACAGAACTCCGCAGTTAAGCATGCTTAGACTGGAGAAGTTCTGAGACCTATTGTTCAGAACAAATCCGTGCGGGTATGGCCCAAAGCGAACAATATCAATGATATGTGAAGGGTTGGGGCGTTACAATTAGCATCCTCAATCCCACATCAGTTTGGGCATATAGGATCATTGGTAAGGCCTCTTTCATTCTCATATGATTAGTAAGTAGCTTTCCATAGAGCACAGTCCACATGAAAGCTTTGAGTGTTTGTGGTAGCCTAAGCTTCCACAACCAGTTCCAATCCTCCTCCATATCAGGTTTACCCTGGACGAGCTCATAAACAGATGACATAGTAAACACATCATCAAGTGCACCTTTCCATAGAGGAAAATCCGTGCTAGCATTATGAGGAGGTACAATATTTAAAATTAGAGTAGCAATGGAAGAAGGAAGTAGATTGTTAACATAATGTTCATCCCAATTTCTATCCACTCCCAACAAATCTCTAACATTTTCACACCTGAGATCATTAGTGAAACAGTTTTGATTGGGGCTAGGAACAAATTCTCAAAGGACCTGTCACCACACCACCAATCTTTTCACACATCAACAGATTTGAAATCACCCACAGACCATTTCACACATTTCCTGAGAATGTTTCTAGTGCACATAATACCTCTCCAAAGATGAGAGGTTTTTCTTCTTTTATGCCAATCGTGTAAGGAAATATTTTTTAAGGTGCTTATTTCTAAGCACCTTACACCATAGACTTTCTTTCTTACTAACCCAACTTAGCAAGCAAGGCCAGATTTTGATCTCTGGCTTTTTTTATCCCAAGCCCCCATGCTTTTTCATTTTGTTTTTAGTTAAGACATTATTTTGAAATTTTGATTACAACTTTTTTGTGTTTAGTTATGACTTTTTTTATTTTGTTTTTTAATTATGATTAAGAAAAGATGAAATTTGTGGAGACGTATTTTGTGAATGACAGCACGTGGCTAAGGTGACTCCGAAGTGTCAGCCGAGGTGTCATGTGGCTTGGTCATACGCCGAGATGATCTCGGCTAGGCCGAGGTTATCTGTGAAGATATCGAAATCCGAGATAAGCAGATAAGGGACAGGAGTCCTATAATAGGGGAGGATCTCATTCTAGATAAAGATAAGGCTCGAGAAGAGTTTATCTTTATCTAGATGAGGGTCCAGGATGAACATTGAGCCTGAGTCCATTGAAGTGAGGTTTCTAAGAGAATCAGGTCACTGCTGGTTATAAAAGCAAAGCACCCTCGTAGGTCTGATGTAAGTTCTTTCTTGTGAGTTTAAGCACAATATGCTATCTTTGAGAGATATTGATTACTGACTTGATCGTCGAAGTGCCCCGGGGTAGACGAACCACCGCTGGATTCTCATCTTCTTTTATAGGTTGTTGGGCTTAATCTATTCTGCCGGTATCATCCAGTTGAGTTTCCCATTTGGTTGTGTGGTCAAAAATCAACACCCACAATTTGGCACTGTCTGTGGGAACTTAAGGAGAATAAATGGCCAACAACAGGCAGGAAGAAAAGATTGGGGACAACATCCATAGTGAGAGTGGTAAGCATGCAGATCCTAACATCGGGGAAGGAAACTGCAATGAAGAAGCACATGATTCGAATCCTGGGGAGAAGAACGTCGGCAAAGAAGGGCATGCCCCAAAGAAAGCTGGCCGAGATGAGTACTATAACGAAAGTGACCTCCAGGTATGAAAAGATAGATGTCTGAGGAGAGATGACGAGATGAAAGGAATGGCAAACAAGTTGGCAGACTT
Organism: Camellia lanceoleosa; assembly: GCA_025200525.1. Taxonomy (NCBI): domain Eukaryota; kingdom Viridiplantae; phylum Streptophyta; class Magnoliopsida; order Ericales; family Theaceae; genus Camellia; species Camellia lanceoleosa. The sequence goes on along the minus strand of CM045759.1, from coordinate 202,720,276 downwards.
GTAGTCGGTTGTCAACTTCATTATGCAGAACAGCGTGATGCAACCACTGTTTCTGTTGCAGGACACGTTAGTACCAGCAGCAAAGATTGACGCCTAGAAAGGAGGGTAGAAAAAAATTCCAACAATTCCGCAGGATGGCAAGGAAAAGGAGCGCTCACACCAGCCTTCAAAGGATGTCAGGCGAGTAGAGTCAATGAGAGATGAGTCATAAAGGACACCACGAACCAAGGGGACCTATGCCAAAGAACCTCGGCATATCTAGGGGAAGGGACTTTGCTTTGATACATTGAATGAAGAGAAGTCCAAGATGACACACAATGATGCTGGGAGCAGCACGTTGAAAAGGCTGAAATCTGTTGATAACTGAGCTCCCAGCCGAACGAAGGAGGATCTGAGGGACTATCTCCAAAAGAAAGGACCCCACGCCGAGGTAACATTCCCTGTCAAGCCGAGAATGCCGTTCTCAGTGGAGTAGGATAGATTTGAGGCCCCAAAGAGATTCTATATGCCGAGGTTTCAAATTTATGATGGTAAGTCTGATCCAAACTTTCATATTGACTTATATTTAAATTCAATGGCCTTGTATAACGGGAATAAGCAGTTGTTGTGCAAGATGTTCCCTTCATCCTTTGGGAAAATTGCATCGAATTAGTTTCACAAGTTACCGAAAAGAACTGTGAAAAGTTGGGAAGGCCGGGTCGAGATGTTTGTAACTAGGTTTATAATAAATAAGTTATAGCCACTAAGAGTAAATTCCCTACTGGCTTTGAACATTAACGAGGGTGAAAGCCTTAGGGCTTATGCCAAACGGTATTATGAGGTGTTCAGCCAAATACCGGCATGTAACCAGGAGCTGGCAGTCGTATATTTCAAAAACGGCCTAGAGGATGAATGTTTCATTCGAAAGTCACTTGCAAAAACTCTACCAAAGAGTATGGAGGAGCTCATGGCACAAATTGAGAAATATGCCAGGGTAGAGAAAGACACACATGGAGCAAAGGCACCAAAGTAAGAGAAGAGAAACAGCTCGTCGAAGCGAGGCTAAGGTAACACTGGTTTTAACAGGCAGGAAACAGGGTTGAGGGCGGCACAGGCAGTCACCATAGTATTCAGGATCCCGGTCTACAAAATTCTGGAAAGAATCAGAAACCAACCCTATTACAGAGCGCCGGAGAAAATCCCTGGCGAGTTTATAGGAAGGAGCCTTAGAAAACATTGTACTTACCATAATAAGGATGGGCACTTGACTCAAGGATGTAGGGCTCTAAAGACACACTTGGAGGATCTAGTTAGACAAGGTCACCTGAGAGACCTAGTAGATGATGCCAGGATAAGGGAAGAGCAAGCAAAGCTACCCTAGGCACTAGTAGCACCACGTCCACCACCGCCACCGCCACCGCCACCGCAACAAACAGATGGACCTCGGGTGATTAATGTAATTCACTCGAAGGACAATGAGAATGATGTACGCAGGGAGACTCAGAGGGTAAGGCACCTACAACATGTGTATCAGGTCCAGCAAAAGAAGCCTAGGACAAATGAGTACCAGGGGCCAATGTTTTCTTTTACTGAGGCAGACCTGGACATGGTGCAACATCTACACAACGATGCCCTGGTGATAACGCTAAAGATCGGAGAGTGCCAGCTGAAGCGTATACTAGTTGATCAAGGTAGTTCTTGTGACATCATGCATGTTAGATGTTACAAAGAGCTTGGCCTTCACCCAGATGATCTGGAACAATCTAACAGCCCGATGGTTGGATTCAATGGAATGCCGACATAGCCTCTAGATGCCATGAATTTGGAGGTAAAGGTAGGCACCAAGAAAGTAAACACGGAGTTTACAGTAATTGATGCCCCCTTCCCTTACAATGTTATTTTTGGAAGACCATGGTTGCACGCAATGAGTGTTACTCCCTTAACGCAACACTAGCTATTGCAGTTCCTTACTGAGCATGGAATTGAGAAGGTCAGAGGGGATCATGTACAGGGAAAAAATTACTCCATGGCAGCAATAAAGTTCATATGCAACGTGCGAGAGACAGAGACAGTAGAAATTAACGACAAGGACATAGAGATCCTAGATGATGTCGGCAAAGAACCAGTCGACAAAAGTGAAGAAGCATTGAAGAAGATTATGGTAAAAGAAGATGATGAAGAGTGTTTCTTCCTTCTCGGCTCAAGCTTAGTCGAGGAGGAGGAAATGGAGTTAAAGGCTTTTTTACGAGCAAACATTAAAGTGTTTGCCTCGACGCTATACAAGATGCCTAGCATTGACCCCGAGGTCACTTGTCATAGACTTAATATAGACAAGTCGACTGAACTTGTCATCCAGCAAGCAAGGAGGTCGACATTAGTACATATGGAAACAGTTGAAGAGGAAGTGGACAAGCTGCTGGAAGCTCAAGCCATCTGAGAAGTACACTACCCCAACCTGGTTGTCTAACACAATAGTAGTGAAAAAGAAGAACAGCAATTGAAGGGTTTGTGTGGACTTCAGCAGCCTAAATAAGACTTGCCCGAAGGACAGTTTCCCACTGCCTAAAATAGACCAATTAGTAGATGCTATTTTAGGGCATGGAAAGATGAGTTTCTTGGACACATTTAGAGGTTATCACCAGATAGCCATGTATGCCCCAGATGAAGAGAAAACGGTATTCATCACCCTGAAAGGACTTTATTGTTACAGAGTGATGCGTTTCGGGTTAAAGAATGCATGAGCAACCTACTAGCGGTTAGTGACCAAGATGTTTACTCATCTGATTAGTAAGACAGTAGAAGTCTACATTGATGACATGGTCGTGAAGACCAAGGATTTGGGAATTATCTGGCCAATTTAAAGACAATTTTTGATATCCTAAGAACATATCGTCTCTGACTCAATACTTCGAAATGTGCATTTAGAGTCGGGTCTGGTAAGTTCTTGGGGTACTTGGTCACCAGAAAGGGCATTGAGGCAAACCCAGATCAAATCAAGGCCATCCTTGATTTAAAGAGTCCAACATTGGCCAAGCAGGTCCAAATTTTGACCGGCAAGCAGCAACCCTGAATAGATTTATCAGCTAAAGTTTTGATAAGCGTAAACCATTTTTTTAATTGTTGAAAAGGCCACAGATTTTTTGTGGATAGAAGAATGCAAAGTCGCATTGGCCGACTTGAAAAGGTACCTGACAACAGCTCCAGTTCTATCAAATCCAATACCTGTAGAGGAATTGTTCCTATACTTGGCAGTTTTAGACCACGCAATGAGTGCAGTGGTAATCCGAGAAGAGGAGGGAGAATAAAAGGCGATATACTATGTGAGTAAAACCCTAGCAAGTACAAAAACTAGGTACTTGCCCCTAGAAAAGTTGACACTAGCCTTGGTGATGGCTTCCAAAAAACTGAATCACTACTTCCAAGCCCACAAAATTGTGGTGCTGACAGAGCATCCCTTGAAATCCCTATTGCAGCATGGAGATCTGACAGATAGAATAGCTAGATGGGCAGTGATGTTGGGCCAATATGACTTAGAATTTAGGCCTAAAACAGCAATCAAGGGCTATGTTCTAGTCGATTTTGTGGCCGAGTTCACCCTTGGTGCCATCCCATGCCAGGCTTCGGTGCGTCGTGACTAAGGATGTCTGGAAAAGCAAGAAAAAACTCAACTGGAGCCAAAGAACCCCACACCAGCAGCGCAGAAGAAGGAAGAGAAACCAAAACCCTGCAACATCTACATCGGCAATCCTTCTGCATGTTTGTTGATGGAAGTTCAAACCGTCAAGGAGCAGAGGCAAGAATGGTTTTGGTATCGCCAAAAGGGCAAATGATAGAACAATCAATCCGTTTAGAATTCAAGGCCACAAACAATGAAGTGGAGTACGAGGTACTAATTGCTGGACTAAGGCTAGCAGCAACAATGGAAGCCAATGAGGTGGTGGTCTTCTGTGACTCCCAGTTTATTATGAATCATGCCATGGGTGAGTATGCAGCCCGAGATAAAAAGATGATAGCCTATGTCAAAGAGGTTGTCAGGCTGCTAACACTGTTCTAGGATTGTCGGCTATAACAGGTTAGTCGAGATGATAACAGTCATGCCGATGCCTTGGCTAACCTAGCTAGTGCAATAAAGTCAGGAGAACCAAGGACAATCATGGTTGATTATTTGACAGGACCAACTGTAGAACCCTTCATCACCGAATCTGGCAATGTGTGGAAAGATGGGCCCAAGCTAAATGGATGCCATAGTTGTGTTCCTTCGAGATGGTAGGCTACCAGCAGACAAGAAGGAAGCACACAAAATAAGATTGAATTCGGCAAGGTTTTGCTTATTAGCAGAAGGCCATCTCCACAGAAGGTCCTTCACCGGGCCCTTCTTGAGATGTGTGTATCCATTCCAAGTTGAGGACTTTCTATATGAGATCCATGAAGGTGTATGCAGAAGCCATGTCGGGGGTAGATCACTTGCTCATAGGGCCATAACACATGGGTACTGGTGGCCCTACATGCAAAAGGATGCTGAAATTTATGTACGGAAGTATGAAAAGTGTCAAAGGTTTGTACCTTTGATACAACTAGATAAAGAAAGTTCTTGTTAGTAGCCATAGACTACTTTACAAAGTGAGTAAAGGTTGAACCTCTTACGAAGATTCGAGATATTGATATGAAGAACTTTATCTGGAAGAACATAATAACCAGGTTCAAGATCCCAAGGGCCATTATAGTGGACAATGGCACTTAATTTGACAATAAGCTGATTAAGAGCTTTTGTGCAAAATACAAGATCAAAAACTATTACTCTACTCCTAGTTTCCCCCATAGTAATGGTCAGGCAAAAGCAACCAATAAGACCATCTTGGATGGGATCAAGAAGAGGCTGGAAGCAGCCAAGGGAAAATGGGTGGAAGAATTGCCCAATGTTCTGTGGGCATATCACACTACAACAAAATTGAGTTTTTACACATTAACGACATACAGTAAATGCAAGCCATGGTTTCTCACTTTTACGACTTGCTTTTTTTGCATGTCGTAAATAATTTACCAACTATGACGTGTCTATTACGTAGGCCGTGAATGCTATAATGATGATTTTCTTACGGTTTGCAAGGTTAGCCATAATTAATAAAACTTTCTACGACGTGCATATGGCATGCCATTAATACATCAACTATATGTGACACACATATACCAGCCGTTAAAAATATTGAACATTTCACAACACACAAAAAGTCAACCGTTAAAAATATTACACTTTTTACGGTGCACAAAAAGTCAGCTGTTAAAAAGTATACTTTCCATGACGCACATATGCTAGTCGTTAAAATATTTTATTTTTCACGACATGCAATTTCTATATGACCAAAATAAAAAAAGGCGCCAAAATAAAAATTTAAGCGCCAATCACAAAAAAAAAACAATATATTAAAATTTTGAGCTTTTACAAAATAACTCTTTTGCCTTCTAATTCGTCTAATCAGAAAGGGAACATAGGGTTTCAATCTCTCTCTCTCTCTCTCTCCCTAATGATGAAGGCCGAATGAATTGCTGAGGGTTACTAGGCTCAACATATCTCCTTTTCAAATACAAATCTTGTCCCTTGTGAGTTGTAAATTGAAATCCGAAGGGTTGTAAGGGATGTAAGGGAAGGAGAAGGAGCGTGGATGAGAAGAACAAAGAGTGGGTTTTTTTGGGTAGTGAGAGGAAAGATTTGCATGACAATACGGCCGAGCTGGGGCGACGTCAAAGTTAACGGAGTGCTTGGCGCCGAGCTAACTCTGTTGACGAACGGACAGGCGGTCCGAGACCTCGACCGAGCAAGTGCAAGCCAGCCCTAGCCGAGGCTATCAGACTTGCACGGTCTGAGACAGTGACCGAGCTATCAGATGACCCGGGCTAGACCGAGGCTGCGGGAAGGCCAGCATGCCTCCGACTGGCCAACCGAGATGAATGGTTCCTTGCAACCGATGATTTAGAAGAAATGGTTGGGGGCCGACATCTTGATCGGTTGAGGAGTGGCTCGGCCGAGGTGGTCTGTCTTTCACATGATCACCGAGGGACAGCTCGGCAGTATGTAGCTCGGTTGGTGATCTTCTGCAAGCAATAGGCTGGTCGTGGTATCTCAGTCAAGGATGCCACCTGGGCCAATGGTGTGAAGGAAAGGACATCTGCTCCACGAACGCCTCAATACCGTTAGACAGTTCTGTGTGTACTAGTGGAAGGACAAAACCTTTACACGCGTAAGGTGGTGTAGGGCGCGCACTGCCACCTGTCCAGGAAAGGACAGTAGAGTTAGTGCGCGCACAATCTGAAGGCTGCATGGCTAGCCTAGAAATAGGGAGGGAGACGAACGTTGGAGGTATGGAATTTACTCTCACAAACACTCTCTCCACATTGTCTTCTTCCCGCAATCTGACTTGATCGTCGGAGGGTCTTTCCGGCACACCACCGCCAAGCAGCTCACCATTTTTGTGTTGCAGAGATAGATGTCGTTACCAGAAGCTTGACGTTCAAGGCGTACGGAGAGCAAAGGATACTTCGCCCCCGTACAATTGGCGCCGTCTGTGGGAATAGTTTGATACTCAACCCTTGTTCTGTAAGCTTCTTCGACCATTTCCATGGCCAACAACGACGAAGTTCCGCTGTCCGTCGTCGATGGTGTCACTCTAGAGTATGTGCGAAGGAGAGAAGGTCCCCATAATGTTCCAACCATGGCGAGCCTAGAAACCTCTTCGCGAGGAGCGCACGACAAGCGTGGGAGGAGTTCAGATCGTTCATAGAGTCCAGAGGGCCGCCGGTGCCAGGGGGAGTTCCGTGAGGAGCGCCTGGAGCACAAACTCAAGGATCAGGAAGCCCTCATTCGTAGGATGGCGGCGGAGATGGAGCTTCTGAAGCGCCAAGTGAGGGGGAAGGGTGTTGCTGGGGAGGGCAACCTCAGTGAGCGCACCCCCTCCCCTCGTTCTAGCAGTCGCCACCAGAGGAGGACTCATTCAATCTCCATCACCAGGAACTATGGGGTTGGAGATTCTGACCAGCGAGAGGGCAGATCCATTACTCGCGACAGTATCTATCGCCCCTCACGCCCATCGTCAACGTCGCGATACTCTGCCTCCTTCCGTTCCAGGGATCTTAGGGACGTGCTGGAGGAGAGAGCGCGCCGTCGGGAGGCTCAGAGGGTGCCGGCGCTCCAGAGATTGAGTGCCCCAGTTCGTTGCAGTGAAGAAGTGGTGATGCCGGCACCCAGAAACATGGCCCCAAAGACGGTGGACAAGAGTCGGCGAGGCTTACAGCCACGCCGTTGTCCCCAGAGATTGAGAGCACCCCACTCCCTGCCGGATTCCACCAGCCAAAATTCACTTTGTACGACGGCAAGACGGATTCGTACATGCATGTGAGTCATTACCGGCAAGTGATGGTTGGCCATCGGCGGAATGATGCCTTGATGTGCCTTATATTCCTAGCAAGTTTGGGAGAGCTGGGCTTGAAGTGGTTCGAAAGGCTCCCGGAGGGGAGTATTGACGGGTGGCAGCAGCTAGCAGAAGCCTTCGTCACCAGATTCAAGACCAACACTCGAACGCCGAAGGAGGTCGACCATCTCCTGGGCGTCAAGATGGAGTCTGGGAGTTCCCTGAAGGCATACAACGCGAGGTATTGGGAAACTTACAACGAGATTCTCGACTGCCCTACCAATCTGGCGATCACTCAATACAAGAGAGGTCTCCCAGTCGGACATAGGCTGCGAGATTCACTCACGATGCATCAGCCGACCACCATGGAATCTTTGATGCAGCGGATCAACGAACACATTCATGTGGAAGATGATGCCGCCTCTATGACCGAGAAGGATAATCCGCGGTGACGTAGGGGAAAGTTCACTCGGTCGGCTAGGAGGAAAATCGCCCTAACGACCAAAAAAAGATCGGCCGAGGGACCGGCCAAAATGACAGAAACAGAAGTCGCAGAAATGACCGGGCTGATGCACCCCGCGACGCAGCAGAAGATGCCAAGAGAAAATTGAAGGCACGGACAGGAATTACCACAGTCTTCAAAATTCCCATCTACTGCATTTTGAGCGAGATCCGAGGAGAGCCTTTTGTCCGTTGGCCAGCCAAATTAGGGAATGCGCAGCGAGGCTTCAATCCAAAATATCGCTGCACCTTCCACGAAGAACGGGGGCACCGAACAGAAGATTGCTTGCCGCTCAAACAGCATTTGGAGGAATTGGTGGCGGCTGGGCATCTTGACCAATATATCGATGGGGGAGTCAAGGCCGCGCCGATCGGACAAACTGAACCTAACGGAATGGCCGCCCTAGAAGCGGCCCCGCAAGGTGTGATCAACGTCATCCACGGCATCATTGAACCAGCAAGGGTCTGTGAGCTGATAGGGATGATTAAGAAAGCCGAGCACATGAGGGAGGTGCTCTCAGTCCAGCCTGTGGTGAAGAGGGGAAAAACCAAAGAGAAAGACATCCTTTCATTCTCTACCAAAGACTTGGAAAGGGTGCAGATGCCGCATAATGACGCCTTGGTGGTGACCCTTCGCGTCAAAGATTTCGATATCAAGAGAATACTGATCGACCATGGGAGTTCGGTCGAAATAATGTATTACGACGCTTTCAAACAAATGAAGTTGGAAGACAAGGATTTGGCTCTTGCGACATCTCCTTTGGTCGGCTTCAACTCGCAACCAGAATGGCCGATCGGAAAGATTATCTTGCCGGTTAAGGCGGGATCGGTTGTAAAGCAGGTAGAATTCTAGGTGCTCAAAGTGCCATCGACTTACAATTTGATTCTGGGCAGAGGTTGGCTGCACGCCATGCAAGCGGTTGCGTCAACCTTCCATCAAGTCATGCGCTTTCCGTTCAACGCAAGTAGAGGAAGTCTGGGGAGACCAGGTGATGGCCAAACAGTGCTTCGTTGCGGTAAATGGCAGCAGAGCGGCCAAAGGGTTTGTTCAGATGATAGAGGGGCCCGGGGGAAAGGAGGTCCTTGAAGATGTGGACAGAAAGGCCGAAGAAAAGTTAGTCGAAGACTTGGTGGAAGTGCGCATTGACGAAAACGACCCAGCCAAGTTCTTCCTCCTGGGATCGTCTTTGTCCAGCGCCGAACGATCGGATTATGTCAACTTCTTGGTTTCCAACTTGGAGGCTTTCGCATGGACGCCTTACGATATGCCTGGCGTCGACCCAAGCTTCATCTGCCACCAGTTGAATGTCTTCCCCAATGCGCGGCCAGTCATACAGAGGACGCGCCGTTCAGCCTTGCACCATGCTGAAGTGGTGGCAGAAGAAGTGAAGAATCTGTTGGAAGCCGGGGCCATAGAAGAGGTGCAATACCTGCAGTGGATATCTAATACGGTGGTGGTTCCTAAGAAGAACGGCAAGTGGCGAGTCTGCGTGGATTACAAGACTGTCAACCGCGCATGCCCAAAGGATAGCTTTCCTCTCCCACGAATTGACCAGCTGGTGGACTTAACCGCTGGCCATCAGAGGTTTAGCTTCTTGGATGCATATCGCGGTTATCATCAGATAGCCATGTACAAGCCGGACAGGGAGATCACGTCCTTCACCACCCCCAGAGGCTTATACTGCTACAAGGTCATGTCGTTCGGACTGAAGAACGCTGGGGCAACCTTTCAGCGGATGGTGACAAAGATGTTCACTCCTCTCTTGGGCTGAACTATGGAAGCCTATATCGATGACATGGTGGTGAAGAGTAAGGAGAAGTCTCAGCACCTTGCCGACCTAGCAGAAATGTTTGCCATACTCAAGCGCCACAAGCTTCGCCTGAACGCCTCTAAGTGCGCCTTTGGAGTTGGCACTGGGAAATTCCTGGGTTTTCTGGTCACGAACCAGGGAATTGAGGCCGACCCATCGCAAATCAAGGCAATACAAGAGTTGGAGCGCCCTAACTCCACGAAGGACGTGCAACATCTTGCCGGGATGGCAGCCGCGCTGAACAGATTTATCAACCGGTCTTCGGATCGTTGCAGGCCCTTCTTCAAAACTTTGAAGTCCAAATTCTTTTGGGATGAAGAGTGCGACTGTGCTCTGGCTGACTTGAAAGCGTATCTCTCTTCAGCGCCTATTTTGGTTACACCTCGGCCGGGCGAAGAGTTATGTCTCTACTTGGCGGTCTCTCAACATGCGGTGAGCGTCGTTCTAGTCCGCGCTGAGGGCATTCAGCACTTGCCCATTTTCTATGTGAGCAAGACTCTGCTCCCGGCCAAAACGAGGTATCTTCCCTTGGAAAAATTGGCGTTGGCTCTCATGATGGCGTCAAGAAAGCTGGCACACTACTTTCATGCCTATACAATAGTGGTGTTAACCGAGTTCCCGCTCAAGGTGCTCTTCGAAAAAGCAGACTTTACTGGGAGAATTCTGAAATGGGCCGTGGAATTGGGTCAATACGACATTAAGTTCCGACCGCGCACCGCAATCAAAGCCCAAGCCCTTGCAGATTTTGTGGCAGAATTTGCCCCAGGAACACATCCAATCTGTCCGGTTGATTTGATTGATGCGGATTTAGCACAACCCAGGGTTCTGGCAACAGAGATATGTGATGGCTCGCGAGCGGGCGAAGGGCAAAGCTTGACTGAAATAACAAAGGCCAATGACTCGTCGAAAGAAGAACCCAGCAAAGACGTGCAAAGAGACTTGATTGAGCCTACCAGAGACTTGGAATTGAGGAACTCCCAGAATCCGTCTGATTGCTGGCAGCTGTTCATTGGCGAGATGTGGAAGTTGTTCGTCGATGGGCCCAATAGTAGGGGCTGAATTGCCGACTTCACGGACGGGCTGGTTATTGAGCAAGCAGTTACGCTCAGCTTCCCAGCGTCCAATAATGAGGCGGAGTATGAAGCCCTCCTCGCCGATCTAAGAAGCGCGCTGAGAATGAAGGTCACAGCCCTCATTGTGTTCAGTGACTCCAAGCTGGTGGTCAATCAAGTCTCAGGGGAGTATGAAGCCAAAGATGAAAGAATGGCCAAGTATCAGGCGCTGGTGCGAGCGGAAGTCAAGAAGTTCGATGCCATCAGAGTTGAACAGATCAACCGCGAGGGAAATAGCACAGCCGATGAATTGGCCGGTCTCGCTTCCACTCAGACAACCTTTCCCAACCCCTTGATGATTGAATTTTTGCCCCGGCCAAGCATTGAGGAACTAGAGGCAACCGAGGTACTCTGCACCGACTTGGGACCTTCCTGGATGGACCCCATCGTCGCCTTTTTGAAAAATCGAATTCTACCAGAAGAAAAGAAGGCGGCCCACAAGATTCGGGCAAAGTCAGAGCGGTTCTGGCTCTCACCTTCCGGAGCCTTGTACAAGAAATCTTTCACGGGGCCGTATTTGAAGTGTGTCCACCCGTTTAAGGTGGAAGCTTTCCTCTATGAGATCCATGAAGGCATCTGTGGCAGCCATACTGGGGGTAGATCTCTAGCTTACCGAGCAATCTCGCAGGGTTATTGGTGGTCATGCATGCAAAGTGACGCTAAATACGCTCAGAGATGCGAAGTGTCGAAATTTGCTCACCAGATCCACCAACCAAAGAAGGAATTACTCTCCTTACAAGTCCTTAGTGTCAGACTCTGGGGATTGGATATTGTTGGACCACTCCCAGTCGCACCGGACAATCGCAAGTTTTTCATTGCCGCCACTGATTATTTCACCAAGTGGGTGGAGGCCGAGCCACTGGCAACCATTAAGGAGAAGGACGTTAAGAAATTTGTTTGGCAAAATGTGATCACCGCCGGTATACCTGTGGCGCCATCTAAGATAATGGCACTCAATTTGATGGGAAACTCTTTCGCGGATTTTGCGAAGAGTTGAAGATTGAGTTCTACAATTCAACCCCGGCTTATCCTCAGTCGAATGGTCAAGCAGAGGCCTCAAACAAGACCATCCTGGACGGGTTGAAGAAGCGGCTTGAGAAGGCAAAGGAAAAGTGGGTTGAAGAGCTTCCTAATGTGCTATGGGCATACCGCACTACACCAAGACGGTCGACCGAGGAAACACCGTTTGCTTTGGCCTATGGTATGGAGGCCGTCGTCCCACTAGAAATTGGCATGCTAACCATCCGCTTAGAAAGTTTCCAGCCAGACCTGAACAATGAAGCCGTGGTATTGGAGTTGGACCTTGCTGAAGAAAGACGGGAGCGCGCATCGATCCACATAGCGGCCTATCAGCAGGAACTCTCTAAAAAATACAACAAGGCAGTGCACCCTAGGCTATTCAAGATTAGGGATTGGGTCCTAAGGAAGGTGCTTGGCAACACAAAGGATCCCTGAAGGCAAGCTCGGTGCGAATTGGGAAGGACCATACAAGGTGGTTGGTCTTGCTGGCAAAGGGGCATACTATCTGGAAGACTTAGATGGCAAGGCTGTCCCCAGACCGTGGAATGCAGCAAACCTTAAGGTCTTTTACTTTTGAAATGTAATTTGTCTATGTTGCCTAGCTTTTCTAGACCTCTAGCCCTTTGGCATGTGATGTAAGAGATGGCAATGTTTTTGTAATGAAAATTAGTCTCTTTTTGTTTGGTATTACATTTGTCCAATGATATCACAAGACACAAAAGGCAATTATGGATGCCAGGGGCAAGAACCGACCTAAAGGTGACCGGACTGTTTTCCTCGGAATGGGAGCAGACCGCACAAACAGTTGCGTATGGAACAACGCGCATTAGGGCTGAGCTGGTTTTGCTCACCCGGTGGGAATGTTGGCGGCATGACCAACCTAACTAAAACATTGGTGTTTTGCCCAATATAGGAGCCGAGCTGATTTTGCTCGGCCCATCCAGCATATTGGTGGATTGTCCAATATGGGAAACCAGCAATTATACGGCCGAGCTGAATTTGCTTGGCCGAAAGGAAATATTGGCATATTAAACAATTTCAAAAAGGTGGGCTAGTTTTTGCTCGGCCGGCTAAGTGTTGCCAACCGAACAAGGCCGAGCGGATTTTGCTCGGCCAAGTACAAAAATCATTTTATTTGGAAATGCAAGGAACTGCAAGGTTACTTGAAGGTCGACTGTTTGTACGGTTCAGCCGACCTGCCAGTTTGAAGCAAGAACTTCACACACACGCAAGCCGAACAGAAATAACAGATGTACGAGCAAAAAGTGCAGATTCATTGATAGAAAGAAATTCAGTACAAGTGGGGGGGCATAGCCCGGTTACATTGCAAAACAAAGAAGAGAAAAGAAGGAAATAAAAAACAAAGGAAAGCAAGGAAATGCAAAGTGAAATCTTCAAATAAGGTTCGCTGCCCCTTCACCGTCAACTCTACGGCCGGGTCGCTTTTGTTCGGGCAGATGTCTCGGCCTCATTGTCAAGGTTCCTCCACCGTGAGAACCTCCCGATCAATCACTTCATCTTCAAAGATTTGGAGATGCTTCGTGGAGGTTGCTCGCCTTCTGGCGGCGGCCTTTCTTCCTCGCCTCCTTCCGCCTCGGAATGAGACGCTTTTGTTTCGGCCCTGGAGTATGCGAGCATGTATACCGGGATATAAGCAGCCGGCGGGTTGACGAACATAGCAGAGTCCTGACCTAGACCAATTTTCTCCACGGCGCCTTTCCAAAAGACTGACCGAAAAGATGTCTTTGGTCGCTTGGACTCGACGTCAGAGGTCTTCGCCCGCTTATATCCTCGGCCTTCAAGGCCTCGGCCGCCTCCTCCAAAGCTTCTTTGTTGGCATCACGAAGCTTCCTCAGCTCGGTGAGGTACCGAGCTTTGGTCTTCTTCACGACCTCCGCTTGTCAAGATCACTGGCCGACCTTCTGCCGCAGTTTATCTCGCCCGCGCGATAGCCTCATTCGCCGCTTTCACTTGGCCACCGGCCTTCGCTTTTTGTTCTCGGCGATCGCTATGAAGCTCTGGCGCACCTTTATCATCCGGTCGTGCGCCAGATAATTCTTTTGTGCGGCCTGCATGCAAGAGAAAGGTTGTAAGTGTTTGTGAAACCGAGCAAAAACCGAGCAATTAGTTGAAGAAAAAATTGAAAGCTTACCAGCACGATGGACTTGGCCGCCGACCGTAGGACCTTTAGGTCGGACAGCTCATCGTGTTTCTTCATATCTGCTGGAAGGATTAACCCCTTGGTCATATTGAAACCAAGGTAGTAATCCTTGTCAACAGAACAGAATCCTACCGAGATCCGGCCTACGTTGTACACAAACTCAGGCGCCCAGGCCGGGGGGTGGCTAGGCCCTTGCCCTTGGATTTGCTGGCACGAGGTTGCTCGGCCTGGTCGCCCGGCTCGGTGGAGGCGACCTCGGCTGAGTCTTCATCCATAAGATTTTGCCCGGACAGATCCTTCCTAGGCCTTTTCTTTGACCAGCCAGCCTGTTGCTCGCTGGCAAGTGCAAGAATGGCCTCGGTTTGACCGATCAACAGAAAGTTCCCTGTTGCCGAGGTCGGACTCGCCTTCCTCCCCGGTTATCATTGACTTGATGGCTCTGATCTTTGCCATCTCCTGCTCGGCGGTTAAGGGAACGAGTCTGACCGGTGGGAGAGTTGGATCTGGTTCAAGGGAGGGCTCACGCAGAAAGTCAATGACTCTGCTCTTGCGCGGCGCCTGGTAGTGGTATGTCTGCTCGAAGCCGAGTAGTTCTGAAGCCTCCCTTTCCTCGGCTGGCCGGCACAGCAGAGCTCGGATGGCTTCCTGGTTGGCTTGATGATAGTCGGCTGCCAAGTATTTATCTGCAAGAAGTAAACAAGTGTTAGACTGGCAGAAGATAACATAAGTGAAATGCAGCTAGAAGATAGCACGGTCAGTCGGGCTACTTACCCGCACTGCCAAAATCTTTCTTGATGTACCACCCCGGTATGGGTGCCTCGGTGTCTTCGTAGCGACCAGACACCCACAAAAAATCATCATCGTTGGCTTCCTTGTCCGGGTTGCCCTCGACGAGTTTTGCTCGGCCCTTCTTTACCTTAAGGTACCAGCAGAACCCACCCTTATTTTTACTGAGGCTGTATTGGTGGAAAATTTCTGCGAGGCCGAGATTAAGACCGAGCCTTCGATTCAGCTCGGCGACGCCATTTATTATTTTGTACGTGTTGGTGGAGACTTGGGTGGGACAGAGCCTTGTTTGCCTCAAAAATTCGCAGATCAACGGCTGCACGGGGAAGCGAAGCCTCCCCTCGACGATGGAAACGACCGTGAAGGGGCACCGGTCTAAGTCTCCCCACAGAGTATCCCCTTTTTTAGCGAGCTCTAACACTACGTCGGCCGGGATGTTGTAGTCTCTATGGAACTCGGCCATCGCGCCGGGCGTGCTGACCATATGCCGGTATTTTCCCATCTAGGTCGGTTTTATTTATATTGTATCTCGGACAAAAATATGTTGTGGTCGCTCGGACTTTGAGCTGCACCAGTGATAGTGCTGGACTGGCTTGGTCGGTCCTATTTGTTCTGCATGTTGAAAAATAAGGCCAAGGGTTAGCACGGCAGATATTGCGTGGCTCCTAATGGAAATAGCTCTGGGAAGGATTTGGTCGGTCTCAGCTCGGTTTAACTACACGTGTGCTTTAGCCTCCTAGTTCGGTTCTAGCTCGGTTAAGAGCTACTTGAGGATCTAGTTGATCCTCTAGCTCGGTCAAGGGTCCAGGCGGAGGTTCCAGTGTTTTAGCTCGGTTCGTTCCTATCTACCGATCTAATGGGGTATTCGGCTCGGTAGCAGCCTCAGTGAGAAACCGCAAACAGTTTTTTGCTCGGTTACATCCCTAAATATGGATCTAAATGAGCATATAGCTCGGTTTTACACAGGATTCATCCTGTTCATCCTAAGTTCAAGGCCAATTCGTGGGATCTAAGAGGAGCCAGGGACACGAAGGCCCCCTCCAGCCCACCAGTTCTAGTTTTCCTAGGGTGTTAAGCTATTGGGACTAAAAATGAAAGGGCCTCAAAGGCTATAGGCAAAGAACACAGTAGAACAAGTATGGAAGCTCTGGAAAATGGAGACTGAAAGTAGTAGAGGGATAGAGGACTTACCAGAGATGGATGCGAGGATGAATACAACCTCGAGAGCTCGAACGCAGCGTCAGGAATGGGCACGGAAGCAAAGAGCAGCGGAGAGATGGACTGGAATGTTGGAGAGCTAGGGTTTTCTGGTTTGGAGAAGACAATGGAAAGTGAAAGGTTTGCGGGGCTTAGGGTTTAGGCTATGAAGGGTTGAGGTGACCCTTGGCCTGGGCACGAAAAAGGAGGGAAAAACCCAACCATTGCGTTTGAATTTCAAGCAGAATAGCTGGTCGCAGGATCCAACGAAAAGACGCCACGTGGCATCGAAAAAGGCGGTCAAGACGGCCACAGACGACCTTTGATGGGACAATGAGGAAATGGCACCAATTGAGACAACAATGATCGATATGTCGCCAACCCTTCTCGGCTGGATATGGACGCAACTGAATCGTGGCTCGGCGGCAGATGTTCCTCCAATCAAGCTGGGCCTAGCAGGGGCGCAACTCGACCTTAGCTTGGCGACAGATACTTCTCCGATCAATGCTCGGTTTGGCAGTGGCGCGACTTGACCATGGCTCGGTCGAGATGGTAAACCCAATCACGATAGCTCGGATGGGTTTAAGGGGCAATTGAGAGAGAAGATTTGCATGACAATACGGCCGAGCTGGGGCGACGTTAGAGTTAACAGAGTGCTTGGCGCCGAGCTAACTCTGTTGACGAAACGGACTTGTGCGGTCCGAGACCTCGACCGAGCAAGTGCAAGCCAGCCCTAGCCGAGGCTATCGGACTCACACGGTCCGAGACAGTGACCGAGCTATCGGATGACCCGGGCTGGGCCGAGGCTGCGGGAAGGCCAGCATGCCTCCGACCGGCCAACCGAGATGAATGGTTCCTTGCAACCGATGATTTAGAAGAAATGGTTGGGGGCCGGCATGCCTCGCAACCGGTTGGTCCTGATCGGTTGAGGAGTGGCTCGGCCGAGGTGGTCTTTCTTTCACATGATCACCGAGGGACAGCTCGGCAGTATGTAGCTCGATTGGTGATCTTCCGCAAGTAATAGGCCGGTCGTGGTATCTCAGTCAAGGGTGCCACCTGGGCCAATGGTGTGAAGGAAAGGACATCTGCTCCACGAATGCCACAATACTGCTAGATGCTTACGTGTGTACTAGTGGAAGGACAAAACCTTTACACGCGTAAGGTGGTGTGGGCGCGCCAAGACTGTCACACTGGCCCAGAAAGGACAATGGCAGATGGCCAACTTTAGAAATAGGGAGGGAGACGAACATTGGAGGTATGGAATTCACTCTCACAAACACTCTCTCCACATTGTCTTCTTCCCGCAATCTGACTTGATCGTTGGAGGGTCTTTCCGGCACACCACCGCCGGGCAGCTTACCATTTTTGTGTTGCAGAGATAGATGCCGTTACCAGAAGCTTGACGTTCAAGGCGTACGGAGAGCAAAGGATACTTCGCTCCCGTACAGGTAGCGTTTTTTGGTCCTGCTCAAGAAGAACACAGAGTGAGAGAGAGGTAGGGATTTTTTGGTTCTGTTCAAGATAAAGATGAAGATGAAGACCTAGAAGAAGAAGGGGTGTCCAAAGAGAGATTGAAACCTTCCTTTGATTTCAGATTCATCAATTATACTTATTTTTTGTTTTTTGCTATGTTAAGTTAGCATTCTTCTTTATACCGTAGTTTTCCCCTAATATAATTGATTGATTTTGTGATCCCTCCCTGTTTTGTACGAGTTAGTTTGTGAAATTTCTGACAGCTCACCGATTCTCCAGCCTCAATCAATGCATAGCCCGTCATTCAATCGTAATCTCTCATCTCCTCCCCCTTCTCTATTTATTAATTCCTCTCTCCCCTTTTCTTTTTTCTTCTGAACCCATTTCCTCATATAGGTTTTTACTTTTTTTGGCCTTTCTCAAAGTTTTGTTTCGTTATATCTATCTTTTTGTTCTGGGTTATTCATTCTAGGGATTTCACAGTTTCGAATTTGTTCAAAACTTGAAATCTTCACCTGGGTATTCTTTATTTAGCTCTTTTTTATAATTTCTTTTTCTGGGTATCACCAAATCCACTCACTTTCTAATTGGTTTTGAGTTTCCAATCATTATTTAAAAAAAAAAATAAAGTTAGAATTAGGTTCTGTTCTGATCTTGTGGAAACAGAGATTAATGGTTAACAGTTACAACACAATTGAATCATTTTAAGGTCTCATAACTTTTGACCAATTTTTATTGTTGATAAAAAAAATTATCTCAGCCCTTTGTGTTCATGGTCATTTTGGAGATATTACTAGAGCACCATTTTTTTTTTTTTGGGCAAATAGTCAGCTGTTTTCACCTTCCATTACCAAGCGAACCAGCCAAAAAAACTAGGTGGTAGATATAATGATAGTTTAGAGCTAGTGCTTGATGGCCTATAATTTAATCCATGAAAATGTTTAGATGAAGTGTGGTGGATATGATTTTCATAATAAAAAATCTGCTCTCTCTTCCTCTTACCCCCACCCAGCTGCTACTTCTTTTTCTTCTTCCTCTCTCTCTTCCTTTGTCTCTCTCATCGCTTCTTTTACTGCACTGTGTCAAAGCTTTTCATCCTCTTCACTTTACTGCCTTGCTTTTTCTTTTTTTTTCATTTCCTACTTCGATAATTGTTATTTTGGAAACTTGGATGTTCATATTATATATATATATATATATCTATATTTTGTTTAATGTTAGTATTTTAATGTTGGGTGCTCTATTTTTTGGTTTTTGAAATTCTTTAAATTTTTGCTTAGTCCATTTCCAATCCTCTATACTTTTACTCAAAATTATGTTTTTATATACCATTTTGAATTTCTATATTGGTGTGTAAGCTAAAAGCAAGACACTGAAGTAAATAACTAGATGAGCAAACTGAGCCTTTTTTAAAAATATATTAAATTTAAATTTCATTCATTAATTGATATCTGTGAAGCCTCTAGTTAGAATTAAGAGGAGCAAATAAACTATCTTCTAAAATCACAAATCAGAGTAGTGGGATTCATGTAAATAGTAACACTTTGAAGGTACTCTATAGAAAATTCCAGACTTCTGACATTTTGTACTTGAATTTAAGAATTGTGCAATAAAATGTCATTCCTGTTTGCTTCTTTTACTTGATTTTTAGACTGTTTTACTGTGCTATACTAGTTGCCTTTCTGAATTGGTTCCATGGTGGTGGTCAACGTGAGTGATTTTGATGTACATTCTTACTATGTAGAATGTGCATCACTGTCGAGCATTCCTCGTGGTAAATGGTATTGTAAATATTGCTAGAACATGTTCCAAAGGAAGAAGTTTGTGGAGCATAATGCTAATGTTGTAGCAGCTGGAAGAGTTTTAGGAGTTGATCTTATTGAACAGATAACCAAGCACTGCATTCGAATTGTCAAAAATCCAGAAAATGCTGAGGTCATTGCATGTGTTACGCTATGCAAGATTAATTGTCAATCCTTAGATTTTCTTCATGATTTTTATTGCTGTTCATTCTAAGTCTGACATTGTGTTTATATTAAACTTTACCTTTAGTTAATATCATCCTTTATTTTATTTATTTATTTATTTATTTTTAATGTTCTTCATTTGTTGGTTTCTCTAGAGGTTGATGTTTTTCAATCTGTTTTATGCAGAGGTTATTAGTTTAGAAAATCTAGATTTGGTCCACACACAGTAATAGTTTGTGATCAGGTACTCTCTGTTCTTTATGTTATTTCCTTCTTTTTTTTAAATTTATTTATTGTTTCAAATTACGAATCATATTTGTCAAATTATGAATCGAAATTTCCTTTTTGTTGAATTGTGAATCGATTTGGGTTGCAAACCATAAAGATTCTGTTTTAATTTTTAATACATAAAAATATATCTAAACATATAGATATTAAAGATACACTATAAATAAATGAATTGCTTCTTTTAAATGATGGACATGGGTGTAATAGGGAAGATGCTTCTATTTATGTTTAGTTTCATATATTACGAATAACAATCTTTTTAAATTAATGGCGTCTGAAATCTAACTCCGTTGCTTTTGCTACTACGTATAGAATGAAGAGTGTTCCTATGGTCGATATAGGAGAAAGGAAGATTGATATCATTATCACACAGTCTATTGTTATTTACATGTTGGAGGAATGCGCCGGTCTTTTACCAGTCTAGTGTTATTTAATTTTTCTTGTGCAGCTGGATGAGCACTCGTCCTATAAAAGAATTTTTTTCCATGTTTAAAGAAGGTTCCTTTTGAGGTAGGTACCTATGACCTCCAAATTCCTGCTTTTTTTTTTTTTTTTTTTGTTCATCCCATTGTGAAATTTTGTGGTGTAAATTATGGAGAAACTTATGGGCCATTCACAACACTAGATGTTCTTGCTAAGAACTATTTTTCTGTTTAGTTCACTATCCATAGAAAGTCCTAAATAGTTGAGAAGTGCTGTGTTGGGTTGTGTTTAATTTGATCTTTTTCTTATGATTAGTAACAATTAATTTGATCTGCCTCTTCCTGCAGGCTTCACAATGAAAAAAAAAGTCTGTTATGTCCCCTTTTACTTTCTGCTATCTATCAAGTCTGTAGACATTTTTTTGGACATTTTCACATACTTAGTTATGTGGCACGTAATCTAGAGCAACTAGATGTAGTAAGTTCATTCTTTACAGGATACGTGCAACGTATCTAGGATTGCTTGAGAGAATGTAGATTTGTCCATATGGCCTAAGGATAATTTTTGAGAATTGATATTCACTCTACTTTAAACTTCTCACACTCCAATTTTTTTCTATTAGCCTTTCACAAGGGGAGTGTGAGAGGCTAAATGTGGAATGTTAACAGCATCACTCTTAATTTGTTAGACACAAGAATCTGGCTACCTATTAATACAAAAGCTGATCATTGCTCAATAGTTGTTCAATAGTTGTTCAATACATCTCCAAAACCTTTTTTTTTTTTTTTTTGTCCTTGATTCAACTTTTAAGCATCATAGTTCCTCAACCCTAGTACCCTAGCTTACAAAAGATCACAAAGGCACAAGAGAGAAAGGATAAATGCACAAAAAAATTTCATAGAAGAGACACGAAGAGTGGACCCACATATGGATCCTACACTTTGTCTTTCTTCTATTCTGTGCATGTAGCACAAATGGGCACAAGGTCAATGTTCATGGGTACTGATCACATTGCCTATAACAACCCTTAAACAACCACTACAACCTTGTGTTCTCAGCCACACAAGCCAATCAAATTCAGCCAGTGTACCTCACTCATTCTACATCAATTATAAACTTGCAATTACTCTTTAAGGTTTTAGTGAACTTTAACTTAGAGGATAAGTAAACGAAAAAATGCTAGTAATGTAATTTAATTTCCATTGCCAAGCATATACTAGGAACTGAATGAATTTCACAAGGGAGGGTTATGCTCTTGCACACATGTTTTGTTCTTGTATAGATAATCGAACTAACATGTAAATTTATATTTGCTTTGAATCTGTGATACTACTCTTTTGAGGAGACAACTTACTTTTATTTCTCTATATTATCTTAGAGTGAGTGCTGAATTTTAGTAGAAAAACAATATCATTGCCATTTGTTTTTCTAGATTATCCTCTTGAGGTGTTGTCAGAAACTGTCTCTCAACTCTTCTAGTTGATATGATTTTATTCTCTTCCTAGAAAAATTCTATTTTGCTGTTGATGGAACCAAGGTTTTCTTGATTCACCATCACAGCAGCACCTAGCTAAGTCAACTAATTTGTTAATATTATTCTAATTTTTGTTTTGTTTTTTTGTTTTTTTTTCAAATTTATATTAAGAGGCAAGTGCTGAATTGTGTGTTAGTGATGTAAATCAAAATCATAATATCTCAGTAAGCTACATTTGTTGTTGAAATTCAAAAAAGAAAAGAAAAAACATATCATAGTATATGATAAGGGTTTACCCATGCTTTGTTGCTCAGAAAATTGGCCAAATTCTTTTGAAATATGCTTATTATAGTAGTAATATATATATATATATGCCGTTGTTTGGGTTATGAGAAAATGGGCTGAAATATGAAAACACGAACTTGATTATAAGTGGAACTGTTCTATCAAACTTAAGTACTTAGTTGATTTTGGAACTAAAAAATCTGTAAATGCATCCCTTGTTTGAATGTTGAAAAAACAAGGAAAACTTAAGGAAGCTTAGTTTTGGATGAATGCAATGTAGATAATAGAAAGAAAACAATTGAGAAGTCAAAGCTTACAAATACAAATTGTTTTCCCAAATTTTAGGACTTACATTTTGTCGGGTACCAATCGATTTATGAGTAAATTTGCATTTTTTTTTTGGGTGATTGCAGTTAATTTGCTAAAACCCTTCGCTTGGTTTCTGAGAAATGGGTGAAATAGTAAAAAAACAAATGAGTTGCTGAACTATGAAAAACAGAACTTGACATCAAGTGCAGCAATTCTATTGAAGTTCACTTGGTTACAAGAAGATATCTATAAAGAAAGAAAAACTAGAAGTAGAGAAGAGAAAGAGAGAGAGACAGAGAGAGAGACAGTGGGAGTGTAGGTAACATGGGTACAACCTTGTCTGCTTGGCCCTGGTAGAAATTGGGCCCATTCAAGGTAAATGGAAGCTGTTATACAACCTATCTATCTTTCTATGCCTTCATTCCTTCTGTGTTTATTTTCATTCCCAGGATTCTCTCTCTCTCCCCCCTCCCAAAAAACAAAAAAAATAAAAATAAAAATAAAAATCCAATTTGCTGTTTCTTATTGATATTAGTTCTTAATGATTTATTTTCTTTTTGGTGTAGTATCTGATATATGGAGTCGTCTTTGCAAAAGTCATATATTCAAGAATGCAAAAGGATATCTATATATCTGATAGCCATCAAAGGATTGTTAGCGTACCACTGATGTTAGCAATGAATTTACCTTCAATTTAATATATAGGATTCTTTCAGGTAAAATTACTTATGTACTTATAGATGGAAAGTTATTACATTTTCTTTGATGACAGCATAAGAAAATAATTAACATTCTTGAAAGTTTATTTGGCTTGGATTGAGATCTTCATCATATGCGTTTTAATCTATTATTTGTTAAATATGTAAATCTTAATTAAGATTATATCTTAAGCATAGGATTTTTTTTATCAATCAAACACTCTAGTGCCTCTAAATTTCCTTTGATATGTAGAGTTCAAAAAATTTTGCTATTTTGTTTATGATATTTCTATATTGGTACTTTTGAAGCAAGTGATGATGATGCATTGTTATTCTTTGCTTCTACTATTGATGGATTAACTTTGACTCTATGGATGCTAATTTAACATACAAAGCTGAGGCTTTGGAATTGCAGAGACAGCTTAGGCAACTGCAGACTCAGGATGATATGTTCGCTGGTCAGGCTTCAGCTTTGATCCAAGGAAGAAGGGCACGAGTTGCGGCAACATCTAGTGTGCTTAAGAATACCAATGTGAGACTTAAAGACACTGTTAATTAGGTGATTGTGTCACAACCCACTCCCCGTACCCAAAGGTTAAGCATCGTGATGTCCAGTAACTGAAGTTACTTCCGGCCAATTCTTGAACAAATTAATAAACGCAATCGAAAGTAATATTTAAGTGAGAGTATCAAAATAATCATCGAAACTTCTATTTTTATTACAAAATTTATTGACCAAAAGGCCGATATTTACATATAAAAATATCATAAAAGTGTTGTGTGTGTCTATTCCGCAGCCTCGCATTTAAGACTTCCCAAAAGCTATTTCTGAATTGCATTGTTTCCTGAAAATTGGTAAACAGCCATAAGCACATGGCAGAGTGATAAATATTATACCAAGAGTATAAGGAACACAAAATAATCATGGATAGTTATGTAATTAAAATATTTAAGATAACTTAGTCTGAACAAATAATCATTTAAGTAGCAAAACTGAGATTATGTAAATAAATAACCATAATCACTAGATCGAAATGTAGCAACGTAAGTCATAGGGTGGACAAATGTAACAGAGGTACGGATTCAAGAGGTGGCTCGTACGAACTCTAGAAGTGGCTCCTATAACAGTGTACCGCTTAGCTCTGTACAGTACTTTGCTCCACACCAGAAATCAGAAAGTCAATGGATCCATGATAATAGAGGGCCACAAAGTGACCAAACAGATGCCAATGGTTATTTAAGTCCCCCAAGGCGTGAAACTCTCGTGGTGGTACTTACAAAATATAATTGTTTATAAGGTTATAGTCAAATATTCTTTAAGATTTAAACAAACATATCCATGGGTTTCATTTTAAGCAAATAGGGTTCAGAAAATAATCCATGTAATTGAAATATTAATATAATTTATAAAACATAACTTGTATAAAATAAATTATGGTAAGTCAAAACATACGTAAAATATATTATAGTAACTCAAGGTATAATATAACTTACCTTAATATTAACCCTTAGCCTTTACTTTCCACCATCGCAAACCTTCTTACTATAATTTCCTAGTTCTAATATCTCTTTCGTGTTTTCTCTTTTTTTTTCTTCACTAATCTTTGAGCAATTCCTCCCTATTTATAGGGAGGCAAATCATGCCATCGATCAAAGACGTACACACCAAATCTTCTTCAGATTGATCCAATCTTGCCTTAGATTGATCTTTATCCTATTAACTTTTAATTATACTTTGGCCTTAAATTTCGTACTAATTACATTATTTTACAAATTACACATAATAATACAAATAAATCGTATATTTTCCCAACTGTAATTAAATAATATTAATATTTGTTTTACAAATTACACATAATAATACAAATAAATCGTATATTTTTCCAACTGTAATTAAATAATATTAGTATCAATTTTAAAGAATAATTAAAATCTGGGTTGTTACAATCTTCCCTCCTTTTAAAATTTCGTCCTCGAAATTTGTCATGTGTGTAAGCTATCCGCTGTGCACTCTGATAAATATACATTAGATGATTAATCTGATAGAAAATATTACCTCAAAAACTTTATCAAAAATAACTCACTGTCTAATTGTCAAAAATTGTTTTGGGCCAAAATGAGAAACAATCGGTGATTTTAAAAACTTTTCATTAGTTTTATTTCTGAGAAAAAAAATAAAAATAAAAATAAAAGGAGGACACGATCAAACAAGCGACTACAAGTGAAATAATATATTCATATGCAGGAGTTGAAGGAATTTGAGATGAACTCCCATTTCTTTTATCCGTGAACTTTTTACTGATGGAAAATAGTTTCAAAATTAGTATTTTTAAAATTTGAACCCTCTTTTAAAAAGTCGAAATGAATTTTTTTTTTTGAATACTAAATTGGAAATTATATGTATTTAATTATATTATATTTTTGATGGGTGCTTCAGCCCGACACCCTTTTGTTTCTTTTTCTTCTTTTGTTATAACAAATATAAATTATATCTAATATCATTCACAAATTATGCACACAAAAAAAAAATTAATATATATATAATCATATTTAATTATAATATAATTAAATTGACTAACAAAATATAATATTTAGGTACTAATTACCCGCTATCCTACTTCTTAAATGTGCGTGTGTCCTATGCTCCAATGATGATTTTTTTTTTTAAATCATTGCTCTGATACTACTTGTCACGATCCGCTCCCCGTACCCAAGAGTTAAACATCTTGATGGCCAGTAACTGAAGTTATCTCCGGCCAATTCTTGAACAAATTAATAAATACGAGTAGAAGTAATATTTAAGTGAGGGTACCAAAATAATCATCGGAGCTTCTATTTTTATTACAAAATTTATTGACCAAAAGGCCGATATTTACATATAAAAATATCTTAAAAGTGTTGTGTGTGTCTATTCCGCAGTCTCGCATCTAAGACTTTCCAAAAGCTATTTCTGAATTGCATTATTTTCTAAAAATTGGTAAATAACTATAAGCATATGGCAGAGTGAGAAATATTATACCAAGAGTATAAGGGACACAAAATAACCACAGATAGTTATGTAATTAAAATATTTAAGATAACTTAGTCTGAACAAATAATCATTTAAGTAGTAAAACTGAGATTATGTAAATAAATAACCATAACCACGGTACTGAACAGAACGGAACAGAGGTCACAGGAGTGACAGTCAAAACAGAGGTGTAAATTCAAGAGGTGGCTCGTACGAACTCTAGAGATGGCTCCTACAACAGTGTAGCACTTAGCTTCGTACAACACTTTGCTCCACACTAGAAATCATAGGGTTAATGGATCCATGACAATAGAAGGCCACAAAGTGACCAAATAGATGCCAATGGTTATTTAAGTCCCCCAAGGCGTGAGACTCCCGTGGTGGTACTTACAAAACATAATTGTTTATAAGGTTATAGTTAAATATTCTTTAAGATTTAAACAAACATATCTATGAGTTTCATTTTAAGCAAATAGGATTTAGAAAATAATTCACGTAATTGAAATATTAAAATAATTTATAAAACATAACTTGTATAAAATAAATTATGGTAAGTCAAAACATACGTAAAATATATTATGGTTACTCAAAGTATAATATAACTCACCTTAATATTGACCCTTAGCCTTTACTTTCCACCATTACAAACCTTCTTACTATAATTTCCTAGTTCTAAAATCTCTTTCGTGTTTTCTCTTTTTTTTTTTCTTCACTTTTCTCTGAGCAACTCCTCCCTATTTATAGGAGGCAAATCATGCCATCGACCAACACGGCCACACCAAATCTTCCTCGATTGATCAAATCTTGCCTTGCATTGATCCTTATCCTATTAACTTTTAATCATACTTTGGCCTTAAATTTCGTCGATTACATTATTTTACAAATTACACATAATAATACAAATAAATCAGATATTTTCCCAACTGTAATTAAACAATATTAGTATCAATTTTAAAGAATAATTAAAATGTAGGTTGTTACGATTGAGCCAAGATTTTCTATAGATTTGAATCAATTTGTGTTCCAAGAGTGTGGTGGGTACGTAAATTTCTATCTATATTCGGTTGTGCTTTGTTGTAGATCCCTTTACTAGATTTGATGGAGAGTTTTTTTGTTCCAAATTTAAGGTCCAGTCGAAATTTCTTTATTGATGTTATATTGTTGTGCGTAATTCTTGGGATTGCTGCTTATCTGTACAAGTAAGTTTCACTCTCTCTCAATGGAAAGTATACACTTCATCACATTTTGTTAGTATCTGACATGCTTAATAGGCTGTAGAAAATAATTTCATGCATGGAATGGTGAACTTGTTATCAGACACAAAAAACTTTACTTGTAAACTAAACTGAGTGCATAGTTGATTTGGTTGGATTTTCATGCAGACAAGAAATGTAACAGGGTTAGTTGTTTCAGCTATTGCCGCGGGTTTATGTGCCTTGACACATACATTGGGCACCCTTATCCCTGTGATAGGAGCAAGTGGATTTGCTACAGCTGCAACTGCAACTGCTATCGGAATTGTTGTCGATAGTTTTAGATAATCTCTTAATAGTTATTAATATGTTTAGAAAGTTAGATATGCATAGTTTTGGATGGTTTAAACTTTTTGTACAATTTAGAACTTAAGGATATAGTTTTCAAATGTTTGGAATGTATAGATAATTGTTGAATGTTTATAATTTAATGATATAGTTTCTTTTTTATGTTTCAAATAATATTTTAGTGATTGATTGATGTTTTGTGATGTTTGTTTGTAATATTTATTAGATAGTACAAAATTGGTCAAATAGAACCTGCTGTATTTGATTGTAATATTAGAATGCACAAAACAGGTCAAATATAGAATTATAGATACTGCTGAATTTGATGTTTGTTGTATTATATATTTTACGGCGCACAATCAACATCGTTGTTTGTCTCACCAATTAACGGCGGCAAAAAGTAGTCGAGAAAAAGTAACAACGATACACAAAATTTGCCGTTAAATAAATTTTAACGGTACTATAGCATGTCATAGAAAAGTAACAACGATGCACAAAATCTATCATTAAATAGTTTTTAACGATATTTAAGCATGTCATTGAAAGTGAACAACTTTCCATGACTGATCATAATATGACGTGTGCCTGCACATCGTAGAAGGGTTTTTACAGTGTGCATTGCGCACCGTAAAAATCTTTTTTTGTTGTAGTGATCAGACTACACTAAGAAGATCAACTGTAGAGTTTCCTTTCGCCATGGCTTATGGCACTGAAGCAATCATCCCATTGGAGGTCGGCATCCTAGGCATCAAAACCCAAGGAATGGAGAATGGGACCAACTAGGCATTCCTTTCCCGAGATCTGGATTTATTAGAAGAAAGAAGGAAGAGAGCAGCAATTCGGCTGAGGGCATACCAATAACAGTTTGCTAGGGCTTACAACAAAAAGGTTAACCCAAGAAAGTTCAAAATTGGGGATATCATCTTTAGAAAAGTTGTCAGCAACAAAAAGGATCCTAGAGAGGGCAAACTTAGCCCAAACTGGGAGGGGCCTTATAGAATTATCTCGGTTGTCAGCAATTGGGCATATCGACTT
The DNA here is from genome assembly GCA_025200525.1 of Camellia lanceoleosa. Taxonomy (NCBI): domain Eukaryota; kingdom Viridiplantae; phylum Streptophyta; class Magnoliopsida; order Ericales; family Theaceae; genus Camellia; species Camellia lanceoleosa. The sequence goes on along the minus strand of CM045759.1, from coordinate 202,691,803 downwards.
GAGAACACTGATGGCAAAGAGTTGCTACGACCCTGGAACACTTGTAATCCAAAGTTTTTCTATCATTAGTTATTGTTTTTTTGAGTTTCATGTAATGATTTTATTAGCCAAAGTATTAATAAATTGCTAGCTCGAATTTTTTTTTTATGAATTATTGTTGGTACTCGTACGATAGGACTGTATAAGTCTTATGGCGATGTTTCCGAGTGAAACATGACGAATAACTTAGACTTGCCATATGGTAGAGTTGAATTCAACTTGCTTATGGTAGAGTTGAACTAAGTTTGCGATGTTTTCGAATGAAACATGACGAATAACTTAGACTTGCCATGTGGTATAGTTGAATTCAACTTGCCTATGGTAGAGTTGAACTAAGTTTGCGATGTTTCTGAATGAAACATGACGAATAACTTAGACTTGCCATGTGGTATAGTTGAATTCAACTTGCCTATGGTAGAGTTGAACTAAGTTTGCGATGTTTCTGAATGAAACATGATTTAATAACTTAGATTTGCCATATGGTAGAGTTGAATTCACACTTGCCATATGGTAGAGTTGAACTAAATATGATCTAATTAGATTAACAGAGAAACCGAAGTGGAAAACATCGGGCAATCTTTGTTTGAATCAGACCTCAACAACAAATTGGAGTTGTATGCTTAATGTGAACATAAGTGGTACTTAGGTTCACATTAGGGAGTAGGAAGCAGGAATAGATTTGACACTTGTTGGAATTTTTGAAAAAATTTACAAGTTAGAGTCAGCCGAGGTATCTAGATAAGGGACACTTGAATTGTTTGTTACCCGAGGTCACCAACCAGGTTGTCAGACCTAGAAGGATTAGAAAGGTGAAGTCTTGATAAAAGACAGCAAGTACAAGTAAGGAAACAATACTTGTTGATTATTCAAAGAATGTTTCTGAAGTGCCTGTGGGTCGAGATCACAGCATAAGGTGAACTCTGAGGTAAGTAGGCTTGAGATGACCAATTAAGGCCGCACCCGAGGTGATACTGGTCTAAGGTGTTCTAACCCGAAGTGAACACACAAGAAAATTGTACTTAAGAGGAGTGCAAAAATATTCCAAGTATGGAAGCATACAAGACAATGAAAACAGATAGAGCTTAAAGTGACAAGCATTCAACACTTAGAAAGAAAAGTGAAACATGCATTCAAAAGAGAAAACTTGTTCAAATACAGAGAAAAATGCACTTTGGCTTGGCATAAGAGGCAACCTATTCGGATACAAAAGAGGCATATCGGCCAAAAGCAAAAACTGTTCAAATTCAAAAGCTTACAAACAAAAGAGTATAAAGAAAAAGGAAACATTCTAAGTATTTAGATCTTCGACATTTTTATCAGACAGCTCCATCTCGACAAATAGAGTTGTTGCAACCTCGGAAGACAGCTGTGCAGACTTTTCAATTGCAATCTCGGCATTGATTTCGATGAGGGTCTGGTCTAGACTTCTCTTGGCTAGAGTGACCTTGGCTTCGGAGGTTGTTTTGGGGGAGACAGTTTTAGAAGCCTCGTTCCCTTTATCTTGAGTTAAGTTTAGGACTTGCACATTCAGAATAGGGGGACTTAGCCCTAACAGCGACCTCGGCCTCAACCCCTTCGTTAGCCTCGGCTTCTTCGTCATCGCCTTCTTCCTCAGACTCGATTGGAGAATGAGAGAAAAAAACCTTGAGCTGGCTGATATCGCGCAGAGGAGAATCATCGGAGACCGACAGTTCCTTAAAGGCAACCATCTAGCTGAGATAATAGCCTTTGTTATAGGCCAGATTAACTTGCTACTTGTACTAGTTCCGAACGTCGGCTTGCCCCTTAGCGTAGGCCCTTTTTTCGGCCTCTTTGATCTCGACTTCTTTGGAAGCAATGGCATTCTTCAGTTTAGCCTCGGCTTGGGCTGCCTTAGCTTTAGCTTTCTTGACCTGAGCTTTGGCGACCTCGGCAATAGCTTTTTGTCACCACCCAAACCCGCTCTTGTGGGTTTAGCATCGCAATCGACCAGTAATTCGGGATTATCGAAGACTTGCTTAACAAGATGACAAGAATACGTAGTAAGGTCATGGAAGCCAAACAAGAATAAAAAGATATCCAATGAGTCAGAAAATCAATGCAAAAGACTTTTATGAACAAGCCACATTTATAACCAAAACATATATACATACATCATATACACAAACATTCGTGTTAGGGACCAAATCCCTTTACCATAATCTGCAGATCAAGTCTTATTCAACAATACAAAACGGAGACAAAAGGGTGAATCAAACACCCCAAAACAAATTTTAGCTTGAACGAACTCGTAACCTCGAAGTGAGGCACAATGGTTGGCTTGACAAAACGAGAGTTTAACTTGACGCTCCTAGCTTCGGTCCGGTGCCTGGACACCTACATATAAATATAAACAGTGAGCTAAATCCCAGTGAATAACAAATGTGTAAAGGGGTTAAGAATGAATGTTCTTTCATTAGTTAAAACAGTCATTTGCGTCAGTAAATCAGTTATTCAATCAGTGGCTCATATTTCATGTCGTATTAGTCATTTAGAAATCATAATAGTCATACGTGATACGTCCAATAGCAAAACAGTACAGTAGGTCTTAATAAACCGAACAGTCAGTTGATGGCCATCAAAACAGTAAACAGTAGTAGTTCCAAACATTGAACCGATAGATTAATAAAGAAGGCGATAAGAATAAAGAATAATAAGCTACTATGGATGCCACGGGTACAGTTTACAAATAGGACAAACATTCATTCAGTAAACAACGTCATTTCAGAAAGTAGTACAATCAATCGTTCAGAAATAATTATAATTGAACGTATCTTTACAACATTATTACTCACAGACATCATGGGCACAGACAAAGTTAGTCATTCATGGTGCCAACCTTACACAGTTGCAAAATGAACACACACTAAGTTATACACTTGGGATTAATAACTTAGCCCCTTGACTTGACTTGGTGTGGTTCTATAACATTATTCTCATTAAGATGCCTTAAACATGGCCTAGGAATGCCTAGGATGGAATGAGGATGCAAAAATGAACTTTAAAACACTTTTCACAATTTGCTGAAAACAGGGGTCTCGCTCGAGCGTGGCTTTCCCCGCTCGAGCGGACATGCAGACAAAGAAGCTCTGCTCGAGCGCGACTTCCATTGCTCGAGCAGATTGCAAACTCATGAAAAAGTACTGGTTGCACGTTTTTTACGCTCGATGGACGCTCGACCCACGATCGAGCGTGAGACTCAGACCCTCGCTCGAACGCAGATTACCTTGCTCGAGCGATGTAGACACCCCATTTTTGACTGACCTTAAGACTCAGACGTCACCGATTGAGCGCTTGGTGATGTTGCATATCGTGCTCGTTCAGAGGTTTCAGAGTCTCGGCTGCGAGCCTTGCCTCCGGACTTCCGGACTCTTTTATGCCTTGCCTCGGTTTGCGAACCAGGCTCTATTTTCTCTGTTTTCTCTTCCCGAAGGGAGGGAGAGGTCTCGTAGATCATCTCTTAGTGGCCGTAGGCTACGTTTCGTGGTTGTAGGCCATTTTGCCTGTTTGGAGCCCGGTTTTCAATTTTTCGGAGCCGTTGGCCGTGTGCCTCGGCTCGGGACCGCTTAACCACCTCCGTTTGCTCTGGTTTTTGGCACATACCTTATTTCCTCCCTTTTGAGGGACACTGTGGTCCGAGAGACCAACTTCGTGGTTGAACACCACTTCCGGTGCCTAACAGCCTGTTTTCGGGGTCCCGAACTGTGTGTTTTGGCCCCCGAGGAGGGTGGGAGGCCAGCAATTTTGCTAAAAAGCTAACTTTTTTTGAGTCCAAAATGGTTCAACATGAATCCGGGAAGAAGAAAAATCTGCGCGGCTTCACCGAAATGGGCATAACTCTTTGCACAAGAGGAATTAAGATATGAGGCCACCACCATTGGAAAGCTTACTTTCGGGGCTTCATTTTGCACTCAAGAATCTCCTAAGTTCAGGTCCGGGGGAAGGAGATATGGTTGGTTGAAGTCCGGTTGGACCGAATCTGCGCGGCTTCACGGAAACTGGCATAACTTTTTCCACAGGAGGAATTTTGATGCAAGGTATGCGGCATTGGAAAGCTAACTTATGGGGCCTCATCCTAGGGAGTGGTCAGCCACTTTACCCCTTTGACTTGGCCGGCCGGCCACTTACCTGGTGGATGACTTTTTTTGCCCTTTTGAGCTGGCCGGCCATGACCCTCCTCCCAAGTGTGTTCCAGCCATGTATTTTGTTTTGCACATCACCCATGTCCGAGGGTTTGGCCTTTTGGGAGGGAAAATTGACTTTGAATCTCCCCCCTATTTTTCCCTCCTTTTCTCCACTCCTTTGCCTATAAAACCAGCCCTTCCCCTTCAGTTTTAAAGGTTAGAAAAATTGCTTTGAGCCTTGTATACACATCCCTTCCTCCCCCTCTCATCCAAGCCTAAAAATACCTTTGTTCTTGGACCATTTCTGCTCCATCTCCAAGTCAACCCATCCACACTCCATTCCAGCAGCTTGGAGGCCATTTCCAGAGGCTAGGAGCACCGTTTCTTGGACCAAGAGTTGTTGAAGACATAGGCTACAAGGGTGAGTCCCATTTTCCTCTTTTGTGCATTTTTTGGCCTATATCTTAGCTCCTTGTGCTTACATTTTCGGGCTCCGACCCTAACTGAAAATAGTATTATTTTGAGGTCTTTTTCATTTTTTTTTTAGGGTCCTTCTATGTTTAAGGTCTCTAGCTACCACTTGCTTCTTTACCTCTCTTGTATGCCCCTTTCTTGCATAGTATTTTAGGCCTATTTGTAAACTGTTTTGAGCTTGGTTATAAACTGAAAAGTGTCTTATTTTGATCCATTATTCAACATTGTTGAAGGGCTCTTCACTATTTGAGGCTTCCATCTGTCACTTGCCTCTTTATCCTTCTTTTGGTCTTATTTTTGCATGTTTTGTTAGCCCCTTGTGCTTGTATTTTTGGGCTCTGGTCCAAACTGTAAATAGCCTTATTTTGACCCCCTATTCATGTTTGATCAAGGGATTTTTTATGTTTGAAGCTCCCTTTTTGCTCTTTGTGTTTAAACCTCTTTTTAGGCCTTATTTTGCATAGTATTTTAAGCTTGCATGTGCACTGTTTTGGGTTTGGTCACTAACTGTAAAATACCATTTTTTGGGCCCCTCTTCAACTTTGTTGAAGGGCCCTCCTCTGTTTGAGGCCAGAAACCATCACTTGCTTCTTTGTCTCTCTTTTGGCCCATTTCTTGCATAATAGTTTAGTCATACTTGTGTTTGTTTTCATGGCTTTTTTTAAACTGTAAAGTGCTTCATTTTGAGCCCCTCTTCAACTTTGTTGAAGGGCTCTTGGCCATTTAGGGCCAGAAGCTTCTACTTGCTTCATTATGTCTCTTACGGGGCCATTTTTGCATGCTAGCTTAGTCCTATTTGTGTTCACTGTTTGGTCTTACTTAAACTGTAAATATGCTTTTTTTTGGGACTTTCTTGATTCTGTCTTCACACTTCATGTTCAAATAACGCATGCTTTGCATAGCCATAGGTCATTCCATGTACCTAATTTCATGTTTCGGGTCTCATTCCATGTATCGGGTGCCATGTTTCCATATTTTGGGGCTGTTTTGCATCATATTTTGCTACTGAAATTTGCATGTTTGTATATCATGTTCCATGCCTTGCCATGCTTTGTTAGGGTGGCATTCGTGCCTTAGGTTCAGTCCTTGGTTTGCGTGCACGTGTGCACGCATCTCGAGTGTCTCATTTTCATCTAATGACCTCTTATGTGAGTGTGCCTGAGGTCCACTTATATTGGTGTAAGTCCATTGCGCATTGTGTATGCCATTTCATTTCGTAGCATTGTGTATGCTAGGTTGTATGTTAGTGCATTGTGTATGCTATGTTACCTCGTGCATCGTGTATGCCATTTCATAGCATTGTGCATGTTAGGTTGTATCTTAGTTGCATCCATGCATATCATACATATTGCATCGTGTTTGGGATAGGAGTTAGCCCGAGCATGGGAAACGAGGGGCGTTTCGTACTTCGAGTGACGGAATGTGTCTCAATTCCCAGCCGCCGACACTCCGGATTATCCATGATGGAGTTAGGTCTTGTTGTGTTTTCCTGTGCATTCATTTCATATTGAGTTATGCAATTCGACTCCTCGGCCATCATGCATCGAGATGCGTGATTGGTGGCACGAGGATCGAGGCATGCATACATTTGTAAAAATACATTGCCATGCCCCTTTCCTGCTCTCTGTTGCAGCAAATCAAGAATCAGCAGTCTTCTGGGGCTTGGCGCGCTTTCCAAAAATTATTGCAAAACAGAGGCTAATTGGGGCATCACAGTGGATTTCCGCACAAAGGCAACCCGGACGTGCATCATTCATCATCTGAAGAAGAGTCAAGGCAATCCTTGGCTTGCATGCCGGTTTATTGTTTTCTTAGTTAATTTGATAATTAATTAGGATTTTTGTACATATTTGGACTGTATTATTTATTCGGACTGTACTATTCATTCGGGACTATATATTATTCGGACCCTCTGCGCGAGGGCAATGTTATAATAAGTGTGCGTGAGTGTGATGTATGTCTTCCAACCCCACGTCTTTCTTCTTTTTTATTTACCAGCTTATTATGGTTAGATTAGAGCATGTTTTAATTAGCATACAGTATGATAGCATGTTGCATTCATTCATCTGTTTGCATGCACCGGGCTCGGCGCATCATACTAACTGCATTTGTATTTCAATTCCAAGTTGAATACATAATAGCTGTTGCATCTCATACGCCATGTTTAGAATAGCCCAGCCTGCTATAGTTGCATTTTTGCATGTGCTGCATTAGGCATTTCTGTATAATTAGGATCATGCATGGATTTCTAATTAGCTTCTGTTTCGGCTTGGAGTACTCGGTGAGTTTTATGCTTTAGCATCCTTGCATGCGTGTGGATCGCCATGAATAGCATGCTTACCATGAGGCTATGTGCTTATGTGATATAACTGCCTGAATGCCTGTGGGTGAAGGTTGGGTTATTTGAATTGGAACAATTCATCAAATGTGTGTTTTAAGCCCACTAGATAGTAGCAAAATCATGTTTTCTAAGCCCACCCGAGGGTGACAAATCCACGTCTTAACCTACCTGCAGGTAGCACCATCAAACCATTTTCAAACAAACAAACATGAAATGTTTTGTTCCAATTCAGGTGACCCAGTCTATACTTGTATGCTGTGCGCATCACATAGTAAATCTAGGCTAATAACTGGAATAAGAGCACACAAAGTTTTCAAAACTAGATATCATGGTTAGTAGAGACCGATCTTTGATTGGGCGAACGGGGGTGCTCACGAAGTGACCTTTCCCAATCGTATCCAAGTTCCCGAGCCGAGGCAACTTTGGTGATGACGGACACGTGGCCTTAGGCAACGAGTCAGGGTTTCCTAAATTTCCCAAAATAAAATATTTAGGTGGCGACTCAGATTCCGCAACGGTCCATGTTTGGCACTTCTTTCAAAAATCTGTTTTCTCAAAACAATTTGCCGGATTTGGACTCTTTGGTTCAGATTACGAACCGTGACGAATCGAGTCCGAACTGTAGCGAGGCCCCTCTGCGGACTTGTTACAAGTGGACTGCAAAATACATGAACTTCTAGGCATATGCATTTCACGCCGGCGCGACCTCGACGCTGAGCGAAGTGCATGTATCAGAGTGTACGCTCGAGCGTGAAGTCCTCCGCTCGAGCGTGGATAAAAAATCTGGAATTTCCAGATTGATCCTCAAGCACAAAACTCAACCTCTAAAGCTTCAAATTCGATTTTTTTGGGCTAATTTTCTAGAAACACTTAAAAACCCATAATACAACATGTTTCAAAGATTATTTTGTAAAATCAAGCCCAAAGGTAAGCTAATTAAACACAATTTCAATGAAACTTGAAGAACAATGCAAGAACATGACATGCAAGAGTTCTTATGAATTCTAATGCTTCAAAACATGATCAAATGCAAGATTGAGCTCAATATCATGGTGAATTCATGGACCACAACTAAAATATGAACATATATGTGGAAATTCTCATGTAAATGATCTCAAAACTCAATGACATGGACATGCATGCACACATTGCTTCTCAATTCAACTCTTTAGGCTATAACTTGACTCTAATCTCCAATATTTCCATGAACCATGCAAGTAACAACTTAAATTCATAATTAAAAGGATGAATTCCTACCTTAAATCAATTCCAAGTGTGCTACCTCAATTTTGCAAATTCTCTTCAATTTCTCATAAATCTCCAAGCTAATTCTTGTTGAATCAATTCTTCTCCTACTCTCCCTTTCTCTCACGGTTTGGTCTAGGAAATGAGATGAAGAATGATGCCAAACATGAAATCAAACTAATGGCCTAGAAAATGCCCACTAATGGCAAAAGTGTAATTACCTAGGTTTAATTAGTTTAACATTATTTAATCTAATCTAATTGTTCCAAATCAAATTTTAATTAAACCTACCATAAAATTCTATAAATCCTAATTAGCATGTAACACTAGTCAATTTCTGATTCGGTCGCCGATAAGGCTTTCAATTCGCAATTCGAAATTAAAACATGAACAGATCATTCAATGACAAACAGATAGAAATGCAATTAAAGCAACACACTCATGCAATCGATTCAAGATTTCATCTTAATCCATCACTTATCATGCTTAATCACAGTTTAACACTAATCAGAGGTGAGGGTCGTCACACTTTTGTAACTTTGGCTTTCTCCTTAGCTTGACTTTAAGCAGCTTGGGTAGCCTTGGACTTATCCATAAAATGACGGGAGTGCACCTTGGCCTGATTCAGTGAAGAAAGGAGTTTGGCAGCTTCCTTGGTCTTTTGCGTTAACTCTTTCTTCACCTCCTCAGCTTTGACTGCGAATGAGTGGGCATGTTGGATGGCTTAGAAGAAAAGGGGCAAGTTAGAAAAAACCTCTGGCTAAGTACAAAAGTAAAAATAAAAACTGAATGGAAAAACTTAGGATAAAGACTTACCATAACAGAGTGTTGCATCATGAGCACAAAGTTCTCATACTCAGTAATCTCGACCATTCGTTTCAAGTTGGCTGGGAGAAGAACGGTTGTGGAAAGCGTTGAGCTGACCTAGCAATAGAAGGTTCGATAACAGAGGGTTGGCAAGAGGTTTTGTGAAGGGCTAAAGACCTCGGCTAAACCCTAAAGAGTACTAGGGTGAAGATTGTGAAGATCTAAGGGGAAATTTGTTTTGGTTTTCCTAAGTGTATGATTTCTAAGCATATCCCAAGCCAAGAAACTACAGAAACATAAATCAAGGGCAAAAGATCTGGAAACAAACAAGAAACACAGAGAGGAACACGATTCGAAATCAAGAAAGCAACGTTAAAGAAAAGTGGAAAGTTACAAATTCACAAACATTGAGTGGATATGTGCCAATATACGAAAATCACAAGCAAGACAAATTAACATGCTAGAAACACAATGATGAAACCTCAAAGCATAGAACAGATACAACATAGACATATGGCAGATTTGAAAAGAAAACATATTAAGAGAATAGTGGAAGACAGAAATTAAAAAGTAGAAATTGAGAACTTATAGAATAAGGCAGAGGAAACAAGGCCGGAGCAGTACTCGCCAGAGTCAGACGGTGACAAACGGTGGAGCAGAATAATGAATGCTTCGCTAGAAGGGTGGACAAAGCAGTTGCAGAAAACTCGAAGAAATAGCAATGACAGATTGAAAAACTTTAAAGAAAAAAAGTCTGAGAGTCGAGAGAAAGTGTAAGTGTAAAAGTGAAAAGACGGAGAGAGAAGGGAAAAGTTTTGTTAAAAACATGAAAAAGCGGCAAAACATAATGAATTAGCCTTGGATGATGTACTTTGTCAAGTGGCGTGACCTAATATCGCATGTTAGGTACGAACTAATAAAGAAAGGATGCGTTGAGGAAACGATTGAAAAGACCGTACGTGTCACGACCCAAACCCGCCTCTGTAAGTTTAGCATTGTAACCGGCCAGTAATCCTTGGATTACCAAAGGCCTCTTGACAGATTAGCATATAATAAGGGGCTGCATATGCAAATATACAAGATATAAATGGTTCAGTGAGCTGTGACGACATACATGAGACAAAATAATTTAAAACTTGTATGAACATAAGAGTGACGACCAAAAGATGCAGTATTTACATACTCCTCCCATAAGGGTAATATAGGAAAACCAACCCAACTTAACAAAACAAACAGAGTTTAATATGATGACAAAAATAACCACAAAACAAGACTTCGTCCGGAACCTCCTCAAGAGGCGCAAAGGTTGGCTGACAAAAATCAAAACGAAGGCCGTTAACTCTAGCCCTGATCACGTGCCGGCTCACCTACATACATAATATAAACAGTGAGTAGAAGCCCAGTGAATAATAACAAAGTAAAGGGGTTTTAATGAATGAGTCTATACAGATTCAGACATCATAATTCGTTTTCATAATAAATTCATATTCATATACTTATCTAGATCATATACAGAAGTCATAAGTCTTGCTTAAGCATACGTGGTACATCCATTAGTGCTAACAAAGCAGATACAGAACAGATGTAGACACATGATGGTTATGAATAACCAGTTCTATAAAGGAACCTCGGGATCCAGGTACCAGAGATTAAACATGCTGAGCCCCATGATGGAGCCTCTGGTATGGGTTATAAAGTGCAGACATATTAAGTTCTATGATGGAACCTCCGATACCGGGTAACAGCTAACAGATATCACATGATGCTAAGGATGCCACGAATACATTATTAGAAATTGGACAATCATTCATTGTACAGAACATATCATTTCAGAAAACAGATCTTAATTCATTACACAGAAAATAAATAAGGTTGAACATAGCTTTACTAAGTTATTACTCACAGCTTGGCTTTGAGGCGCAGATGGAGCAGACTGGTCAAACGGTATACGATACGTGACCTACATGATACATAATAGATACACACCTGAAACATACGTTCGAATTGTACATAACTTATTTCGTTTGTTCTTAGTGCGTTTCTAGCCTTTAATCCTCATCATGGAGTCTTAAACATGGCCTAGGAATGCCCAGGATGGAATGAGGATGCAAAAATGTTTTGGAAAACATTTTTCAAAACTTGCTGAAAATAAGGTCCACACTCGAGCGTGGCTTTTCTCGCTCGAGCGGACATGCAGACAATGAAGCTCCGCTCGAGCGTGACTTTTCTCGCTTGAGCGGACTGTAAACTTTTGAAAAAGTACTGGTTGCATGTTTTTCACGCTCAACGGACGCTCGATCCCCGCTCGAGCGTGAGACTCAGACCTCGCTCGAGCGCGGATTTCTTTGCTCGAGCGAACTGCAAAACACATGAACTTCTGGATATATGCATTTCACACTCGAGCTTGACTCTCGACGCTTGAGCGGAAGTGCATGTACTTAGAGTGCACGCTCGAGCGTGAAGTTCCCCGCTCGAGCGTGGATCAAATTTCTGGAATTTTCAGATTTGATCACCAAGCTCAAATTCAACTTTTGAAGCATCAAATCTCATTTTTCTAGGCCAAAACTTGAGGAAATACATGAAAACTCATAAAACAACATGTTTAAAGGATCATAACAAGAAATCATGGCCCAAAAGTATGCCAATTATGCAAAATTCAACTTGAAAGTCAAGATTAATTCATGAACATAACATGAATGCACATCCTTGAACTAAGGCTCTTCAAAACATGATCAAATGCTACTAAATAACATGAAACTCATTGTTTTCCCAAAATTAAAGTGAACTCAACACATGTATGAGGGAATTTTTGCAAATCAATCTTCAAAATGCTATGAAACATGTATGCATGCATGGAATGACTAACAATTGCTTAGATCTAACCCAATTCTTGCATGAGTTCAACATTTCACTTGAATCTTAGTAGAATCAAATTCAATTATACAACTAAAAGCTTGATCCCTTACCTAGAGTCCACAATTCCCTTAATTTTAGCCGAATCCAACAATCAACCACCAAATCCTTCCAACTCTTGATCCTTCCTAGCAATTCTCTTCTATTCTCTTAGAATTGAACCCAAGCTTCTCCCTCTCTCTCTCTCTCGGGGCTTAAAGGTGAAGAGAAGTGGAGTGCCAAATAGAATTAGTAGGGCCAAATAGTTTATTTGGTGGTGGTGGACTAAATTGAATCAAATGAGCATTAATTTAATCTAATTTAATCGTTTTGAACCGAATTTTAATTAAACCTACCATAAAATTCTATAAATCCTAATTAGCACATAAATCAAGTCAATTTCTGATTCGGACGCCGATAAGGCCTCAAATTCGCAAACCGAAACTAGAACGTGAACAGATTTTCTTACGCCTAACAAATATAAACACAAATAATGCAACACACACATGCAGTTTAATTCAGAATTTCACATTAATTACTAATTAGGCATGATTAATCATGGATTAACGTTAATCAGAGGTCGGGGTTGTTACAGTACGTGACAGCTCATATGCAGTTAAGAACTCTTGAAATTCTTGAAGTAATGAGGCCATAACTTCAGCTAGAGAAACGATCTTGGTTGAGATGCTCAAAGAACTTGGCTCTTGGTTCTTGGTCCTTGATAGGATGGGCAGTAGAGCCTTGGTTACTTGAAGCTGACGAGTCATAATCTCGGTCGAAGAGATGAATGGATTATTAACTAACATGCTATATGGACAAACGATGTAAGTTTCATTACCTCAAGTTACCGAGGTAATAGAACTTAGGGGACAGTTGTGGGGACGTGTTTTGTGAATGATAATACGTGGCTAAGGTGATGCCGAAATGTTAGCCAAGGTGCTACGTGGCTTGATCATACGCTGAGATGATTTCGGCTAGACCGAAGTTATCTACGAAGATACCAGAATCCAAGATAAGTAGACAAGGGACAGGAGTCCTAGAATAGGAGAGGATCTCATTCTGGATACAGATAAGGCTTAAGAAGAGTTTATCTTTATTTAGATAAGGGTCCATGATAAGTATTGAGTCTGAGTCCATTAAAGTGAGGCTTCTAAGGTGATTAGGTCACTGCTGGTTATAAAAACAAGGTACCCTCGTGGGTCTGAGATAAGTTATTTCTTATGAGTTTAAGCACAATTTGCTGCCTTTAAGAGATATTGATTACTGATTTGATCGTCGGAGTGCCTCAGAGTGGACGAATTACTGTCGGATTTTCATATTCTTGTGCAGGTTATTGGGCTTAATCTATTCTACCGATACTCTCTAGCTGAGTTCCCTGTTTGGTTGTGTGGTAAAAAATCAACACCTACAAAATTATGATATTTTTTTCTATAATTATAAAGTACATACGGTACACATTACTTCTTTTGAGGGATATATACCATTATCTTTTCCTGAAAAGATGTTTGGTGAATAATTACTTGCTTTGCTTATTTGGCCTATCAAAATGAAAAGGAATAAAAAATTGAATTACACGAGAATTTTATACAAATGTTAGGTGTAAGTTAGTAATAATTTGGAAGTGCTTGGGATGCAGTTTATATATATATATATATATATTAAATAAGTTGAAGAAGAGAAAAACAAAAAAGCAGCTTAACTTTTGCAATCATAAAAAAAATAATTATTATAGTAATTTCATATCTTTTTCTAACTTATAAAAAAGTCAATAGAAAAAAATCAAAAATTTACATTGTCGTACCATATTTATTGTATTATATAATTTCTTGAGATGTGTACTATATAGTCTTTAATTATAATTTTTATAATTTTTTATTATAATCTATTGAAGTGTTAGCTATGAGTTTATTATATATATATATATATATTTTGATATTAGTTATAATATTATTTTAATTATGATATATAAAAAATTTAATTATACTTTATATATATTTTAAATTAAGATTGAGTTATGAGCGCCATACCATTATCTTTTGTCGTACTACATTTATTATTATAATATAATAATATAATATATGGAGTTGTAATCCACATAGGAACAGTTTCTTAGAAAACATTTTCGAAAATCAGAAGAAAACAAACACACACAAACCGAAATCTTACAATTAAAAAAGATAAATTATTATATTTTTTAAATTTTTTAAGTCATAATTAAATTAAATATGAGATATATTTAAAAAATTCGTAAGTTTAATTAAAATAATAAAAAAAAGTAATATAACTAAAAATAGGTATATGATATACTCTTTTAAAAAATATATATATTAGAACATTCCCACACAAACACACACCTCCTGTGCTTGAAAATGACCGCATCATCCTCCACCAATAAAACCACTTTCCAAAGTCCGACGACGGTGGAACAATACAACATGAATTCATGCACTTTTTTTTGTAATTTTTAATTTGAATTTTTAAATTTTTGAGTCAATAAACACCAAATTGGAATCCAACTTCTTTGTCAAACTTGTTTGTGTGGAGGAGGAGGTGTGCTTGGTTGGACCACTTGAGGACAAGAGCTATGTATATGGTGCAAAATTGTCCTCCATACGTAATGTTCACTCCCAAAATTAGTTTGGATGGCGAATTACAATTAATTCTCTGATTTTGACAAACACAATAAATAATGAGAGATAAAGGATAGAAAAGAATATGAAAACGATTTAACTTATCTGTCAATTCGAATATAAATTAGACCAAATAATTCATTTCATCATGTTATGCTATGCCAACATAAATGGCAAAGCTATGCCTCAAATGATTCAGAACAATAGACATTAGGTTTTTGTTTCCATTAAATTGAAAATGTTGTTGCATTGAGATGGTTTGGGCGTCTGAATGTGTGGTTGAATTTGGAATATTATTTTTGATTTATGTTGATGTGGTGTGACTTTGGTTAAATGAATTGTTCAGTTCAAATTAGATTCAAACTATAAATAAGTCAAATTTAATGTGAAAGACGAATTGTAAGGATTTTAATTTAAAAAGAAAAGAAAAGAAAAGACGGTTTATAAAAATTTTGGGAATATTTTGAAAACATATATACTAATATATACTTTTATGTTGTCTAATTTTTTGAACTAGTACATTACAATTACACTGTCTTTCACCACTATACATTTCTTTTCTTTGTAAAAGTCGTAATCCTTCGTTCCTACTCTATTATTTCGTGCCCTCTTGTCCCTTGATTTTTGGGAGTAGCATGCTAATGAGAGGAGACATGACACATGAAATAAACATACATTATTGGCATTTCATTAGTTGTTTTTACCATAATTCAAAGAATTGAATTATTAAGAATATAAATCAAACTTGATTATTTTTTATTTTTTCATTACTCAACATCTAACTCATTAAATCAACTAATTCGAAAGACCAATCTCACTATTTTGGGGTCACTTTAGCTAATGCATAATGAAATAAGGGACTAGTTATTAATTTATTGAACTAGTGCTGTATGTTGGAACAATTTTCTGTGTAAATAAAATAAATGGATACTAATTCAAACAAAACAAAAAAAAATTTACAGAATTTATTTTGTTGAATTGAATAAATAATTAAAGACCAAGTCGAGTGTGTGACACTCTGTCCTTAAGATAGATTCGCCCTGCTACGGTGCTTACGGTTGAATGGCGTCTATCTCCCAAGATACAATGATCTTCACAAACTTGTAGTAGCACTCTACACAAATTTGTACGGCGAACTAAAACCTTGTGTTCTTATACTCTCTTTGATTTATTCTAAATCTAATATGAAGAATAATGCAAAAGTAGAAAATTCTGGATAGCAATAAGATAATAATTTCAGACTGTTTTCAGATCATTAGACACTGCTGGAATGTTGGTATTTATAGGCAACTAAAATTGACCCGAATAGGTGCATTGTGGAAGTGAACAGGTGTAAACTGTTTCAAATAGATTCACAGCAGTTACATACCCGAATCTGTCTGGAAAACAGTTTAGAACTGTTGGACAGTTACGGCAATTATTCTGTATGGAATTTGAACTATAGGAGGCACAAATTTTGGACTAAAATTTGAATTCAAATTCAAATTATAAAAATGCAAAATTTAAATAAATTTTTCCTGCAAGAATTTATTGAAAAAATTCAAATAAATTTTGTCCAAAAAATTAATGTTAGACTCGACCCCCCACCCCCACTTGGCACGGCTTGGCCAGACGGATAGCTGCAGCGGCGCGTGTGTGTGTGGTGGTTTGGGCTAAGGTTCACTTTGTCCATAACTTCTCCCTTCTACAAACTTAGGGTGCCCCTTGGGGCCCAACCCAAGTGTTGTAGGTTAGAGCTTATATACTGAACAAAACTCTCTTAGAGTTTCAATGTGGGACAAGCCTCACAAAGAAACCTACATTTAAAACTTAAATGTTTAATTCCATGAACCCGAAAACGACGTCAACTTCCCATTTATCCATAAATGGTTTTGACATACCGTCTTCACCGTGTGACTTGCCATGCGACAAGGAACACTTCACCTCTTCGGATCCGCCCCAAAAAACGTTTGGGGCCCATTCCATTTTGGGCTCAAAGTTGGACCAAAATAAGCCCTATAAACCAAAATTTCCAACAATCTCCCACATGAATGGAATTTGACGGAAAGAAAATGCAACAATATGATCTATTACAGAGAGTACAGAAATTGGAAATACTCTGCAACGATAGGTAGCTTTTGGCTTTGAACCTTTCTTTGCGAGACACTGTCGGATTTACTAGCTAACCAGTAAACATGATGTCTTAAATTGTTCAGCCGTTTGTGTAAACCAAGACAATAGAATTCACACAGTATATCCCCAAACACAGTTTAGTTCTCATTATTGTGTTCATTTTAGCCCTGAACAACCTGGTCTTTCATGAGTGCTCTAGAGAATTGTAGCCCTTCACAAATCTCATAGAACCCGCCCAGTTCATACTCATATAGGCGATTCTTATAAAGAGTATCCTGCCATACTCCACTAGGTATACCTAGATATAAGAATCATTAAAAGTATTACTTAATCTAAAACTCTGCAGTCATCACTATTTCATCATAGAAATGGATAGGAGTTTAATTCCCCAGTGATCCTTCTGAGTCATTCACAACTCGGTTGTCCCTTTGAATCTAGATCTTAGGATCTCCAGTTAACTAGGTTGGGTTGCCATTGTGGTAACTCTTAGTTAATAGGCTTAAGTCCCATTCCCCTCAATGAATTCTCAACTAACTCTCTTACTAACCCTTTGGTTAGTGGATCCATTATGTTGTCTTTAGACTTAACATATTCTATAGAAATAATTTCATTAGAGAGTAGTTGTCTCACGGTGTTATGTCGATGATGAATGTGTCATGACTTACCGTTATACATATGACTCTGTCCTCTACCTATAGCTGATTGACTATCGTAATGTATGCATATAGCAGGCACCGATTTTAGCCATATTGGAATATCTTTAAGGAAGTGGCGAAGCCATTCTGTCTCTTCCCCTACTTTGTCTAAAGCTATGAATTCTAATTCCATAGTAGACCTAGCAATGCAAGTCTGTTTGGAAGATTTCCAAGATACAGCCGCCCCACCAAGAGTAAAGACATACCCACTGGTGGACTTTGAGTCTCTAGTATCCGATATCCAATTTGCATCACAATATCCTTTAAGTACTGCTGGATATCTAGTATAATTAAGCCTAATGTTACGAGTAAATCAGAGATATCTCAGAACCCTTATAATTGCTTTCCAGTATTCTACTATTGGATTACTCGTATATCTACTTAATTTACTTACTACATAAGCTATATCTGGGCGAGTACAGTTCATCAAGTACATTAAGCTTTCAATAATTTGGGCATACTCTAATTGAGAAATACTTTCCTATACATTCTTAAAAAGATACAAATTAACATCTACGGGTGTTCTAGCAAGATGATCATCATCTTTGCTAAATTTGTCAAGTATTTTCTCAATGTAATGAGATTGTGACAAAGTATATCCTTCTGATGTTTTGGTAATTTTCATATCAAGAATTACATCAACAATGCCCATGTCCTTCATGTCAAAATGTTTATTTAACATTTTCTTGGTAGTTTTAATCATGTCATTATTACTACCTATGATGAGCATATCATCCATATAAAGATATACAATGACATAACCTTTATCTGTGTTTTTAATATAAACACATTTGTCACACTCATTAATTTTAAAACCATTTGACATCATTGTCTTGTCAAATTTCTCATGCCACTGCTTTGGCGCTTGTTTTAAACCATATAATGATTTAATCAATTTACACACTTTTTTTTCTTTTCCTGGAACAAAAAAATCTTCTGATTGTTCCATGTAAATTTCTTTATTTAACTCACCATTTAAGAAAGCTGTTTTCACATCCATTTGATGAATTTCTAGATTGTACAAAGACACAATAGCAATTAGCATTCTAATGGATGTTATTCTAGTAACCGGTGAGTATGTGTTAAAGTAATCAAGACTTTCTTTTTGTCTAAAACCTTTGACCACAAGTCTTGCCTTGTATTTGTCAATTGATCCATCCGCTTTCAATTTTCTTTTGAAAATCCACTTGTACCCAAGAGGTTTACAACCTGGTGGCAAATTCACAAATTCCCAAGTGTGATTTTGCAAAATGGATTCAACTTTACTATTGACAACTTCTTTCCATAAAGGAGCTTCAGGACTTGACATAGCCTCTTTAAAAGTTAAAGGCTCATTTTCTAACAAAAATGTTAGGAAATCCAGACCAAAAGATTTTGAGGTTCTAGCACGTTTACTATGCCTAGGTTCCTCTTCCTCATTTTGGTCTAACTCTTGCTCTTGTTCTTGATCATGTTCTTGATCCTAACTAGTAATAGCATCATGAAATCTTTTATTGTTACTAGTCTCTTGTCCAGTCTTATTTGGAAGTACATGTTCAAAGAAAAATACATTTCGAGATTCAATAATAGTATTTACATACATTTTGGAATGTTCTGATTTATGAATCAAAACCGATATGCACTACTATTCTTGGCATAACCAATGAAAATGCAATCAACTGTCTTAGGACCTATCTTAGTCTTTTTAGGACTATGAATAGCCACTTTAGTCAAACACCCCCACACTTTTAAGTATTTGTAGGATGGTACTCTTCCATGCCACAATTCATAAGGTGTTTGATTTATTTTCTTTCGGGATACTTTATTTAAAATATAATTAGCAGAAAATATTGCTTTTCCCCTACAAGTTCTGAGGTAATCCAGAATTAATTAATATGACATTCATTATTTCTTTTTAAGTCCTATTTTTTTTTTCAGCAATTCCATTTTGCTGAGGTGAGTAACGAGCAGTGGTTTGATGAATTATTCCATTTACAAAACTCACCAAAAGGTGATTTATATTCACCATCTTTATCACTTCTTAGTTTTTTGATTTTCTTACCAAGTTGATTTTCAACTTCATTCTTATATTGAATGAAAGTTTCCAAAGTTTCATCCTTGGTTCGAATTAAATAAACATAACTATATCTAGTATAGTCATCTATAAAAGTGATAAAATATTTTTTTCCCACCTCTAGTTTGAATTGATTTAAAATCACAAATGTCACTATGAATTAATTCAAGTGGTTCCGTACTTCTTTCAATTGAATAAAAAGGAGTTTTGGATAATTTTGCCTCAACACAAATTTCAAATTTATGATTTGAATCAATATCAACTTTAGGTAAACATTCCATATTAATTAATCTACGCAAAGATCTATAATTACCATGTCCTAGTCTACCATGCCATAAATTTGAAGACTCAAGCAAATAAGAAGAAGATGCATTATTATTAATAACTGAAGATATAACAGTCATTACATTTAACTTGAAAAGGCCATCAGACGTGTAACCTTTTCCTACATACATCCCATTCTTAGTAAGTACAAATTTATCACTCTTAAATACTAGCCTAAACCCATTCTTACTCAACAAAGATCAGGAAATAAGATTCTTGCGAATATCCGGTACATACAGCACATTGTTGAGAGTGGGTTCCTTTCCAGATATCATTTTGAGAACAATCTTTCCTTGTCCTTCAACTTTGGAAGTTGAGGAGTTGTCCATAAAAAGTTGTTCACCATTGTCCACTGTAGAATAAGATGTTAACATCTTTTTGTCGGCACAGATTTGGCGAGTAGCACCAGTGTCTACCCACCATTCTTTAGGATTTCCAACAAGATTTGCCTCGGAAACAACTGTAGAAAGATTGATGTTATCTACACCATTTGAAATCTTGTCCACTTCGGTCATATGCGTTTGAGCAGGCTTCTTGCTTGTTCTTTTTTTGCTTTTGCCTTTGTTACGACAATCTTTGGCCTGATGTCCCTCTTTGTCACATATGTAACATTTGCCATTAAACTTTTTATTTTCCTCCCATTTAGAGTCTTGTGATGAACTTTCTCTAGAAGACTTTCGTTTCTTGATATTTGAAGTATGTTCCACCACATTTGCCTTAGACTCCATAGGATGCTTACCAGCCCGCTTTTTAGAATTGCAATTGTTCTCCTCAATCTTCAAACGCACAATTAATTCTTCCATAGACATTTCTTTGCACTTCTGTTTGAGGTAGTTCTTGAATTCCTTCCAGCCTTGTGATAATTTTCAATTAAGGTTGCAACTTGAAAGGATTCACCGAGAGACATGCCTTCTGCGTAAATGTCATGCAGAATGAGTTGGAAATCTTGAACTTGGCTGATCACAGATTTTGAATCAACCATTACAAAATCCAAGAATCTGCCAACCATAAATTTCTTTGAGCTGGCATCTTCCGTTTTGTATTTTTTCTCCAAAGACTTCCAAAATTTCTTTGTTGTCTTGATAGGACTGTAGACATTGTATAATGTGTTGTCAAGTTCGTTCAAGATGTAGTTCTGACAAAGGAAATCAACATGTTTCCATGCATCAACCGTAGCAACCACCTGTCGGTTGGTTTCATCCTCTTTCAAAATAGGAGCATCTTCACGGAGGAAACGAGCTAGGTTCAAAGTTGTAAGATAGAACAACATTTTCTGTTGACATCTTTTAAAATCAGTTCCTGAGAACTTCTCTAGTTTCTCACTGTGATTTACCGGTGCTGTCACCATAGGAGAGGGGGTTGGTGCAATTGCAGCCACCACAGTAGTATTTGTTTGGGCATTAGTTTCAGTAGCCATCAATTCTAAATTATAAAACAAAATTATAATTAGAATTTATACTACACAGAAAATTAAACCAAATTCACAGAAATAAATTCTGTAAAAATAAAAGAAACAAGAATGTGACTTTTATTTCTAATTAATTTGAAAATAAAATAAAATTTTATTTAAACAAATTAATTCCACACAGGAAATTAAATTCTGTAAAATAAAAGAAATAAGAATATAACTTTTATTTTTCAATTAATTTGGAAATAAAATAAAATTTTATTTAACCAAATTAATTTCACACAGGAAATTAAGTTTCTGTAACACTTCAATAATTAAAATACTGAAACAGAATTTTAATTAATGAAAACTCATAAAATAATTTCTAAAAACCAAAATTAATTTTTGAAAAAATTTCACAAAAATATATTCTGAATTGTTAATGACATCAGTATATTACTACTAGTTGTCAAAGAAAATAGATAGTATATTACTACTATCTGTCAAATAGTATATAATCACTATTTGTTTTTCCAACCAAAATATTATTTTGTAAATCCATAGAAAATAATTTTCTTAAAAGAAGAAAGAGAAAAGGAAACAAACGAAAAATTTTGTAAACAGAATAATTCGAATCTGTCTTAAGATTGTTGGAACAATCTTCTGTGTAAATAAAATAAATGGATACTAATTCAAACAAAACAAAATAAAACTTATAGAATTTATTTTGTTGAACCAAATAAATAATTAAAGACCAAGTCAAGTGTGTAACACTCTGTCCTTAAGACATATTCGCTCCGCTACGGTACTTACGGTTGAGTGACGTCTATCTCCCAGGATACAATGATCTTCACAAACTTGTAGTAGCACTTTATACAAATTTGTACGGCGAACTAGAACCTTGTATTCTTATACTCTCTTTGATTTATTCTAAATATAATATGAAGAATAATGCAAAACTAGAAAATTCTGGACAACAATGAGACAATAATTTCAGACTGTTTTCGGATCATTAGACACTGCTGGAATATTGGTATTTATAGGCAACTAAAATTGACCCGAACAGTGCATTATGGAAGTGAACAGGTGTAAACTGTTTCAAACAGCTATAGTTTGAATTTCAAACAGATTCACAGTAGTTACAGACCTGAATCTGTCTGGAAAACAGTTTGGAACTGCTGGACAGTTACGGCAGTTATTCTGTATGGAATTTGAATTGTAGAAGGCACAAATTTTGGACTAAAATTTGAATTTAAATTCAAATTCAAATTATAAAAATGCAAAATTTAAATTAATTTTTTATGCAAGAATTTATTGAAAAAATTCAAATAAATTAATGTTAGACCTGACCCCCCACCCCCACTCGGTACGACTCGGCCGGCGGCGCGCGCGTGTGGTGATTTGGGCTAAGGTTCACTTTGTGAGTAATTCTTCCCTTTTACAAACTTGAGGTGCCCCTTGGGGCCCAACCCAAGTGTTGTAGGCTAAAGCTTATATACTCAACAAAACTCTCTTAGAGTTTCAATGTGGGACAAGTCTCACAAAGAAACCCATATTTAAAACTTAAATGTTCAATTCCACGAACTCGAAAACGACGTCAACTTCCTATTCACTTATAAATGGTTTTGATGTACCGTCTTCACCGTGTGACTTGCTATACGGCAAGGAACACTTCACCTCTTTGGACCCGCCCCAAAAGACGTTTGGGGCCCACTCCATTTTGGACTCAAAATTAGCCCAAAATAAGCCCTATAAACCAAAATTTCCAACAGTGAAAGCATTAGGTAATATTAACAAATAGGAAAATGTTTGGTAACTCAAAATTTTGTGGCTCAAATGACTCAAATCTGTCAAAACAACGTCGTTTTATACTCATTAACACTCAAAACGACGTCGTTTTAAGTGATTTGAGCCATCTGAGCCATTTGAGCCACAAAATTTTGAGTTACCTAACATTGTTGAAACAAATAATAGGGATGGTAATGGAGTGGGTTTGGGTTCTCCACCATTGTCCCGTATGATATGGAGGGTGAAGCAGTTCGAGTTGGTGGTAGGATCGGGGATTGGATTAGTTTTATAACTTAAAAAATAAAAAATGGTAATAAAAATTATATATTATATAATATATGATGAATAGTGATTTATAATTAATGAAAATTACAAGAGGTAAGATATGAAAGGAATGCGTGAAAATAAATATCAAGTGTAATATTTATCATATTAAAAAAAACAAATGATATATATTATATAATACATATAAATATGTTTGATAAATATCGATAGAACGGGAAAAGTAAAACCTATCTCTGCTCCACAGTCTAATTGGGGTGGGGAAAATCCGTGGAGAGGTCAAATAGGAGAAAATGGCTATCCCTAAAATACGTTATTAACAAAATTCATTCTTTCTTTATTTATTTATAGTCTATTTTTTTTGTCACTTCAAATGGTGTCAAAAAAAGTGCTTGTAAAATTGTAATGGGCAAGCGTAGGTTTGGTTTGGGCCCAAGTACGATTTTGTTTACGACTAGGCCCAAATACGATTGTTTAGCCCCAACAAAGCAATTAGCACTAGATGGGTTGCCTAGTTGTCTTTTTCCTGAGTTCTTCGTAAAGTGCCACGTCACTCGATTTCGTTTTCAGGAAGGCTGAAACAGTCAGTTGAAGGTTGAGAGAGATGCGCTGGTTCCCAAATAAACTCCTTCAGAGTCTCTCTCTCTCTCTCATTCGAATAGTTCTTTTCTTCTGGAGCTCATTTCATTTGCATTATAACGATTCTGCAGAAACCCTAGAGAGAGAAAGAAGTAGATGGGGAACTGGTTCACGACGAACAAAGAACCTCCACCTCCAATGGTGTTGGTTCCACCTCTCTTTGATTTCCCTCCTCTCGCGGCGCGTACCAGGTTTTGCTTTCAATTTCAACCCTTCCCTCCGATTTTACATACTTGTATTGTGTATTGTATGTGTTTTCGGCCCAATTTCTTGTTCTATCAGCGAGGCGTTATTGCTCCTTTACTTTTTTCTTTCTTTCTTTCTTTTTTTTTTTTTATGTATATTTTAACATATGCGTTTTTCTTTACAAGAAAAGATTCGTATGGGTAAAAAGAAAAGGATTTTTATGGGTTATGGGTTGGTTCATGATTGAGTATCGTCTTTTGTTATGTATTAATTTTGAATTTATATATAACTTTGTGAAATTGATATTTTCCATTTAAAATAATGGTTCCCCTGGTTTCAATTAGCTCTATTTTGACTCATAATGTTAGATTTTGTGTCTATTTAGTCCAATTAATAACATTGATTAGGATTTTTGAAGAAAAATAGTCACTGAGTTAGTTACGGTTAAGTGAAAGACTATGCACCTTATAACTAAAAAAGAAAATGACATAAATTCATCTGAGTCATAACTTAAAAAAAAAAAATGAAAAAGTCATGCCCAAACACCACATGAGGCATAATCAAAGATCTCATGAGTCATAATTAAAAACAAAAATTGGTCATAATTAAAGCAGAAAATGACATAATTAGGCGTGTATATGGTACACCCCCATATACACCCCTTTCAAGGAGTGTGTATAGTAGCATTTCCCTACGGTTAATTCACTAAATTGAACAAGTTTACAAATTTGCCTGTAAAAACATACCACTGTGCATTTTCCATCAAAAAAATACTAAAAGCTGTAATCAATTGGATAAAATTGAAACAAAATCATAACTGCAAGTCAAAATTGAGCTAATTGAAATTACAAGAACTAAAATGACACAAGGGCCAAAATATAGAGATTACCTGTGTAATTTTCCCTAAAACCATTTGTAACATTCAAATATATAGAACTCTCAAGTAATATGAAATGAAAAAGAAAATTGTCAATTAAATACATATAATAACAAAAGCAGATATATTTTCTTCTATTTGTTTGTGAATTAAATAAGGAGTCAAGCTATGTCCATGTTCTAATTAGTGGTGTGTTGATTTTGTAAGAAGAAGAATGAGAAAAATTAAAGGGTATATGTACATATATAATTTTATTAGAGGGAAAAAATTGAAATCATTTTCGAAACCTTTAACTTAGGCATCTCAAAACCTTTAATGTTGAGTGTAAAATGATTTGGCTTTCCAAAATAAATTAGGCATTTTAATGGATGCCGGATGACATTTATGGCCAATGGTTTTATTATTTTGCTTATTGTATTTAATGATTCCCTGTTGTTTATGTAATCCGAATATGTTTGCTTCTCTAAATTTATTACTGTTTTTGTAGTATAGAGAGATGCTTAGGAGTTGATTTACCTGACTTATTGTGAGGTGATGCAGGATGTTGGAGTCATCATATAACTTGTTATTTGGGAAGCTTTCTTTGAGATGCCTCTTTGAGGATTATTTTGAAGAAGCTAGGCGTTTTAGCACAAGAATCATGCTAAAGCCCATTGATGACCCTCATGTTGATTTAATTGCAACTGTATCCATCTAAATTATAGTCATTTCTGTAAAGCTATCAGCTCACATATTTCTTGCCTTTCATTTATTTTTTTTCTTCGTAATTCTATCATTTATCTAGTTTCACATTTTTACTTCTTTAAAAATTTATCAAGTACAGACAGACTGTTTTAAGACATGTATGTGTGGATAGACTGCTTCATAGTCTTACATTGTCAAACCGTGCAGGTAGATCATCTTGTTGCTTCTTCTGAAGATGGATTAATTTTGTTTAAGCTTGTTCTCCTCATTGTCTGTAAATCGATTATGAAGATAATGTGTTGTTTTTAATAATAATAATAATAATAATAATAATAATAATAACCTTAGAACTTCGATATATGGATGCAGTGTTTTCTTTCCATAGAACAAAATTGTATTTCTTGTTTTTTAAACTGCAAGGCAAAATATATTACACATTGCATAACACACATCTTAAACATGATTTTTCTTTCTTTTTTTTTTTTTTCTGAATCTTATATTGGAATAGTAAATGGACAGTAGTATCAAGGAGAAATCTAGAGGTCATAATCTGACGCAATGGCAAGTGCTATATGCCCCCAGCCTTGTGGTGCGGTTTTTGTCATGGGAAATATCCTCTCCACACAAAAAAGTATGGGGAGGATTGTCTATCAACTACCTCTCTCAGACACTGTTGTAAGTGGGAGTCTTGTGCACTAGATACAACCTTTTTTTTTAATCAAGGAGAAATCTGTTTTTTCCTTTAGCCTGTTCAGGTTTCAGGTCCACTTGATCACAAGCCCGAGGAGAAAATTGTAGGAAATGCGCAATTCCGCTGGCAAAGGTAGTGTAGTCTTTGTATTGTGCATCAACTTGCTTTGTTGTGTAATTTAGTCAAGACAATGATGTTATTAAATAATCATCAAGTGACATTCTCACATTTTCTCACAGTGATGTTGATGATCCTCATACATTTATGGACCTTTTTGTATCAAATACTGATCCGTAAGGGCCATTTTCTTGATACAATTTTTTTGAATTCTGCAACCATTTATCACGATTATCTAATCTTTGCCTGTGTGCTATCACTGTAGGGTTTTACTTATGAGGTCATGTGCTTACTTTCCTAAATATGGTTTTGGAGCATTTGGATTTTTCCCGGTGCTTTTAAAGAAAAGGCATGTTCCTATCTGTCAAACTATCTTAGGGATTCTCAAGTTTGTTTGGAAGCAATCATACCAGTGGTGTTATATTTGAAAAGCTTACTGATTTTGCAGAGTATCTTCTGAAGATTATGGTGTTATGGGTTTGAGATATGGTTCATCGAATCTGTCATTTGGAACCACACTACTGCCTTTCTCTAGTATGTGAGCTGCATTCCAAGTTATTGAGTAATTTTTTTTTTTTGTGTGTGTGTTTGTGTGGTGCATATTTTCACATAAGTTATGCGGTTCCTTATATTTTAGTTATTCTGCCAACAACGTTCTTTGGTGGCTTGTGAACTTGATTAATCAATTTGTTTCTTTACTTCTCTATCATAACATGGGTATGCAATTATTTCTTTTTTCCATTTATTTGGAATGCAATAGTGTGCACATTTTATATAATCATTGTATAGCTGAACAATGTTGTCATATGTTTGTCTATGTTTAAACATTGGGAATAGTAACCGTACGACTTACTATATTTCTTTCAGGGAACTTTTGGAATTTTGATTTATCATTTTCATAAGTTGTAATCCAATATATATTTATATATATATGTGTGTGTGTGTGTGTCTAATATTGTTTTGTTCTACGTAGTGGACGGTGAATTCCCAAAAAGTGCATGGCTGGTAAGCAAGATGGGAAGGCTGACTGCTGGGGTGCAATATGAACCACAATGTAAGATTGTCGCATCTCATTTGCAATTGTGAAATTGAAAGCTAAGTTTTTTCTGTCGTTAATTGGTATTCCATTTTTTGTGGTTGGTTGAGAGGACTTCTCTGTAGGTTTAGAGAAAAGAAAGAGTTAGGGAATGAGTTAGACTTCATTCCCTTTTATATTGATAATTTTGAGGAATTATAGACCTAATTTTGAGCAACCAAAAAAGGAATAAATAAGATAAATAAGCATACAATTATTATTTCCTATTCTAGCATTCCCCCTGAAGTTGGTGCGAAGATATCTCTTATGCCCAGCTTATTGAGAAAGCCAGGAAAGGATTTGCTCCCGAGTCTCTTGGTGAGAATATCAACTAGTTGGTCCCTAGTCTTCACAAATAGAATACATATGGTGCCACTAGTGAGTTTTTCCTTGATGAAAATCTCCACATGCTTAGTTCTATCATGTTGAACTAGATTATGAGCTATGTTGATTGCGGCCTTGTTGTCACAGTATAGTCTCATGGAGTCAGTCTGATGAATTCTCAGGTCTCCCAACAATAGTTTAATTCATAGTAACTCACATAACCCCTGAGCCATAGTCCTAAATTTTGCCTCAGCATTAGATCAAGCAACCACATTCTGTTTCTTACTTCGCCATGTGATTAGGTTGCCACCAACAAATGTACAGTATCCAGAAGTTGATCGTTTGTCAGTGATTGATCCTGCCCTATCTGCATCAGTAAATGCTTCCACACTGAGATGGTCATGTTTGGAGAAGTAGAGACCCTTTCCAGGAGAAGACTTCAGGTATCGTAGGATTCTCATAACTGCCTCTAAGTGGGAAGTTCTAGGAGCATACATAAACTGGCTCACCATGCTCATGGCAATGGCAATGGCAATGGCAATGGCAATGTCTGGACGGGAGTGGGATAAGTATATGAGCTTGCTCACTAGTCTCTGGTATCTCCCCCTGTCCACCCGCTCTCTCTCTTGATCCTTACTAAGCTTCTGGCCTGGTTCTAGAGGTGTATCACACGGTCTACTTTCAAGCATTCCAGTTTCCTTTAGTAAGTCAAGTACATACTTCCTCTGGCATATGAAGATGCCATCCTTGGACCAAGCTACTTCAATGTCCAAAAAGTACTTCAAATAGCCTAAGTCTTTGATTTCAAATTCTTTGGCTAAGTATTCTTTCAAACAAGGAATCTCCTCAACATCATCTCCTGTCAAAACAATGTCATCAACATAGACAATAAGAGCTGTGGTCTTACCATGTGAGGAGTGTTTCACAAACAAGGTGTGATTAGCTTGACTTTGCTATAGCTTGAGCAAACTTTTCAAACCAAGCCCTAAGAGACTGCTTTAGCCTATAAAGTGACTTTCGGAGCCTGCATACCTTACCGTTGGACTTAGCATCTGCAAAACAAGGAGGAATATCCATATAGACCTCTTATGTTAGATCTCCATGAAGAAAGGCATTCTTCACATCAAACTGATAAAGTGGCCAATCCAAATTTGCAGTAAGAGAAAGTAAAATTCTCACAGAATTCATCTTAGCAACCGGTGCAAATGTCTCTTGGTAATTTACCTCATAAGTCTGAGTGAAGCCCTTAACAACAAATCTTACTTTGTATCGTTCTATGGAACTATCTGTTTTGTGTTTTACCATGTATATCCACATACACCCAACTGGGTTTTTGCCTCTAGGTAACTCCACTAACTCCCAAGTGCCATTCTTACTGAGAGCTCTCATCTTTTTTATCATGGCATGTTTCCATTCAGGAATAGAGAGAGCATCTTGAAAATTGGTAGGTACTAGGTAGACTCACAGAAGACACTTTAGACAGAAAAATTTTATATAAGGAAGATAGATGAGAATAAGAGACGTGATTACTTAAGCTTGTTTGGTTCCAGTTTTCAGAAAATTTTACTTTTTTATTTTTCGTATTTTAATGTTTTCAATGAATGTTTTTAATATTTTAAGCATTTTTTTTAAAAAAATTTTTAGACACACCTAACATAAATACACTTAAAAAATATAATATTTGTGAAAAAAATCTTTTAAAAAATACACTAAATACCAAAAAATACAAAAAAAATATGAAAGTTTAGTACATTTTCGTATTTTGTGTATTTATTAATTTTTTAAAATATTTTTTACAAAAATTTTACTATTTTAGATACATCTAAATAAGGTGCATCTAAAAAAGTAAAAAATAAAATTTTAAAAATATTCACTAAAAACAAAAAAATACGAACAAAAACTCAATTTTTAAAAAACTGAATTCAAAAAACTGAAACCAAACATAGGATGCTGAGTACATGACCTAACCCCCTTCCTATTAGCAATGGGAACATTAAGATCTGAAAAAGCAGGAATAAAAGCACTAGAATTAGAATTACCTGGACTCTTAGTAGATGTGGGTGACTCTGGACACTCATCCAGAGAAGAAGTTGGCAGTAAAGGAAGAAAAGTAGTCTCTTGCATCCAGGTGACTTGCTGTCTGTCCTTGTCCCTGATATAAATTTTGCCTACTTCTTTTTCCTCAACAACTGCTGGCTCATCATCCTCTATCTGTTTAACCCTTGGCAGATGTAGAACAGGAATCTCTTCACACCAAGATGCCCTCAGAAGGGATGATTGTAAGACCAGGGGGTTGGAAAATAAGGTTGAGACTCAAAGATAGTGACATCCATGGAGACAAACCATTTGCGAGTGGGAGGATGATAACACTTATAACCCTTTTGGGTAGCAGAATAACCCAAAAAAACACACTTAAGAAACCGAGGATCCAATTTACTATGCGTGGGTGAATGATTATGGACAAAGCAAATACAACCAAAAGTCTTAGCAGGAATGGAGAACCTGGAAGGGGTAGACCCGAACAAATTTGAAGAGGTGTTTGTTTTTGAAGAATTTGGGTACGAAGATTAATCAAATACGCGGCAGTGAGAACCGCTTTCCCCCTATAGGATTGAGGAACTCGCATCTCAAAGGATAGACATCGGGCAACATTAAGGAGATGGCGATTTTTGCGTTCTGCAACACTATTTTGTTGAAGGGTATTAGTGCATGAAGTCCAGTGAATAATGCCATGAGTGGCGAAGTAAGTGGTAAGACCAGAGTCAATATATTCCCTCCTATTATCAGAACGTAGAATTTTGATAACCACCCCAAACTGAGTACAAACCATTTTATGGAAGTTTTGAAACACAGAAAAGATCTCACTTTTATCTTTCATCAAATAGACCCAAGTGGCCCTGGAATAATCATCGATGAAGGAAACAAATCATTTTTTGCTGGTCAAAGACACAAAACGGGATGGACCCAATACATCAGAATGAATTAAAGAAAATAGAACTAAACTTTTATTAATAGAAGGAGCAAAAGAGGCTCTGTGTTGTTTTTCAAGTTGACAAGCCTCGCATTGAAAATCTGATACATTATTGTTCTAAAAAATAAAAGGAAATAAATGCTTAAGTAATAAAAAAGAGGGATATCCTAAGCGATGGTGCCACAGTCATATGTCTTCCTTGGTGGATGGTAACTGAATAGATGAATGAGCCAGCTTGTTCGTTTGATCCAGAATGTAGAAACCATGTTCTTCTCTACCATTGCTAATCCTCTTCTTCGTGATAAGGTCCTGAAAAGGACAATGATCAGGAAAAAATGTCACACTACAATTTAAGTCACGAGTAAGACGACTCAAAGATAAAAGATTAATACTAAAATTGGAAACATGGAGGATAGAGGACAAAGGAAGGGAAGAGGTGGCATGAATTAAACCTTTCCCTGACACTGACGAAATAATACCATCAGCAATACACACTTTTTCCTGACCTGAGAAGAGGTTATACTCTGAGAATAAGTTAGAGGAGCCAGATATATGGTCGGAGGCACCAGAATCAATAATCTACGGTACAGTTGTATGAGATAGCAATGCACATGGGGAGGAAGCCAAGTTATCTGACTTGGCAAAGGAAGAAGAGGGTGCACCTGTAGTAGAAGTGGAGGCTCGACGGTCTAGCAAGTGGCGAAGAACAATCTCAAAATCTGAGGTAGACAACCCCAAAACATCAGCAGCTGAGGAGACAACTGAAGCGGAAGAGACAATTGGAGATGAAGATGGCTCAATAGTGTCTGAAAGATATGTGCGGACATTGGCTCCTCGGCCTCTAGACTGACCAGACCTACTCCCTCGAGTACCAGGACGATCGTGTCGGCCACCAGAGGGGGTTCCATGCAGCTTCCAACAAGTCTCTTAGGTGTGGCGAAGTCGATGACAGTAGTCACAGTAAAGATTATCCTTCTCAGAGAAAGGAGGAGAACCACGAGTCATACAGTCGCCTTTGTGAGAGGGTGCAGAAACCAAGGCTGAGCGATCAGGAGTAGCAGAAGGAAGCATTGCAGAGCGGCGACTCTCCTCATTCTGCACAAAAGCAAAGGCTTCCTGGAGAGAGGAAAGCACATCCATACCAAGTACTTTGCTCCGAACTGGATCATACTCCACATTTAAGCCTTTCAAGAACTTGAAGACCCGCTCTTGTACCACAAACTTCTAATAACCAACAGAGTTAGTGGGATAGACAGGTTTGTAGTCCTAAAGAGGTGATAAATTCGCTTTCACCCATTATTAAGGAAGGTAAAATACTGAAGAATAGTCATCTCATCTTGGACCGACTTTTCAATGGAGCGACGTAACTTAAACACCTGAGAGAAGTTCCGCTTCCTGGATTAAGTAGTAGTAACGGCCTTCCAAATATCCTGGGCATGTCCATAGATAGGTAGCCCTTACGGATCTCCGGAACCATAAAATGGATCAACCAACCCATAATCAGAGAATTGGTGATCTCCCACTGGTCATAACGAGGGTCTATGATACTGGGTGCCTGGATCCTCCCATCAACATATCTTGTCTTCCCTCTACTGTTCAAGAAAATAGCCAGACTCTGCGACCACGCTAGGTAATTTTGACTGTTGAATAAAGTAGTGGTGATTTTAAAGCCAGGGTTGAGGTTATCAGTCATAGTGGAAGGGATAGTAGAACTCTCGCTTTGATGTGGCTGAGAGGTATGAGATTCACTGGTCAAATCTTCCATGGAGACTCCACGAACTATGTCTCAAACACGATGCCAATCACAAACTCTGAAGATGGTGGAGGAACAAGCACAATAGTAACTAGAAAACCTTAAAGAATTAAGAAGCCAATTTTTTATTTTTTTATTATTTTTATATCATTAGATTTTATTTTTATTTTTTTTATTTGTTTTATTTTTAATTATTTTTAATTTTATATATATATATATATATTTTATGTTATGTTATGTTATTTATTTATTGTTTTAAACGCTGACCTTTTAAAGAAAAAACATTACAGACGCAGAGAGAGAGAGAGAGACGACAGAAGAATCAAGGAGAGACGACCAGCCGACAACAATGAGAGCCGGCGATGGGAGCCCAGCAGACCAGAGGGGCTGCCGACAAGGGCTAATAAGGCCAAATGGGCTACCGACAGGCCCCTAGAAGGCCAGAGTACTTGCCGACTGATCCTTAGACAACCAGAGGGGTTGCTAACGACGTCCCAGCGGTAGTCGGAGAGTTGAGGAGGACTGCCGACAATTGAGGTAAGTAGGAATGGCAACGGAGCGGGACGGGGCCGGGGATCACACTCCCCGTCCCCGATCCTCAATGGTGGAAATACCCGTCCCGGCCCGATCCTGACGGAACTGTCAAGCCCGCCCCTAACGAGATCGGGTTTCCCGACAAAAGTCCGACCAAAAAAAAATTTCACCTTCAGATCAGATATTCAATAACAGATTTAACAACAGATTTAATATTCAATAACAAATTTAATACTCATAAACAACAACAACAATAGATTTAACATATAATACATATTTAGCTCTAGATCTAAGGATCATCAACAACAACACACCCAGATTCGTCTTTTCACTCTTAGCTTATATATTTGACAGATTCAACAGTAGAAATGACGAAACCCTAGCATACACTAGATTCGTCTCTTCACTCCTCAATTCGGATCTTGGCACCAGTGCCCAGAACTCATAGATCTAAAGAACAAAATCAAAAAACAGAGAGAGAGAGAGAGAGAGAGAGAGAGAGAGTAACGTGAGAGAGAGAGAGAGAGAGAGAGAAGGACATACCATGAGAGAGAGAGGAGCCGCCGTCGTAACGCCGTGAGGGAAGAGTCACGCCGGTGAGAAAGAGAGGAGGAGATGCCGACACAGACGCCGTGAGCACCACAGCACAGAGAGAGAGAGAGAGGGGGAGATGGAGGGAGAGAGCTTGAGAGACGCCGTGAGCACCATAGCGCAGCATAGAGAGAGAGAGAGAGAGAGAGAGAGAGAGAGAGAGAGAGAGAGGTGAGTGTGAGTGGAAAAGAGGTGACTGAGTCTCAAAAGTAACTTAAACATATATCTATATATATGCTTGATATATATTCGGGGATTATACGGGGATTACTCGGGCCGGGGTCGGGTCGGGGCTGGGGGAACCTATCCCCATACCTGGTCCGAAAATTATCGGGGATTTAAATTTTAATACCATCCTCGGCCTTATGGGGATAATTTTTGGGAAAACCCGTTCTAATCGGGATCGGGGGATTGGGTCTCCGTCGGGTCGGGTTTAAATTGCCATCCCTAGAGGTAAGTGTGTCGGAGGTGTAGGTGGCCTGTAGGTGTGCTAAGTTAAGGTCGACAGTGGCTGGGCTGTTAAAACAGGACTGTCGGCAGCGGAAGAGAAGAAAAGCAAAGGAGAGGGGCTAGGGTTTAGGCGTTGATACCATGTAGGTTCACGGACTCTTTGGAATTTCGAAGGTACCCATGTCGACACGACACGACACGACATGGGTATGGGTGCGGGATACGGCTCCTTAGAAACGGATACAGCTAAAGAATCGAAAGAGGAGAGAGCAAGAAGAGAACTTGGCGTTCGACTTTAATTTGACTTGGTTGCAGAGCATCGATCGATTTGTGAAGCTTGATCTACGAAGTTGATCGATCTGCGAAGTCGATCTACTGTGCTCCTTCGTCTTCCCCTTTGATCTCGATCTCCATCTCTGTTCTTCTCGTCTCTTCGTCACTCTCACTCTCACTCTCACTCTCTCTCGGTCTCTGTCTCTTTTTTCTTTTTTGATCAATCTCTCTCCGTCTCTTCTTTTTAATATAATTTGAATTATATGTAATATAAACTATATTAATATAATATTATTTATTCAAAAAAATATTATATAATATAATATATCATAAATAACATAACTTTTATGTCTAAAATTAAAATAATTTATTTTATCATATATAATATAATTTATTTTATGTCTTTATTTTATGTCTAAAATAATGTTTATAATTTTTATTTATTATTTATTTGTTATTTTTTTAATAAAATTTGTTATTCCTTAAACTTTTTAAACTCATCTTCATATAATAAATTTATTTAAAAATAACTATTTAACGTATCCCCGTACCCGTATCCTAATTTGTATCCATATCCATGTATCTTTAATTTTTAATTTTAAAGTGTCCGATATTTAAATACACACCCATACCCGATACCCACACTTGAGTCTGTGTAACGTAGGCTGCCGACAGGCCCCTAGGAGGCCAGAGTACTTGCCGACTGACCCTTAGACAACCAGAGGGGCTGTTGATGACGTCCCAGCGGCAGTTGGAGAGTTCAGGAGGACTGCCGACAACTGAGGTAAGTGTGTTGGAGGTGTAGGTGGCCTGTCGGTGTGCTAAGTGAAGGTTGACAGTGGCTGGGCTGTTAGAACAGGACTGCCGGCAGCAGAAGAGAAGAAAAGCAAAGGAGAGGGGCTAGGGTTTAGGCTCTGATACCATGTAGGTTTAGAGAAAAGAAAGAGTTAGGGAATGAGTTAGACTTCATCCCTTTTTATATTGATAATTCTGAGGAATTATAGGCCTAATTCTGAGCAACCAAAAAAAGGAATAAATAAGATAAATAAGGATACAATTATTATTTCCTATTCTAACATTCTCTTCTCTATAGTTTGAATTTTGCTAGAATTCTTATAGGTTTGGTTTTCAGCTCTGAATTTCTTCTTATTATTTAACTGTCTCTTGGTGAATGATGTTTGTAGTGTTAAATACTAACAGCATGCATTATGTTCGTTTCTTTATGGGTGTGCACTTGAACTTATAATTCTGTTATTAGAAGTAACTGTATATTAGGAGACAATTTTTTTTTTTTTTTTTGTAATTTTTATTTGAATTATTAGCTATCTAGTAGGAGTAAAGTTCTTACCTCAACAAGTAATTCATTATAAATTTATTAGCTTTTGCATTGTGCACTGTTAAAGGATCAACTACCACCAGTACATAATCCATCCTTTTTGTTTCATGTGGATGTAATGGCTTTGCAAACACTTAATCCCATGAATGACTTGTTTTCATCCAGAAAATGCTTTACCAATGTCATCTATTGATACTGGTTGATCACAGTGAACAGATCAGTTGTATTTAATTTTTAAAACTACATGTTTAATATTGTCAGTGCTTATTGCATTCCTGGGATTGTCATGTGATATTCACAAAACTGATTTTTATGTTCTCTTTGTGGATGCTGTTCTCATAGTTGGAAGCAAAGATGGAAATAGATACAAAAATTTAGCAAATTGGAGTTGTGCTATTGGCTATGGACTAGGATCAGGCAGTCCTTTGAGCCCATCCTTCAATTTTGGTCTTGAACTTGCTAAAAGTTCTCAGGTTTGTTGCATTTGACAGCTTTAGTCTTATCAAAAAAAATTTTTTGAATATTTTTTAATTTGTTTTGGCAATATTTAGTTCAAAGCAGAACTGATGATATCTGTTTGAAAGGTCAGACCGGGATCCTTCAAAGTTTAATATAGATATAATGGTTAGAAGCTTGATTACCTGGATGATTTTAAAAAGAGAAGGAAAAAAAGAAAAGTTACCAAAGACTGGATCTGGTTTATTTCATTTTATTTTATTTTATTTTCAAGATGAAGACTGGATCTAGGCTATGTATATTCCATTCATGTGTGCATGATCAGGGCTGTTTAATTATTGTTTGACTTCTAGTTGTGCAATGAAGATGCCATCATACCATACTAATGGTGGGGATCCATATGGTTACAACATAACAGATGCCATACAGTTTATGGCTGACGCATAATGAAATTTCATGCAGCTTTTTACTCATATTGAGTTCTCTGTGTAGTGATAACATTGTGTATGAGTAACCCTAGAATTTCTTGGAAACCAAGGCATTAATGCATGGAAATGTGCAATTTTTTTACTAGCGTAACCATGATTCTAATTTCATATGCATTTTTTTACTGATATCTTGTTTATGAAACCTGCACTGCAGTTCATTGCCTCTTTCTATCAGCATGTGGTGGTCCAAAGAAGGGTGCACTTCTCTCTCTCTCTCTCTCTCTCTCTCTCAATATTACAATGATCTTTTGGAGGAAATTTAAATTTAAATGTAAAAATCTGTTCAGAGGAGTTAAGTTCTGCAATCATATGCTTTATATGTGCAGTGGACACAGCACGTTGTGTAGGATGAGGTATCTTGTTTGCATACAATATCTTAAAATGCAACATAGGTCGTAGGTGTGCTTCCTCGGTTTGAACTATCTACAAAATATCTTCGTTGTTTCACAAATTTTATTTGTGTTGAAGTCTGATGATAAGTTTGATTCTAGTGAACTCCATTGTGAATAGAGTCTGAGGATGTTTGAATTGTAGTTATATGTTTAAGAAGTGGGTGTAGGAAACAGGATGAGAAACTGAAATTGAAACATGGCTTCAAATGAATATGAAACACAAAGGAGATTATTTGATTCTATCAGAAATTTGTGCTGAGTAATTAAGTCAAACACATTTCAAGACAAATGTGCAATATACCTTGAGATTTTACTTTCAAATAGTCAACAAGCCTTAGTATTTTGAATAGGGATTGCCAGAAGAATACAATAATTTTCTATATCTTGCTTATGACTATAAAATATTGCTCCCAAAAGCTGATCTCCTAAAATTTTCATAAGATCTCTCTTTTTTTATTTGAGGGGAAAGGAAGAAGCTGGTTTTGTGATGGGAATAGGGTTTTCACTTTTTCTACATTTTGAGGTGGGATACTAATTATTTATAAAATATTTTATCATATGTAGTAAGTAATATATTTCTTGTACAACTAATTCCCCTCCTAACCCCCACACCCGAAAAAAGAAAAAGGACCAATTGGTGTCGAGTTGTGATTTGATTCAAGAATAAGCATATGACAAACTTTAACACATCTCATACACAGGAATTGCTCGTACATTAATATTGATTTTTATTGCTGAATGTCCATTGTCCAATTTCATTTGGAATACATTTTATTTTATCTAGAAATTTTGTTCAGAAGAGTATCATGGTTTTATTTGTTGATTTTCCTCCATATTGTTTACTTGCCGCAAGTGTGTCCTCTCACGGTTTGGAAAATGTTTACTGAATCAAGCTATTTATTTGGATTTACTTAGGTGAAGAACCCACTTGAAGAAAATGAAGTAGTTGGAATTACAAACTACATTGACTTCGGATTTGAGTTACAGACAAGGTATTTCAGTGATTACTATAGAATTCAATCAACACCATTTATGATGGGATTTGAATTCAGTCTAATCTTGTGGTAAAGGATTGATGATGACAAACCACCAAACGTAACTCCAGATTCCTCTTTTCAAGTTGCTGCATCTTGGCAAGCCAATAAAAACTTCTTGTTGAAGGTACAGTTTTGATGCTATCCTCAGCTGAATCTATGGATCATACCAAGTTTCATAACTATACATGTATCATCTTATCAGGGAAAGGTGGGGCCTCTCAGCTCATCTATGGCTTTAGCATTCAAGTCATGGTGGAAACCTTCTTTCACTTTCAACATTTCAGGTATTTCTAGTTAGAATAGTTTTTTTTCTATTTATACTGGAGTTTATTTTCATAGGATATAATATAAGAATGTCTTTCGACATAATTAGTAATTTAACCATCTGTAGGGGCTTCTTTTTTTACCATATTTTGAGTATTTGTTGCAAGGTTAAAATCTTCTTATACACCATGATAATTCACCTATTACTCAAAATGCTTCAAGCCATTATATTCTGTGTATCTAGACTCCAGTTAAAACATGTGCATGATATTTGTTGGCGTTTAATGGTATGTTTGGTCAGATGGAAAGGTGGAGGGGAGGGAAGAAGGAAGGGAGAGACACATTCCTGTATTTGGTGGGATGGAAGGGGGAAGATGCTCTCTCTTTTTTAAAAATGAAACGACTCTTTTTAACTCTAGCTTTTGGTTGCTATATTTTTTCAAAATAAGGGTATAATTGTTGAGATGATTTAAACAAACCATTTCCTTTCTCTTCTCCATTTAACCAAACAACTTAGGAAGGAACCACAATGCTTTCCGTAATTATCCACTTCCCTACCCTCCCGTTCCTTGCTTCCCCTCCCTCTTATGTTTTTTTCCTACCAAACATAGCTCAAAGTGTTTAGGAGGTGGATTTCGTATTAACCAGGCATACCTAGAACATGGGGGATGGATGGTAAGATTGTGTTTTTAAGTTGTATGTGTCCTCTAAATGAGACAAAAATTTGGAGTTGTAGAACCAATTATTTGTGAAACATTTTAGAAGTCTTAAGAAAATATTATGGGGTTTTGTGGTTTCCCTTAAAAAGGGGTCACATAATCTTATTCTCCGTGACTGTTTTGCACATATCTTCCATCTGTGCTGCTGGAAGTAGAGGAGTTGCACCCATATGAAATCATCAGAAAACTAATGATAGAATCAGCAATCCAATTTGCTTGCAACGTTGCCAACTTTCTTTTTTTGGTCTATATTTTTCCTGGATTGAGTGATTTGAAATTGTGTTTCAACGACATAATATTGCACTTCTATGATTTGAGTCTTGGTTCGCAACTTCATGAA
Organism: Camellia lanceoleosa; assembly: GCA_025200525.1. Classification (NCBI taxonomy): domain Eukaryota; kingdom Viridiplantae; phylum Streptophyta; class Magnoliopsida; order Ericales; family Theaceae; genus Camellia; species Camellia lanceoleosa. The sequence continues at coordinate 202,652,395 of CM045759.1, read as the reverse complement.
CAAAAAATGTGTGATCTCTTTGTTGATAGACAACAGATAAAACATGATCTGAGCAAATATATTAATTGGTCTACAGCTACTAGAGATCGTACGGTTGGAAAGACAGCTTTTGGATTTGGCATCCGTGTTGATAATGTTAGAGAAGCGAGGTTAGTTTAATTTTCAAAATCTTCTTTCAAACTTGGTTTTCCCATATCAATTTTTCCATTATGATCAGATGACAAGCCTAGCATGTTGAGAATGTAGTTAACTTTGTCGGTTCACATAAGGGATTACTGGTTCTTTTGATTTCAAACCGATGCTATCATGCATTGTTCTCGAGTTCACAAGAGCTTGGATCGATTATTTAGCTACTTCTATTGCCTACTAATGTAATTTTTCCCTTGTCCCTTTTTTTTTTTTTTTGGGGGGGGAATAAAAATTGCAGTTATCAAAGAGCTGATCCAAATTTTGTAATGCTGACACCAAACAAGGAGCATTTAGCAGAGGGCATTCACTGGAAAATTGGGAAGAGACCTGTGCTCCAATCAGATTTAAATTCTGGGAATTTTGATGGCATGCCCAGGGAGTTGAGGCCCTTGGGAAAATTTTTGTAATTTTATAAAATTACAAATTTTTATATTTATATATATATATATATATTTTAAGTCTAAGGGAACATTTTGATTGTAACAACTAATTTTGGTTCTCTAATTTCATAAGTTTGGGAAGAACTGTTACTTCCTCATCAATCTATCTCCAATGAAGCTGCGAAACAATGAACATGAACTCGTTTGTTTTCCTAAGGAAAATTGAACAAGCACTAGTAGTTAGGAGGATTAACTAGTTACCAACTTTGTAGAAGGAAATAAATTCTACACAATCCAGTTCTTATCATCAAATTTAATATATGTAATGTCTGACTCTTGAGAGCCTCATCTTTGCAAGGATGACCTCTAAGCAAGTCCCTAGAGCTTCCAATGAAGTATCGTGGCGACATCTTTTACCTACCAAAGAAAAGAAAAAGAAAATTGCAATGTTGAAAAAAAGGTAAACAAAGCAAAATGAAATTCATACTATGGATTTATATTGCAAGGAGTTGCTGGTAATCTCCTTTAATTTTTTATTTTTGGGAAATTATTGTTCATCGTCATGAAAAATACAACATACACTTCAGGGAGGGGGGGTTGAAGTCAGGGGGAATAACAAAGAAATGAGTGGGGCACTGATGATAGTTGATGTGTGATATCATACAGAGAGGGAGGGAGAAAGGCCGAACTCGAGCCCCCAGAGCTCAAAAGCTCCCTTAACAAAATCATAGTAACCGCCTTTCAACGACAGTGTTTTCTTCACCAAACCATCTCTCACAAACGGATAAGTTAGCAGGTTTCCAAGGGATACATTCACTGCCTCCTGCATTATTACAATTTACATAAAATCAAGGTTTAGAAACACAACAACACTGTACCCTTAAAACCATTTATGGACATTTTTTCAAAGAAAAGTATATCACAGCTTACTTGGTTACATGTTTCAATAATCCAAATTACTCTTTTTAGTATTTTAATTATATGTTGAACAGAAATGCTATGTGCTCAAAAAAATAATGTGTACATTTTTTGATAATTTTTCTAAGCACGTAACATTGCTGATAAAACGGCATTGATAAAAAAAGATATTCAATAAAGGCATTGCAATAAAGGCAAGTCAAGTCATGGACAATGAGCTAGAAGGTCAATTTTCCTTTTTTTTTTTTTTTTTTTTTTTTGTTGTTGAGATTTTAAGAAAAATATTAAAATAAAACTTTATCTATTAGATTATTGAAAAATTGCGTTCTTTCGCAATTATTATTATTATTATTATTTTTGAGATTTTCTTGATAAGTCTTAGATAATAGACTAAGTGGCCTAATAGTTGAATCAACACACCTTTTCACAAACGGCACATAGTTCTGGAAATGGTATATTGCCATTCTCTGCTTTCACTTTGTTCTTAGCTGGTAAACAGACTTTGACCCAGTCCTCAATGAAATCACTACACATTTCAATTAGCAAAGAGCAAGTAATTATGGAATCCTTGACCTCCTAGTACCGTACAAAAGTTCTTGATTAACAAGCTAGCCTGGTTGATTATGATGAAAAAAAGTAAAATTAGGAAAGGGTATATAGATATGGGAGACTTACGTAGAAGTGGGTCCATCATCTGGGAAAGACATAAGTCCTTTTATCCCACCACAGCAACTATGCCCAATCACTACAATCGTCTCTACCTGTCAAGTATTTACGACTTTTTCAATTAATTTCTACCCCCCAAAAAAAAAACTCAATTGCAATTCATGATAAATGAGTATGATCCAGCTACAATCAATGCATACAAGTATGTAACATTCTTAATTAGCTATGCTGGACCATGACACTAATGAACTTGGTGTTGTTTTTACGAGATTGTAGAAAAACAAGTGTTTTTTTAAAAAAAATTATTGCCCTTTCAATCTTTTATGAAATTAATAATGATTATGACGATACAATAACAATAATAACTAATATGAAGATGATTGATGAATAGAAAATTTATACAAAATTTCATACTAGAATAATATGATGTTCACCTTAAGATGGAGTACAGCGTACTCAACGGCGGCCCCAACTCCAGAGTATTTTGTCTGTTGCATCAAACAAACCACAATTCAAAAACAAAAATACAAAAACTAATGAAATAGATTGGATTTAACTTTTAAAAGACAATTTGACTTAAAGTGTAAATGATTGATTGTCACAATTAAAAGTCGAAAGACAAAAGTAAAACTTTAGTGAAAATGTAGGGATGCTAAGTGTAATTAACCCAAAAAATAAATGGTTTATTTTCAAAATAATATTTATCATCAATTTTCTTAAGGAAAATTAATTTAGTTATTTTATTTTATTATATATATATATATATAAAAATAATCCGTGTGATAAATAATTTGAATCACCTTTGAAGTTGGCCCACCAAGCCCAACAACCTAACTCAGTATAATCCATCTTCTAATCAATGAGTCTATATAACCAATTGGGCTAACTCACTAGGCGACTCTATACAGTTCTATATGAAAGGTCAACGGATCAATTTTTGTTGGAATTTTGTTGTGTTGTTTTGTTTCTTCTCTATTTGAAGCTTTTTGTTGAATTAATATATCTGTTATTAGACTATGATTATTCAGTTATAATTTTCTTCATATCGTAGAAATTCCTTTCAATCGAAAAAAAAAAAAAAAATTTAAAAAGAAAAAAAGAGAAAGTGAGTACCTTATCAAATGGAGGGACCATGTTGGCAACGTTTCGGACCACAAAAGCCTCACCGGGTTGAAAATCCAATACATGAGATGGGCAGACCCGGGAATCCGAGCACGCAAACACCATGAACTAACCCATATAACAACAGCACTATATGATCAACTACCCAGAAAACATAAATAATAATAATTTTTAAATAAAAAAAAAGCTAATTATAACTCAAATTTATTTATTTTTTTAAAAGAATATGTGTCATGTGGCATCTAAATCTAAGAGTAATGTTAGGTATCATGAAAAAAATACCATAAAATTGATCATAAAAGATTCTCCACCGTTAAATTATACATATAAGAAAACACCACACACTAATCAAAGCATGAAAAATTTTCATAAAGTATTTTATGATATTTTTTTCATAATCCCTAATATTATTCCTAAATCTAATAATCATAAGAGAATTCAATGTACTTTGGGGCTTTGGCCTTTGGCGAGTTCACCGAACAAAGCTGGACTTTTCCTGCAATAAAAGAAAATTCAAAAAAACATACCGAGTAATGAGTGTTATGTATCACCAGTGAATTTTTACTTTTTACTTTTCTTTTTTTTCTTTTTCATTTCCTGCTTTGATTCAGCACAACTACATGTATACATTATGTTTGTTGTGTGAATTAATATAAAATGTGAAGAAGAAGATAAAAAAAAAAAGTAATGAAATTTAACCCTTTGACATATATCATTTTCATAAATTAAATCATTACGTACTCATATTTCTCTCTCTTGAAATGAATGAAGCCGTTTTTCATCCTCTCAATTAGGGGAGATGATGGTTTGCTTTCAACCGATGTTTGCAATTCTGCAGTTATTTGATCGATCTTTGTAGCTGCAATAGGTTCAAGCTCACTCTTCTCCCTGCAGCTCGTCACGTAACAAAAAAATTATTTAAAATTCACTTTATAAATATAGTTCAATTTGTTAGTATCTCATTTGGGCATAACTTTTGTGGAAGGACGACTCTTTTTATGATAATTTTATCTCAATTTGTATCAACTTCACTTTAGCTGAAAGTTAAATCTTCAATTTTCATTTTTAGTACTTGGGGTAAGATAAAAAAAAAAAATTATCATCTCATTTGTCATCATTATATTAATTTTACAAATTTCATCACTCATATTTGTTATCAATATAATAATAACACATCACTTAATAAATAAAATATAGTAAAACATGATTTTTATTTTTTTGTTGACAAATTTTCATGGTAAGTAGAGCTTTTGAAAGTCATATTATAGGCAAAGTCACCTGAGAAGTTTCTTGAGTCCAGCAATGGCCTCCTCATACGACTCGGTCCCCATATCTTCTCTCTGCCAAATTTTAAAGTTAAATTTATTCAAAATACAATAACAAAAAATTGTATATAACCAAATATAGATACATATAATATACACGCAGCTTTAAAATTTAATTTTTGAGAACTGCATTTTATTTTTGAATTGCATACTCTGTATAGTATATAGTTCTTACTTAAAATTTGAGCAGAATTAGAAGCCACGAAATTTTAATTTCTTTGGGGTAAACTGTTGATTAGTCCCTCTAGTTTTCTCAAAATTTTAATTTAGCCATCTGACTTCTGAATTTTTTATTTAATCTCCTAACTTTTATAATCCCAATCCATTAACAAAGGTGGGAAAATATATCATGTGCCTCCTATAATCAAGAGAAAATGATTGTCTCAGTGAGAGAAATTTGACCACTACAATATATAAGGGTTTTAAGGATCAGTTTTTTTTTTTTCTTCTTCTTCTTTTTTTTTTTTTAAAAAAAATTTAAAAGTGAAAATTTTGTTACAAAAAATATTTGGAGACCAATTTTTGTCATTGCAAGAGTCGTCGCTAAAAAATCGTCTCAAAAAGTCAATAAAAAGAATTTTTAGCAAAAAACAAATTAAAATGTTTCTAATAAGACAAAATAATTTGGTCCGAAAAATGTTTATTTTTTAAGACGATTTTTTTGTCAATTAAAATATTTCGTTCTTAAAAAGTGATTTTATCTTTAAAACCTTAATTTGTTATAGTAATGAAGAGAAAAGATTACTGACAATTTTGTGTGAAATTATTTATTTTTTAGATTAAATATAATTTTTTCCTTGAAAGATAAGGATAAATCATTTAAAAAAAAAAAAAAACTATTTATGTATTTTCCATTATGAAGCCCGTTCTTTCTTGCGTTGCGTTGGCTGTAGGCTTGTAATTATCAAGTTAGATGTAATTATTTTTATATTAATTAATTTTCAATTGATACAAAAAATAAATAAACAAAAAAACTATCAGACTAGATGTCTATTTATGAAACTGTTGGGCTAATAGGCCACAGTTTAAATTTTTCTAAGCCAAAAAGACAATATCTGTCTAAAAGAACAACTATTTGTAGAAAATCTTAATCTGTTTGTCTGCTCAAATTTGAATATATCTGTCTAACTATTTGTTTAAATATCTAACTATTTGTATACAATTATATACTAATTTTACATCTTTATATAGAAATTACATACAATTATATAGAAATGTTCAAAAAATGTTAAAATGAACACAAATGTTCAAAAAAGTGCACATACAATTATATAGAAATTACTTTTTTATTTTTATAATTGTTAAAATGAATGATTATTGGATTAGGATTAGTAGAAGAAGCTACAATGCAATCATGGCATGCATGCTAGCACATTAACAGCCAGCATTAATCTCAAATTCTCTTCATCGTACCTGCAGATTTCTAGGACCCACTCACATTATCAAAAAACTAAGAGAGAGAAAGAAATCAAGAGAGAGAGAGAGAGAGAGGTACCCAAGAGGGGGTGATAATGGGTTGAGGGGCAGCAAAAACAGGCTCGTTTCTGATGAGACTAGGTGGAGAAGATGAAGATGAAGATGAAGAAGAAGAAGTAAGCCTGGCAATAGCCGAAAGACGTGGTAATGTAGTATTATTAGGTTTATTCTTGATGAGAGAAGATTGAGAGAGAGAGGTGAGGCAGCAGGCGTTGATCGCAGCAGTCGACATTGCTCACCAGACTATAGAATTGAGTAGCTTTATACCCAGTTGTGTCATCAATCTCCATTTGGATAACGAAAGCGAAAGCTCAGCAAACGAGAGCTTCTTCTTCTACTTTATATGCTAGATTAGGTTTTGAGCCTTGGAGACTCGGGGGTTTTTTTTTTTTTTATAAAGAATAAAATTATCATTCAGTGGTAATCTTTAAAACTTAATACACATTTATAAAAAAAAAAAATTAATTTTAATTTTTAATATTTATAAAATTTATCACTTATTTGTAATAATTTTTCAAAATATATATGGACTGAACTGAAATTCTCTTTTTTTTTCTTCCTCTTTTTATTAGTACTAGAATTATTATTATTATTTTTCTACTCAGCCAAGCCTCCCATAATATGAAAAGGAATAGTCTTACTGTTGCTTGTTTTGACAACTCGGTTAAAAATAGTTTTTTTAATTTTTTAGATTATATCATTTCTTTATTTTTGTACACGTTTTTTAAAAAAAAAAATTAAAAAAATTAACTTTTAACTTATTTTTCAAAACACAATATGTCATGATGAGACATGCATGTAGCTTGCAAAAGATGTTAGATACATGCATTGACTGTTGGCCACGACGTTATAGCATGGATGGCATTGGTAGCTTCTAGGTGACCATAACATTGATGATTATGTATGGAAAATTTTCTCTAATCTTTTACATTTTTTTTTTCATTTTAAATCAAATCACTAAGTATTGTAGCTCATATTTTTCTAAATGTCACTGACTCATCATCCTAGATGAATTTGTTTGTGTAAAATTCTATTATGTCATGTGTAAAGGAAACGAGCAATGGCAGGCATACATATATATATGCATACCTATGCCAATTGAAAGAGAACATCATTTGCATGTCATAGTCGAATCATCCAGAAAGAAGAAAAAACAATCACAAAAAAAAAAAAAAAAAAAAAAAAAAAAAAAAAAGAGGATGAAATATACATTGGTGATGGAGAGTGGTCCCTGGATTTCAGAAGCCTAATGAACTAGCTAGTATGTGTGTGTGAGAGCGAGAGCGAGAGAGAGAGAAATTTAAAATAAAAAAAAAAAAAAAAAATTACAGGAGATAATTGGATGGAATCGAATGGTGCAAGATGAAACAGGACATGATGGGTGATGATGATAGAGATAAGGTTTTATCTCTAAAACATGGTTCTGGTTGTAGTGTGTGAACGTAAATGGATCATAACTTTTATCACTCTATCTCTATATCTCTCAAATCTACCAAGAATAAATTTATTATTATTTATTTTTTTAAAAAAAATCTTGAGCATTTTTGTGTACCGTGTGTGTAGTTATCTTGTTGAATGCTATATTAACCCTAGGAATTAGAAAATATTTTGGTTCATTTCTTGCTTATATTGACCCTATAGGTCTAGTTTTTAAATTGTGTATATTGATTGGATTTTAAATAGCAAGCTACAAATTCAAATTTCAAATTTGTAGAAAGACCAACCCTAAAATTCAAATTTCTATTCATCACTCGCTTGGCTTCAATGCTTGAGGATTACAATAATTTACAAACATAGAATAATTAATCACAGGAAAAAAAAAAAAAAAAATTGATTGCATAGTCAAGTAGAATAAACTCTTTAGTAATGGGATTCACAGCCTTGCCCTGTTTGGTAAAAAAAATTTAAAATTAAAAGTTTATAATAAAAAAAAAATATAAGTTAAAAAGCACTCATCCCTCCACTTCCAAACAATCATCATTTTTCAACTTATTTAAATTATTTCTATCTAATAAACTATAAGTAGAAGTTATACCAAATAATCTGACACATACTTTTAAATTAAAATAAGATATAATCAACTTATGAAAGTTACAACAAACAGATACTTTGAACCACACTTTAAACAATTATCAACCCTAGTAAAAGAATTAATATGAGAAATGGGTAAGGAATGACTTGGAATTGGTGGAGAGAGAGGATAGAGGCGATGATATGAAACACATTCACCAAGACTTTTTTCATTAAATTTGAATAAAAACTTGATCTGATGTCTAGTGTTCCAGTAGAGAATTTTAAATTTTCATCAAATCACCGGTTAACCGAGAGGACAACTGGAAGGATATCTGACCGGTCGACTAATTAGTATAAATTGCAAAGACGTGGATGTCCGAAAGGACAACCGGCCTGTCGTCCAGTACTTCTACACTAACGACTATCTATAATAATTTGATGAAAGACTCCAGGCATCCACAATTTGATAAAAATTTAAGATATCCTCAATTTGATATCAAACTGATGAAAACGTTAGAGTACCGTTTTCATCAGTTTTTTATCATATTTAAATTTGTTAAAAAATCTAATGTAGGGTAGGAGACGCCCTAACAACCACAATAGACACAGAAACATAGAGAGAGAGAGAGAGAAAGAGAGAGTGTGTGTGTGTGTGTGTGTGTGTGTGTGTGTGTGTGTGTGTGTGTGTGTGAGGAGAGAGAGGAGAGGGGGAGAAGGTTAGTTTTATATGTGGAAAAACAAACGAAAATGTTGACATCTTTTTGCCAAGGTGTTGCCATCTTCCAAAACAATATAATTCTAGTTATAAATTATAAAATTTAACTAATATTTAGATTTAAAATTAATGTTTTGTGCATCATATTTCCAACTCCTCTCCCATCTAGTGGAATGGGCTATCCAATCTGGCTTATGGTTAATGACGGCCTCCTACTTTGATAATTTATTTTGTTTATTTTTAAAGTTTGAATATATAAATCATTCATGAAAAAAAAATTAAAGTAATTTATAGTAACATAATTATATCATCATTTTTAAAAAAAAATATTAAATGGTCTATTTTTAAAATTATACTGATTTTTTTTTTTTTAAAGAGTATCTAGCAAAATTGTTTTCAAAAAATTATTTTCTTCGAGCATCTTACAAGTGTGTAAATAAAATATATTTTGTAATTGGTTAAAACAATACAGTAGATTTTATTTAAAATTTAAAGAATATCATTTAAAATGAAGAATCTCTGGAAAATGTGTTATATTCATATATATATATATATATAGCTGTGAACAAAATCGGATATTGAAGTAATTTTGCATACTCAACAAGGCAGCATGTCAACATCCTTTTCTCATCTTCACGACATACTACTCTCTTGCGTAAATTAAGTTTAAAAATATATATAATAAAACTTATTAATTTCACTTAATCAGACAAATATCAAAGTTTTATTATTTGCTGAAATAGCCTTGCATATAATCAATGAATATACAACGAATTAATGTTTTAGAAATAAAAATTTAAAAATAAAATATCTTTATTAAAAGTGTTATCGTGGTGTTTTTAACGACAAAATTAAATATGTAATTATGAATTACTATCCTTTTAGGACTAGAATTTTTATCTCAAAAAGTAAAAATAAAGGTATTTTTTAAAACTTTCGAGACAACTTTGAAATTATATTCTAAATATTTTTTACAACAAAATTTTTGCTTCCGAGAACAACAAAGGTAACGTTTGGTTTAGTTTTAAGATCATGATTTGAGAATGAAGTTTTATTTTGAGTTTGTAAGTTGTTGAATCATGATTTGAAAAGAAAAAATTTATTTGGTTATGAGTTTTGAAAAGAATTTTAAATTGAATTTTTGAAATGAGTTTTGAAATGAAAAAAATTGTTTGGTTATGAGTTTTGAAAGGAATTTTCAAAACTTAATTAAAAAACTTATAACTCATAACCAAACACACAAATCAAAACTCTATTAAACATTCTATTCAAAACTCATAAGCAAACTCTTTTTAAAATTTAATTCAAAAAAAATAATTATTGAAAAAAAAAAATTATTTAAAAAATTTAAAACTCTCCAAAAATATTTTTTTATTTAAAATATAAAATATATATATTATCTTTTGTTAAAAAAAAATGTTGAGCTAGTACTTTGAAATTACTTTTGATTGTATATTTAGTTGATTTTTTTTTAAAATTGTTTTGTTTAAAAACAATCTAAAAAAATAATCCCCCCCAAAAACAAACACACACACCCCACCCAACAAACACACACACAAAAAAAGAAAAGAAAAAAAAGGCTATACAAAGTAAGCAGCCTTAGAATGGGTATTCAAATGTGCAATTCAAAAACTCTACCAAACATGCATTGGAATGTGTATTCAAATATGGCCTTAGAATCAATTTTCAAAAACTTAAATCAAACATAACATTCAAATATAAGGGTGAAATTATGATTTCAAGCTTAAACCAAACAGAGCCAAATTTTATTCCCTAAAACGGCTTATATATTGTAGTGGTGCATGCAATGGGAAAGTCACATATAAAAATAAAAATAAATAAAAAAATGGGCAAAAGCACGAATATAAATCCAAAAATGAGAGCAGCCACTTCTCTGCTGTGGTATGCGTTGGGGGAAAACAAAATTTAGATAAATACTCCAAATTCACAAAACAATGGAGGTTAGTTTATTCTAGGATGAACAAGTCCAAATTACAATACACTATTACAAAGAGAAGATGAAAAAGAAATGCTAAATTCTTCTTTCCAATTTTAATTTCATGTCTGTCCCGAGACAATAAGGTCTACATTACAAGGGTGCAGAGAATGTAGATTGCTTCTATTAAGAAAGCACAATTGAAAACTTGATGCATGAAGTTACCAGAGGCGATTCTCAACCACGGCATGAACAATGCCTTTCAATGTTTCCTGTATCAAAACCATGGCCATTAGGCATGTCCAGATGTTCTACTACTTCCGATCAACAAAATACAGAGATTTTGAATTATACCACAGAATGGTCCTTGAGACCTAGAGAGAGCACTAATGGTCTGGAAGAGCCAGAGCTACTGCAACCACATCATGGCATGTTAAGAAAATAACGGACTGAATAATCAAATCTAAACAAATGCTCTACTTGAAGCATATATCCCAATAAAATTTGCATGCAAATACATGGTCTGTGAAAGACATATTTCCCACTGGCAATAGAAGGATATTATTTGGTATGAAGGCTCATAGGCATAAGCATGGTTGATAAAATCTTATGATTCACAATTCGATACAAATTTCAACCAAAACAATTTGATTTGTGCTAATGAATCTTAAATAGAGTGGATTTTATAATTTAATCGTGATTCACTACAATTCATTACGATTCAATTTTGTTTGCATAATGCATGATACGACTCGTTTTCACAAAATAGATAAAGAGATCAATTACATCAACATGGTTTTATATATATATATACAATTTAATTGTATTGATATTTCTTTCATTTCAACCAGTGTGTGTATTTTATATGTATACTATATATACATACATAAAATTATAGATGCTAAAGAAAGTGATTCTTACGTACGATTCACTATTCTAACAAAACGATTCACAATTTGACAACGATAGGCATAAGCACGAAGATTTCCATGAACAAAATAAGAGGTCTACATAAACGAATTGAAATCTGTGGGGAGCATACAGATGATGGCAGAACTATAAAGATAGGTGACAATATACCTTATGTTTTCAATCAGCTGACGAGCACATGCCACTAGCATTGGCTGCATGTATATATTTAGTCGATCAAGCACGTGTGTGACTCAACAAAGATTAAAGTAACAGACTAATAATGCAAGGGCTAGCTTACCTCATCTCGTTTACCGCATATAACAGAGACATTGAAGGTTGGTTGAATTAACATCCCTTCCTCTTTCCTGGCAATCATTAAAGATGTAGATTAGAACTTCCACTAAATAGAAGCTTCATTAAAGACTAAATTCCTACACTCTAAAAGGATGAGACAAAGTAGCATGCTTTTGGCTACGGTTGCAACAATGTATCTAAAAGGAGATGTATTTTATGATTTTTAGTTTCAATTCTTCATTGAAAGAAAAAATCAATAAAAAAATTGCATGCCACCCTTGTCAATCTTTGTAATTGTTGGTGACACAGACGAATTATTTTCAACTGTGGCAGTGTGTTTGCACAACAATAACTTCGTTTTGATAGAAACATGTGAGTTTCGCTTTTTAACCAACATGATTCACTAACACACAAAAATGATTTGGCCTTCTAGATGGAAACAAAAAATAGAATTGCCACGCAAGTGAACAGAATTTAGGCTTGGTTTGGGATATTCAAAAAAAATCCAAAAAGCTAAAAAGTTACTAAAAAAGTTATTATTATTTATCAAAAAAAAATATAAAAAAATTAATTTTATACAAAATTATTACAAACAACTCTGACGTCCCATAGGCACAGAACTGAGTTTTTTAGAAAAATTGTATAGGTGGGGTGCACAAATAACACGGTGTTGTTCGGCCTATAGGGGCCCATCACAGGTCCCGTTTTGATAATTTGAACCGTTGAATGTGTAGAATTTGTCGAGTACTATATGTTTGTAAAAAATCACGTTGATCGAATATCGCTAATTACATGATCAAATCAGTTTTGTATAAAAAAAATAGATGGTGTTATAGTTAACGGTTGAAAAAAAACCTATTCCGATCAGATAGCTATCGATATCCGATCAACGTGATTTTTTACAGGTATATAGTATTCGACGAGTTTTGCACATTGAAAGGTTCAGATATCAAAACGGGACCTGTAAGGGCCTTCACAGGCCAAACAGCACCGTCTAATGCAATGCCCGAAAAGTAGGCAACCAATTCTTATCATCAATTCACTCTGTCCAGACAGACGGCCGTACCACTTACTATCCTTATCTTCTCCTACACACTAATTTATACAATTTTTTAATACACATTTTTTCGTAAAAAGTCAAAAAGTTAACCCAAACAACCATTTTTTCCCTTAACTTTTTAGTCCAAAAATTCAAAAAGTGCACTTATTTAGGACACCCTAAACAACCCCTAATTAAGCCTTTCTTCTTGAAAAAGGATCGTTTTCACAATAATATAGCAATGATAGCAATTAATTTCACTATATACAGAAATACTAGTAAAATTGGAATACTTTCTTAACGAATAATATAATGTTCTTATATCAATATTCAGACTTCTGAAACCATGAGAAAGATAAGACCACAATGCTCAACGTATTCTTGGGGCAGCAAGAGCAATAAGGATGGAAGATTAATATCAAGATCACCATTCAATATAAGACCAAATAGCAGCAAAAACATAAGAATTTCAACTAGGGCATGCTGATTTTGAAATTTTTTCCCTTCCTTGCCAAGTCTATGATCTGGTTTAAAACTTTTTAAAACAAAAATATAATCCAATCAGATATGAAAAGAACATAGTTATTCCAAACAAAACAGCATGCAGACCTGGCATGCAGTATTGTCCCCATACTTCCTATTTGAGTTGCAATAACCTAAGAAAAAACTCAAAAATGTTAGATGTTCCCCCATCCACAACAATACCACAGTCCAAATAAATGGAAGCATAGAACTCACAAGAAAATGATCATCGTAGCTACAAATGACTAAATCCGTTTTATTTCCCTGCCAAAATAAAAATAAATAAATAAATAAATATAAAAAAAAAATGTAAACAAACAACTGATAATCAAAGTTGTGTTGAATTTCTTGACAAAACATGTTAAGAGTTCAGTTCAAATTAATCACACTAGGGCATTCACAGGTCGGTTTGGCTCGGGTATACCCTTGGCCCATCATCATCCAAATCAACACCATCGCTTTGGGAAAGCAGTCATCCATTATCGACTGACTCACTGTTCGAAATCAACCAACAAGTAGAAATGCAAAAAATTGGGAAGTAACTAAAATAAAACCCAAATAAAAAGGCCTCAGAGAAATGCAACTAGCAGTAAATCAATTCAAGTTGTTGAAACTAAATTTTATCTGAACTAGGCATCCCAACAACATATATACTATAAATATAGGTCAAAAGTGGAAAATGAAACTCAACATCTCCATTATGGACAAAACAGAACAGGCATTAAATCAAACAGGTTGTGTGCAAAAAGGTATACGACTATCGAAACAGAGCGTGCTATTTTGTGAGCGTAATTCAGATGAAAATTAAGCAGTATATAAGAAAACAAAGCACGTATGTCAGGAAATTGAATAGCAACAATAATCATAGACAGGGAATAAGAAAAGAAAATAGATTCACCTTGATATCAAGCGAGAGCTTCTGGTGGGTTACAGGAAATGGAAGACCTGAACTACCCATTACTATTATCTTCTATGGAGAGAGAGAGAGAGAGAGAGAGAGAGCCTTGCTTGCTGAAGAATTCAGAGATCTTCTGCTGGCCAAGGTAATCGGGTTTTTTGGGTGATTGAAAAACCTAAACCCTTGCCTATTGAAAAACCATTGACTCCGGTTTAAAATCTGCGATAATATTGTTGACCTGAACTGACTCCGGTTTATGTCAAGGGCACAAATAAGGGCTTTTACAATATCACCAATCACTTATTAAAGTTTGTTTAGGATGTGCTGTATAAATATATTTTTTAATTTTTTTTGATTAAAAAAATAGAAAAAAAATTTATATTTGGAATAATTTTTTAATTTTTTATGAAAATATGTATAATAAAATTAAAATGACCATTCTATCTTTGTTGACTTTTTGACTTTTAATCTTTTGACTTTTGAATAGTTGAATTCAAAAGGCAAAATAACAATTTTTCCCTCTAGGCTTCCTCCAAAATAGTATGAATTTTTTTATTTTTTTAGTAACTTTTAACTTTTGTAGGTTATTCCAAACAATCTCTCATCAAATTTAAATGGGGAAAATTAATCTAAAGTCTCTCTCCCATTTTTAGTAATGAAAGAGATCTATAATATTATTTTTTGATATCTAAAGGGCCTCAATCCCATGCACATTTATCGCAGAGAAATTTGATGTATCTCACGTTCTCTATATCTCTCTCGCTGCTATTTTCTTTTCTTTTTTTCCTTTCTCTCTCTCTCTCGTTGATCTCAACGACGATCTTCTTCCCTAGATTTATCTATATCTCTCATCCTTTTCTCTCATCCTCGGCTTCTTACCGCCACCGCCGTCCCCATCATTGCCTTAGATCGTCACCACCACCATCGTTTCAGATCACGATCGCCGTTGCCATCTCCATCATCGTCTCTTCTTCTCTCTTATCTAGCCACCACCAACGTCCCTCATTGCCACTACCGTTACCGCCGCAGCTCTGCCTCTATCGCCAACAAAGAAGTAGGGGAGTGGTAGTGGGAACCACTATTCTAGTTACTGAATCATCAAACGAAAACCCAATTATACCACCACCAGACTCTGCAATTACCATCACTAAATCTCGCCTCATTATCAAGCCAGATGAACCTTTCTCAGCTACGCTTACAACAATTTCGGCTCTGCCCAAGATGGTTAGACTTTGATTCCCATTTTCAAATTTTTCTTTTTTATTTTTTTTATGATTTGTTTGTTTGTTCGATTGCTTAATCAGTTAAATTTTTATTCATATTGATCTTAGTGAAACATTAGATACATACTAGAAATGTGTTTGGATTGAATTTCTCTGGTTTGGACCAGAGAAATTCTCTCGTTTGAACTAAATTCTCTTTCGTTTCTCTGATTTGGATTGAATTTTCTCTATTTTGGATTGAATTTCTTTGGTTTGGACTAAAGAAATTCTCTAGTTTTTCAAATGGAGCACAGTGAATTGCTTTGGGTTGTTTTGGGAAGATGGTAAAAAGTGACTTTTTGGCTTTTAACCAAGCTTTTGACTTTTTTAGACAAATGATTTGGAAAGTTGGTAAAAAGTGACTTTTTGACTTTTTTAGTTAATAATTTTTTTATGTTGTCATATCATCATGGCATAGTGTAAAATGACCAAAATACCCCATTCTCATTTGCAAATTACAGAATTTCACATGCTCTAGCTCCTTGTACATTGTGACATACTCATCTTATGGATATGCAACGTTTTTTTTTTTAAAATAAAATAAAATAAAAAATTCAAAATATTTCATTTTTACCTTTAAATGTCTTCCTAAAAAATAAAAATACAAATTGTATAAAAATTCACCAAGGATAAAAAATTAAAAAAAAAAAAAAAAACTATTGTTTTATGATATTCAGCTTCCAGCTTCCCAAATGGGTTTCAAAACAAAAGTAAATCCTCATATGTAAATTAAAAATAAATAAATAAATAATTTTAAAAAATAAAAATTATATATATATAAATCATCATAAAAATAATAAGAAAAATAAAAATAAAGCTTCACTAGGCCAAAATAACTCCTCATATGTAACCATATATATTATTCGTAAAGATTGATTACAGCCGTAGCTCACGGCGATTTTGCACCAACACATTTCTAATAGATTTTCTAAATTCGTTCATTTCTATATCATCATCACCCGCTGGGTCAAGCTCATCATCATCACCAACATCCGCTGCGTTGGGCATGCCGCTAAAAATAAAATGTTCCGCATTAGCAACCCTGTTGAATGTTTCATCTTCGTTTGAGTTGCGGCGTATGAAATTATGTAGTGCCATTGAAGCCCCAACCAATGGCACTTGCACTTTCCCGAAATCATACCGAGGCATGTTATGTAGAAAACCCCAGTGCGCTTTCCACACTCCGAATGTACGTTCAATTGCACTCCTTAATGAGGAGTGCACTGTGTTAAAAACTTCGTTCGCGTTGCGTGCTCGTCCAGTCACACGGAACTGTTCTTGGTGATATCGACATCCTTTAAACGGTGCAAGAAAGCCTTTATGATTCTTGTACCCTGCATCAACAAGGTAATACTTTCCTGTGTGTGTCCAAATAATTTTAATTAGTAACCTTAGTCAATAAAAAGACAATAAATCAGTTATGATATTGAACAGTGCCACTTCATTTTACCTTCTACTAGGTGTGGGAATTTTTTCGCCGGATCTTGGGTAACTTCGTTAAATACTCTACTGTCATGCATACTACCCTCCTAGCCGCAGGAGATGAACGTAAAACACAAGTCAAAATCGCAAACTGCAAGGATATTTTGCGTGTGTCGTCCTTTACGACCAAAATATGGCGGTGCCTCACGCGGATTCAAATTTGCCTTCACGTGCGTCCCATCCAATGCCCCAATACAGTCTTGCATGCTCATATAATGCAAACATGGCATAAGTGACTAGTAAAATTACATTTTGGACATACACAATTATTTTGACACATGGCAAATTAACGAACGTTTTACACCTCACCCTGAATGGCAAATATTTTGGTTGTGACTCCAAGTATGGATGTCTACTATTTTGAGGCCTTGTCGGTCGACAGTGGGCTCGTGTAAATTCCTTCATTGCTCTAAGAACACGCTTAAAATGACGCCACACTGTCTCCCCTAAGTGTTGGAAGCGGTCTTCAATATCCCAACTTGGGAAGCCTCGCAACACGTACATAAACATCCCCACACTCTCAACTACATCAATACCATGCGAATGACTGCAAAGGAGTTCGAGACCAAAATCGCTACTAATGTGTTACACAATTTTATGAACACATCCCTTGGCATCCTAAAATTATCTCAAACGCTTCTTCTACCAGAAGCATCTCCTCGTGATCCATTATCTCCGGATCCAACGCAGATGTGTGAAATGGAGTCCTGTCAACATATGAGTACTCATTGGCCACGCGTGCAATTTCTAGCCATATCATTGATGTTGTCATTTCCATCTCTCCGATTGTCTCGCGTATCCACGTATTAATTTGGCCATTGCACACAACACCCGCGTTACTACCCTCTTGCGGATCCGTTGATGCTGTATAACAAATTCAACCAAGACCACAAAAAAAAAAAAAGAAAAAAAAAAGAAAAAAAAAGAGGTGATTCAAATGCGTAACATATGTTACTCTTGCAACCATGCAAGCCTATTGGAATCAAATTTGAATAACAAGAACACACCTTTACTAAGGGAACGTCAGCTGAAGTGTGAATATCTTAACTGCTACTGAAATTGCTTACCCTTGTGATGCGCATGTATTGGACACCCTTGTGTACAAATAAATAGGTAGGCTTCCCCAACTACAAATTCATTCCTGTGGGCACGTGAATACCTTGGCCAGGTATTTGTACACCATCACATGGGCAAGTGTATCCCCTTTTAGCAAAAATATCAATTCACATAACTTTTACAAAAGGTATAAGATTCCAATTGTAGTCAGCATGTACAAATAGGTTTCACTTTTTGGATTTATATTAGTTGTTTAATTGAGAACGTGTCTTTTTTTTTTTGCTCTAAATTAAGTCTTTGTACTGTAATTACTTTTTCCCAATTCAATTGATTTTCTTTCTTTTTCTGCTGCTAGATTGAACCCTAAATCTTAATTCCTTTGCAGCTTTATTTCAATATTTTTCTACTTTTCAACAACAAATGGTTCATAGGCCATTGGAAAATGGCTCTACTTTTACTAGTCTGTAGAGTTATTACAGGAAGGGTTCATAGGCCACTGGGGAACATACAAAAAATGGTACAAGATTATGCAGGTATATGTACCAAGGTATAAGATTCCACCTGCAGTCAATATGAATGTCTACCATAACAGCTGGGTTTCACACTACTATCCAAAAAAAAAAAAAAATTAATTACACACAAAAAAAAAAAACATATAAATAAAAACAGGAAAAAAAATAGTAACTAAAAGTGAATGATCAGACTGTGCTGTCATGTATAATCCCCTATTATTTGGAATAGTCACACAACTACCATTCAAACTTGTTTAACATTTAAGACACCATAACAACTGGGTTTCCCACAACATAATAGGAAACAAAAAAAATAGAAAAAAAGCATATAAATAAAAACATCCCAAGTTCAGAAACATAAGTAAATAAGCAAAAAAAAAGTAAAAAAAAATAAAAAAATTGTAACTAAAAAAAAATGATCATACTCTACTGTCATGCATAAGCTCATAATTTTTGGAATGGTCACACACCTACCATTCAAACGTGTTTAACGTTCAACATTGCATAACAGCTGGGTTTTACACACCATAATAGGAAACACAAAAATAAAGAAAATAAATAAACATATCCCAAGTTCACAAACAGAAGTAAATAAGAACAGA
This sequence comes from Camellia lanceoleosa, assembly GCA_025200525.1. Taxonomy (NCBI): domain Eukaryota; kingdom Viridiplantae; phylum Streptophyta; class Magnoliopsida; order Ericales; family Theaceae; genus Camellia; species Camellia lanceoleosa. Next base: position 202,633,076 of record CM045759.1, on the reverse strand, counting down.
GAAAAAAAAAAAGAAAAAAAAGCACGAAGTAGTTAACATTGCACTTGTTCCTTCCAAGCTTTAATTAAGGTCAAGCACCCCATCCCGCCCAAATAGAGATACACTGCGGGTTCCACTGACAACAGTTGGATGACATATGGCACACTTCTCTTTTAACCACGCAACAATGCAATCAAGGGTGAGGCCTATCATGAGGTCGCGGTTGTCCGGTGAATCCATTAGCGAGCATGCAAACGAAAATAACGGACCACCCAGCTCCAATCCTGGAACATTCATAAACCTCACAAGACAATCCCCAACAGTGTTCTCGCCCCTTCCTGTCACAACATATTGGGTGATTTTCAGCTCCCTGCTTTGTTTGCTAACAGCCTCCACAAGGTTGTCCATGCTCGCCATCGCATTTGCAGGCCGCCTCTTCGACGCTTTGCGTTGGCTGATCCATCTGCAGTGGACTGTAGGGGAGCATCATCAAATAGCGAAGAATCAACCACGTTTTCGCCGCCTCTATCAGGCACAGTAATAGGTGGTGTGCCATCACTAAGAGGTGCCATGCCATTGTCAGCGTCTGCATCATTGGCGACCACATCATCATCACGGATTTGATTAGGGTCCATGCATGTTTTCGTGTTGCAGAAGCTCACGAGTAGACCGTTTCCATACGCTCCAAGTGGCGCAGGGGCTTTCTCTTGAACTGTGCACATCGCTGGTTCATCTGACAGAGTAAAAAAAACAATGTCAAACAACGCAACAACAATTACTTTGTAAACAATAAAATGAAGAAGGCTATTATTTGGAAAAGTAAAGTACATCATACCGCTTGCATTTACCACCAATGCTTAGGTGCTGTGAACAAACCCGTGGCCTGGTCATATCCTATTCCTGTGAAGCCTTGACTAGCATCTTGCAACTTTCTCCAGGCAACCCAATCTTTTTTCAGATTGTCATATTTGTTTTTTATTTGTTTGGCCGAATGTCGCATTCTGGTTTTCTCATAGAACTTATTGGCAATATTCTTACACCCAGTGCTAGATAAGGCACATAGTTGTTGGTTACGTTCCTTCATTTCACCAAGGACAAGTTGTAGGTACAGCTTAGTGTTGTCACTATCCCAAGTGCATTTGTGGATAGGTGAGTTTTGGCTTGATGTCACACCCTTGCCATGTGTTTTCGAAGGGGTACGGGGTGAAGTACAAGTGGTTGCCATCACACTACGAGTGGGTCATAAGTGTAGTTCACAAGAAAATGAGCATACAACGCAAGACAATTAATTACATGTATAGAAGTAATACAACAACGCATGCAATGCAATTAGTTAATTTGTTTACTGACAACAACGTAGCAATGGTTGTAGACAACAAAAATAAGCTTTCTTGAATATGAAAATACATACATCCATAAAAAAGTTCATAATGCATTACATCGACATGACTAATACAGTGAAAGAGGCATAATATGCAAGTTACACATATAACTACGTCCAGCGTCAGGGTGTTCGGTCTTGAAAATAATACAAAAACCCACAAAATGAGCATGAATGACATACGAAACAACAAGGCAATCACTATGACGCTCAACGCACCAACGACTGTCCAAAGCAAACGTAGGCTCTGATCTATGTGATCAACATCACTCGTAACCCAGATCGACATCATTAGGAGGAGGTCATTAGCAACCCTTTCTCCTAAACTCACACACCAACCTACCCACGAAACACATTTCGCATACACAAGTTCAAGAGTTAGAGTTATTTATTTATGACATAACCGTAAATGACAAGTCAGAGTACATGCATTGAATATGTAATACGCACTGCTGGACTAGGGCAAACATAGTATGCACGACTTGGGTTTTTGTTAGATCTAGAAATCTTTACAAAGCAAGTGTCCAAAACCACATGCACGCATCCTTGAGGCCATGAAGAAGTGGCGATTGACATCGAAGAAGCCATTTTTGTGGTGTGTAGTGGAATAAGAAATGTTAACATGTCTACTTATAGTGGTGTGGAATAAGAAATGTCAATGGATGTGTTTCTTAAATCCCAGATGCATGTCATCATATGGGTGTTGGAAAAATGTAACCCATGGACAACTTCTAGACTTATTACATGTAGAGAACACCTAATATAGATAATCTTAAAATGAAATTTGTGGCTTTTTGGCTATTATACCATTTTCAATTCATGTGAAAAATGAAAACATGCAAGCCATCTTTGCACTTCCCAACAAGACTACCACATCCACCATATGACAAAAAATTGAAAGAACTAGTTGGGAGCATAAGGACCAATTTCAACATCAGCTTTTCCCGAAAAAATAAAAAGGGAATGGAGGATAAGATTTTTAAACTATGTTGAAGCAATTGTTTTCTAATTGCAGGATAACATAGATGAACCTTATGAAGTTTCACTGTTTTCTAATTGCAGGATAACATTTGATCTCTTAAATGGTTTAGAGCTTATAAAAATAATGGTTTTAAGGTTTGTGAAGACAAAAGGACAAATAATGGGCTTTGAATGATTTTTTTTTTTAGAATGGATGACACTTGGTGGATTATAAACTGCAATTTTGCTGGAAAAATATCTTCTTGGGGGTTTTCCGACAGCAATAAAGAGAAGTAGAATAACAAGGACAAGGAATGGAAGCAAACAAAAAGCACACTCTTTGTCAACCAAACTTTTCAAACTTCATCAAAGTACTGCAATATCATTTGGCATGGTAGCTTCAATAAGAGATGTAACGTAAGGAGGAAAATTCGAGGATGTAAGATAACTAACTTAAACCTTTGAAGGAAAAAAAAAAAAAAACCACCAAGTAAAAGTTTCATGAGGCCAAATAATCATATAATATCTAGAAAAAAAAAAAAATCCAAGTATTGAAGCTTGTGATCAACCACAAAACAAATAAAAAAACAATAACAAGAACAAAAACACACAGAAGTAAAAGTGTTATGAGGTCAACATAATCAAATATAATTCCAGGCAATTCAAGTAGGTAAGCTTGTGATCAACCACAAAGGCAGGAGATTGGAGAAGAGGACTCATCTCAAAGCTGTTTGGCAGTACAATGCCTACGTATGGACCTTCCTTGTTTATTACATTCATCTTTTTCAGCACATTATGAGAAATTAAAGCATATGATCCATTCACAAAACCCAGTAGAAGAACAAAACATCCCAATGACATTAACCTCATATGAGTATCCATATCTCTGTCTCTCTGGAAATTGAAAAGCTTTGGAGAGCATTCAATGGTGGAGACACAGACAGATTTGTGAATCTAATCAATGTGAAATTAATAAAGAAGAATATAAAATTTGTTTGGTACCATCTATAAAAATAAAATAAAAAATTTAAAAAAAAAAATCTTTATTCATCAACTCTGTTTTCCTATGGTTGGAGATGCGATTGGCTATAAATACCAATAGGCCTTTTTTGTTTTTGTTTTGTTTTTTTTTTTTTGTTTTTGGTGTAGTCGATAGATGCTGACCATGTACACAAGAACGAGTCATTGGTTTTGTATGTAACTGTGTACATAAGCAGAATGAGTCATTGTAAGCTTCTCCAACTCATTGTTTTTTGTTGTTCAAAAGCAAAATAACCAAATCTGAAAGGGGTAACCATAGGTCGCAATTTACAAAGTTCTACTAAATTTGTTTCATCGCAAAATAAGGCCAGCAGAAGTAGTAAAAATAAAAATGAAAAATAAATAAATAAATAAATAAATAAATAAAGCACACAGTGGGTAAGAAGATGGCAATCAAATCAGTGTTTACCCAAAAAATCCCAAAAAAACAAAAAGAATAGCAGATGGTAGTCAGAAAGCCAAATAACACTTGTAATGTCATCAAGGGAACTGAAAATTAACAGATCTATTTGTAATTTAATGGTTTCTACACAATTGGTTGCAAATCACGCAGCGATTTGTAGCAGAGGGAAGAGGCTTACATGATTCTGTAGATCAACCGAGGAAGATGACTTGGTAGAGGGAATTCGGTGGCGATGTCGATGGCCGACGCTAGGAACAAGTCTTACGTGGCGTCCACAGTAGCGGTGCAGTGGAGCGAAGCCGATCTGAGAAGGAAGAAGAACAAGAGGCGTGAGATGCAAAATGGTGAAATGTTTTGACGAAACAAACCCTAAAGTGAATGGAGGGTATATTTGTAAATACTCCCTCCTGCGTTTATTGAGCTTCCCAAATGAGTTTTCGAACAAAAAAAGCCACGTTTAGAGTTTTTATCAAACGCCCAAACGCGGCTTTTAACCACATTGCCAAAACAAGCCTTTGTATCTGAAAAGTCTAGTTTCAAAATTTGACAAATTTGTTGAAAGAAATTTTAATTTTCTCTAGTTTGATTTGAGAGTAATTT